>JAOANK020000053.1:246980-266107 GCA_026257165.2 Telfairia occidentalis | reverse complement strand
ATTTGAACGCTTTATGCATGCATGATTGTAACGATTCTAGGAAATTGAGTCTTAGAAAGTCGGGTCGTTACAATATGTGTAGTTAGTTTGAGAAACAAACATATGTCATAATTTGTAAACTATTTTTGAAATGTACGGTGGTCTTATAAATAATGTTGAAATTGTAGGTTTGAATATGTTCAATCTCATGTAACCATATATATAGCTTAATGTGGAGGTCTCTCGTCTTCAAAAGATTATAGAATTGAATCTCCACCTATATATTTGTCATGTAATATTCTAAACAATGATTAAATTAAAAAATAAATAATATTAAAATGACAATTTCATTTATAACAAATATATATATATATATATAGATTTTTTCTCAAACGAAAAATTGTGGTTTATTTAACTGAAATCGCTTGTTAATCAGAAGATTTTGCTAAAAAGTACCATTTAAAAAAAAAAGGAATACTAAATAAATAACTATACGTAATAAAATATATATGCATATATATACATATTCCACACTTGGACCATTATGTCATTCGGGTTTTAATAAAATCTAAATGGATCGAAATTCCATCAACCGGATAGGCTGAGAACTATATCTCGTTTTCGAATTAATTTAATAACTTGTGAGGAAATTTTATTGTTTTATTCTTATTATTATTATTTGAAATATAAAATTTCCCATCTCTATCTTCTTATGGCTTCCATGCATGCATGACGTGATTCATTGATAGGATTACCATCCTTTTTATTTCCTAAAAGGAAAATTATGCTTTCTTAATTACTTATGAATTTAATATGTTGGTGGTTGCCATCATCATTCTTACCATCTACTTTTTTTTAATATATATATATAAATTAATTTTTTTTTTGATTTACATGTCAAGATTGTAATTTAGAGAGACAGACTCTTATCGAATATGAGATTGATGATGAAATAAAAATTTTCACTTAAATAAAATTTGAGATGGAAATAGATGATGAAATATGTGTTTCTTATCTTCAACTCTTTTTATCATCAAACTTGAGGTTTTTAGTTCTCTTTATACTAATAGTTAATATTTTAGTGTTGTATTAATTTAAGAAATTAACAATTTTGAATACTACACGATTTAGAAATTAATTTTCTCCTTTTTTTTCTTTTTTTTTTTTTTTGAAAAATACTTTCTCCCATTTTAACATAAATTTTTTTTTTGAATAATGTATTCGTTCATGTTTAATTAATTTCTTATTTTTAAAATAATTCCGGCTTATCAATGGAAGACATGAAAATGAAAGTTAGAGGTAGAACACAATTAAAAATTAGTAGTTAATGAACAATTAAATCATAATCAATTAATTACTAAATCGAGCATAGTTCGATTGATTAAAGACTTATCTCTCTGATCAAGAGATCATGAGTGTGAATTCTCCCACTCCCCATATTGTTGAACTCAAATAAAAAAAAAGCATAATCAATTAATTGTAAATTAAATAAAGGGCACAAAAAAGGAAAATGAAATGTTGATAAGTTAAATAATTTATAGAAAGTAAGCTTCAAAGTTTCTGTTCATCAACCATTAGAAAAAAACACCTAATCCTTCATTTAATATTCTTATATATTATTATTCCCATCTGTCAATTGTTTGAACTTATTAATCATGTTATCACCCTTCATAAATACATGATTAAAGTTCTCAAAATTAGGTTAAGTTATATTCTTAGCCTTTATGTTTGACTTTAATTTCAATTTAGTTTTTTTTTTTTAATATTTTTTAAAATTTTATTATATCATCTCTTTGCTTAATGCTTACGAAAGATGTATCCTTCTAATAGTGAGAAATAAATTTATTAAGGAAAATCACTAACAAACAATTCTAGTTAGTTGTTACTTTTTATTAATTATAATTGTGTTATGCAGATAATTCTCTATAAATATCACTTCTATTTCAACATTTTACCAATAAAACTATCAATCCATCTTATATTCAATTTCCTTCTATCTTCTTCCTCACTGAAATATCTTATATCGTATCATAACACAAACCCACATGACACGTTACACATGTAGTTGTACTTTATAAAAGGAGAGTCACAAAATTTTAACAAAAGTTATATGAAGTTTTTACTTTTCAATCAAAATAACGCTTTAAAAGCCTACCTAAATTCATATATTTTTCAACCCATATAATTTGTTGGATCTCACATTTATTAAATCAAAATGTTACATTGAGGAGCTCATTTGCCCATTTAAAATTAATTCACCATGTTGGATTTCTTTTACTTTACGTTAGCATGCTTGAATCAAAGTATAATAACAATAATGAAAATTTTAAAAACATAGCGATCAAATTACGACTAAGGTTAAAGTATATGGGCTAAATTTATTATTTAACCCTTTTTTAGTGGGCTAAAATTATAATTTAGCACTTCTTTGTGTATCTATGTATCTAACTCTCTCTTCTATTTGGAATTACTTTGAAAAAAAACTACATAAACAAAAAAGAATACGAGTTAATTATTCACATGATTTTCACCCATTGAAAATAGTACAAAATAAATAAATAAATAAAATATTTTACCTTTCTTAATATCAAACACTTATGTGTTATTGTTCATACGAGATTTTTTTTGTAAATGTAATTATAGAAATAATCTTGGTTTTAATTGACTATTTATGCAGTAGTACAATTTTTAATATATAATTTTATGATAATTTTTCACATATAAATTTTGGTTCGAGGGTTTCGATGAGTGTTGGTTCTCGAATCAGGAAAGTGTGATTCTTTAACTTTAGCTTATAGATGGTCTTCGACTTGTAACTTGTTGAACGTGTTTAGTTTGCAACATGGAGAAGGTATTCGACTTGGAACTTGTGGAAGGTCTTCGGCTTACAACTTGTTGAAAGTCTTCGGTTTGCAGCTTGTTGAAAGTTCTTTGACTTTTCTTAAGAAAGTTTTGGCTTGAGCTTTTGAAGGTCTTTGTCTTTTGACTGTTGAAGATCTTTGACTTTTTCTAAACTTTGGAGGATCTTCAATCTTTTGGGATTCTTTTCTAAATTTTGAATCTCCCTCCTGAATCTCTTGAATGAGAAGCTCTATGATGTGTTAAGGCAAGTTCTCAGAAACTGGGCCATGTGAGTGTTTGATTAAAAGACATTTTAAATCTTAGCAAAAATTAAGAAATAAAAGTTTATTTATTTAAAATCTAAAACTCTATTCAGGATGATATTTTATTTTCTAGTTGTTTTTTAAAAAATGTGGACTCGTTTTTTACTTCTTTACTCTGTTAGCTACATTTTATTTAACTAATTTAGAAAACGTAGCCAATTTTAAAAAGTTAGAAAAAAAAAGTAGATTTTTAAAGTATGTCTTTTTTTTTAATAAAAAAATAGCTAATACTTTGAAAATATTTATTAAAAAAACAAAAAAGAAAACAATGTTTAGATGGTGCAAGCTCAGTTCTTAAAAGTTGGAAAATGGAAAACAAAAATATTATTTAATGGGAGCTACTGATTTGTTTTGTTTTTAAAATATGTTTAAGGTTTTAAAAATGTTTATAAAAATAGATTAATAAAAAAAATTGTTCATGACAAACATGATTTATTCTTAACATATAACAAAAAGAAAAATCATTAATTAGTCCTAATTAAATGAAATTTATAATTGGACAACTTGACTAGGATGCCTCAACTTATAATAGTTATATGTACACATTTGGTTTTTGAAAGCTGGATGAGAAAAAAAAATCTTTGACGAAAGATTTTTAAATTAATGCTAGGAAAAAGCATTAAGATTAAGAGTTATTTAAAGATTTGAATTAATTTTTACGTATTTGTAATGTGTAGCAAAATTTTTTGTTATATTTATAAATATAGCAACCAGTTTTAAAATTTTTAAATATAACAATTTTTTTAAAACCAGATTTTGTTTTTGAGTTATTCCAATTCCACTCTCCTCATTTACAAATCAGATACATCACTGATATATCTAATATGTAGTATTATATCAATGATATAGGTATATCAGTAATATATCTAATATGAAGTATATCAATAATATACGAATATCATTGATATACCTATATGAAGTATATCAATGGTATACTAAATAAAAGATATACTTGAAATGAAGTATATTAGTACATAGATCAAGAAAGTTAATAAAAACTAATTTCTTGTTTATTTTCTCCATTGATTTTTTAACAAAAATTTAGAAGTTAGCTTAAGGAAAAACTATTATCCGTAGGCACAACAAGAATTGCTGAAAACTAAATAGAAAAAAATTGATCCACTATTGAATAGTAAATGAATGATATAATTCTTATTACATGTATCAATAAAATAATATACCAACAATATACTCTATATCATGTATATCTATAGTATATTACTAATATTATTGATCTAATACTAAATATATCATTAATATACTTCTTGTTACATATATCATACTTTCAATCATACATATTAGCGGTAATCAATGGTATATCACTAATATATCTACTATAAAATTACATGCTTTAGAAAGAAATAGTCATTTTAAGGGTATTCTAGATTTTTCAATGTTTTAGTTTGGGCTGAGCTTTAATTTTTGTTATATTTACAAAACATAAAAGGTTGTTGCTAGATTTGCAATATATTTTTTTTTAAATAGAAAAAAATGATCCTTGTGGAGAAATGTTTCAATTATTAAAGATTTATTGCCCCCACTTTGGTCATTATTTTCCCTCTAAAATGAGCTATAGCGTGATAATTCAAAAAAAAAGCTAAAATGGAAGCTATAATAAGGACAGCCACTTTCGTCTCTTCATTTTCATCCCTTACTTCACATCTTCCTAACCCTTTGTCAATTTCTTCGAAAGCGATAATTTCCATTTTCTCCCACTTTAGTGTTTTGAAGTTTTTCAACCATATGGGTCCAAAAAGTACTATGATCAAAACAATCAATTGCATCTAACAAGAATAATAAGAGCGACTAGATGAAATTGAGATTCAATCTCCAATCAGAATTTATAGAGACGAACTTATTGTAAAAATGTATATTCATATCAAGTCCAACTTAGAGTAATTACACGTTGTTTAATATACTTTGACTAAAAATTAATAATTTTCAAGAATTTGTTTTGGTTTTAAATAGTTTTTAGAAATTTTAAAAACGCAATTAACGATGTATCAAACACTGAAAATTTTGATATGTAATTTTAATTATTTAAAAGACTTTTTTTTTTCTTTTTTGCTATTTAAAAATTCAAATCAAACAAATCCATCGTAGTTCCAAAACCCTAATTTTGACCAATTTTTTTTTTCTCTTGAAAAAGTAATGATTAGGAGTTGGAAGATTATTTGAACTAAAAGAAAAATAGTCAGTTAGAACTTATCATTTCAATGGACGAAATTTTTGAATTGATGGCTAAATCAAATTGAAAGATGACATATTTACTTTGACAATGAATGGAAGACTTGAGAAAGCTACATAGCACAAAGAGGAAATAGTTGGAATGTCAGGGAGTTTGGAAAAAGTTCAAACCTAATTACCATCTCCAAAGAAATTAGATTTGATGGGGAAAGATTTTTTTTTTTTTTTTTTTTTGCATGATTTGGATTGAAATTAAATCAAAGTGTGGTAGATATAAGTCAATTTTAAGACATAGGAAATTTGGAAAAATGAGACAATTGGAACATGTGTGTGTATCTACCAATTTTCTCTTTGATCTATATTATAAGGTGGGTACAATGTCATAATCTTTTTATCTATGGACCCTAAAACTAACTATGGTGGTCATGAATTGACATCATCTTTAACTAAATTCTAGGAGGAAGATTCTTTAATTATGTGAACTTCAATTCCATATTTAAAATCATACACATTTCCAAGTCAAAATTGTTGGTGTTGATAGATTTTGATCTTTCTCTTTAATAACCAACTTTCAATTTGTCTACAATGATTGTTCAATTTTATTTTCAATATTAAAAAAAAAAAAATCGATCAAAAGTCCAATAAACAACCATAATGTTAAAATGAATTACCATTAGTGAGAGAATATTTTGTTTATAAATTTTAAAAAAAAAAAAAAATCGTTCGAATCAAGTCCCTAATTTTGTTCATAATGTTCTAAAACTTATATTGCTTAATCTCCTACCTTTCTTCTCTTTTTAATAATTGAACTGAGCAAACTCTTAATTAAGGTGTAGGACTTTTATGGATTTTTCAACCAAAAAAAAGGGAGAGTAAAGATTTAATATTAATTCATAAAATCTCAATTCATATAAAATAATATTTTTTAAATCTCAAGCACTAATCTATTATTCAATTTCAATGACGCATTTAAACCTTCAACTATACCGAAAGTTTATTAATACCTAATTATTAAGTTTATGCTCAAGTTGGTAGAACGAGATGGTTAATTATATATTTTTATTGAAATTCTTTGAAACATTGAGGATAAGAAATTAGAAATTTTAAAGTATTAAAGATGAAATTGAAAAGTGATGCTTCAAAGCCCAACATAAGTATGGCATCATTTCAAATAATTTAATATAATGCAAATTATTTCAAGCCAAATTAAATATTCAATTACCTTACTTCATGTAGTTATTTTCAACTAATTACAAGTGTGAAATATAGCTAGCTATAAAAATAGTTGGCCCATACATTAGAGAAGACAAATTATTAACTAAAAATACAAATATAATAAGTTCAAACTATGGTAATCACACGTACATCGAATATTAAAATCTGAACAAAATTTTAAATTTTAAATATTATAGAATTAAGTATTTATCTTGATGGATTAGGATGTATGTAAATTGAGTAGAACAATTAGAATTGTAATAAAAAAAATCAACATACAGCCAATTTTAAAAAAAAAAAATGATCTACTCTAAAGAAGTTTCTACAGAAATGGAAAATCGCCTACTTATGAATACAGGTTGAACTATTGATAATTTATGTAATAGTGCTAGGATACATTTCTGATTTACCCATTTTATGAATATATTTGTTTTTTGTTTTTTTTTTTTTTTATCTCTGTTAGTTATGATTTTATTTCACTGTTTTACTTGCTGTTATTTTTCTTCTAGTTATATGTTGTTATTACACGTGTTTTGAAATGTTTTATTAATTGAATAGCATCGTCAGTGTCTAGCGAGCATTTTCCCCTCCATTTTTTTACTGTTCTCTGTTTTTTTGTGACAAATGGGAACAAACTACCCAAGTTTATGATAAAACCTACAAATTCAATAATATTTTATAGTAATTTCATTAGACCATACATCTTTTTTTATATATGTAAATAATATACCTAAAAGCATAAAATGAAACTATCTAAAGCTACAAAATACTTAATAATCATTAACACCACATAAGAACATTAATCTAGAAAGTCGTTAAAACGAAAAATTAAAAAAAAAAATTGTATTATATATAATTGTTTGGTTTGATTTGTATTAAATTCCTATGAAAAATTGTTATCATATTTGTTTCCTTTGGTGATGATTGGAATATATTTTACAAAGAAACTAAATCACTCTATAATTAAGAGTATATATATATTAGAACTATTTATAGATATAATCATATAAACTTACTTCAAATTGAAATTTTATCTGGTGAGGGAGTAATTTATGAATCGATTCAATACCCTCGCCGACCTCATTTATTTTTAAAGCATATGAAAGAATTTATAATCTGATCCCATTTTGGCTCCTAAGAATACCAAAAAGGTGGCTAAGCTCTCTCCAAAAGCTGACTTTGCTATATTACCAACTACCATTAGCCAACTCAAGAACTTTAGGTCACATCTTCATCAAAAATACCTTTGAAAATGACCCATAAAAACAAGGTTTAAGTTTGTTAAATGGAAAACAAAACAAAAGAAAACTTATTTAAAATACCAACCATAGATCACTATTTGTACTATAGCCTTCTGTTTTGGACTACAACTTTATTTTAAATTGTATTTAGTTGATTTAATATAATATTGGCCATACTTATCATGATATATATATATATATAAATATGATGTAACCCTCATTTCAATAAAGAAAACTATTAGATATAATTATATATATATATTCTTAGGGATATCAATATATAGAAAGCTAAGGATGAACTTAAATTAGCCTAAATTGTTTTAAACACCTTTTTTTTCCATGCATTTTACCCTTTCACTTGATTGAATTATTGGTTTTTAACAGAACTGCTAAGTTATGTATGTCAATTTTTTTTGTAGTATAATACCCCAACTGAATCAACAAAAAGATAAAATGATGAAAAAAATCAGAGATACTGAAAACATTTTAAAAACATATAGGTCTAATCTTATATCGACGTCACGGTTTGTACTTATCCCTATATATATAGTAACGGAACTTAACATGGTCATAGGCAGATAGGGTCAACCAATATTTAAAAGTTCGATATTTTTAAGTTAAGTATATATTAAATAATATAATATTAAACTACTTACGTAATAGCACTCACTTTATCTTATAATTTTGAATTATCTTAAAGAGCATGGCTGATTAATCTAACAAGGATTGCTTTTGTTTTGTTCCTTGTGCACACATTTTGGCCAATCTCCAAAGTTTTATCAACCTCCTCATCAGAAAGGCTAAACCCACTCAATTAAACTATTCGAAATTGATCTTTAAATAATATAACATAATTTTTTTTTCTTTATTATTGAATATATATTAAATTTCCTTCACCATTATTTTTCTTTGTTTTCAAGTTAATCGTATATATGTTGTAAATTTATTTTCACATCTATATTTAATTTGATAATTCTCTCAGAGTTCAGCTATTGTAATGTAATGATTTTCAATTTTTTAACTTTTTTGTAGGTTAGCTGCAAATTTGGATAATTGAGATAAAACCAAATGCTTAAAAAATAATAACAAATATAGCAAAAGTAATACACATGTAAATTAGTAACAATTTTGATTTAAACCAATATTTAGACTTGTAACGCCCTAGGTCTAGAAATTGAAATTCGGATTCGGCACCTACTGGCCTTGGCATTCTCCTACATCCCTGCAACACCTAGCCACGCTACCAACTTTACTTGAGCTACTTACCAGAGTGAAGACTGCTTCCACAGACCAACACAAGTCATTTCCAACATGTTTTGTCCTCACTCAAATGCTTCCTAAATAAATTCCCTAGGAGATCGCCCAACATAAGATTGTTCTAAGCCAAGCATGCTTAACTTTGGGGTTTTTATGATTGAGTCACTGAAAAAGAAGGTGCATCTTGTTGGCATAGGTAGTCGTTATCATGAATTCTTTTAAGTCTTTCTTAACCATGTTTGCATAGTCCTAAAATCTCTTTCATTTGGATGTAGTATCGATTCATTCATGTACCCCTCTTCTACTCGGGCGTTACATGCCCACCAGTTTCTCCTTAGTTTGTCCCCGAACCACATCCTACTAGGAGAGGATCTACTCTGATACCATCTGTAATGCCTCAGACCTAGGATTCAGACCGGATTCCAAATCCTGGACATGGGGCATTACAAGACCATTGACTTACATAAACAATAACCATTGTTGTTTCAAATAACAACGTACTAATTACTATTATTATATTACAATCAATATTAACGATTTTATAAATTGTATTTACGATTGGCTTTTTTTTAAAAATACCATATTCGTAATTATTTTTATAAAAATACATATTTCTAAATATTTTAGGAAATTAATATGGTCATCCAAATTTCTTTTCTCATAAGTACAAATACTTTCTAGAATAATCTCTTTTTTTCTAATTAAGGGGATTAATGGAAACCCACAAACCTTCATTAGGTTAGCCCAAAATTTCAGCAGTTGAGATTTATTTGGGCTGCCTGATCTTCAAGCCTTCTGAAAATGCATTAGGTTGTGTTTGTATGACAGTATATTTTGTGTAGTCAAAAATTAAAAAAAGAAAAAGGGATAGTATATTTTGAATTTCTTGCATAAAATTTATCTAAATATGATGTTATTAATCCAACTAAATTAATAAAATTACTATCTGAAGAAACTGTGGAGTTTTTTTTTTTTTTTGGCTTATATATTTGGCAATATTAAAGGCATCTTTGACGGTGCATTTAACTGCGACAAAAGTATTTTTGAATAGTTAAATATATTTTCTACCTCTAACTATTATGTTAAAATGCAATTTAAAAGTATCCATCTTTAAAGTGATAGTTTAATCTGCAAAGGTCAATAGTTCAATATTGTTGAACAAAAAAAAACTACAATTTAGAAGCATTTTTTAAAAGAATAAAAATTAGTCAGAAGTGTTTTTCCAATTAATATGTTATTAAGGTTTTTTTCCTTAATATTTTACCATTAATCTATGATTAAATTTTAAATTTAGTCATTAAACTTTCAAATTTATGTCAAATAGGCCTCTAAACTTGTAATTTTGCATTTGATAGGTCTTTGATCTTTAAAAGTGTCTAATAAATCTCTAAATTTTGAATTTCACCATTTTTTAATTACTCTCTTACCATATATTTACCTCTTCAATGTACTCATTCTTTCATTTCTTTCTACACATTATTTCTCACCCAACTCTCTTTATACATACTTTTTACTTACTAAACTCAAATAAGTAATGACATACACTCTCTCTCACTTCATTTCATTTTTATTTTCAATTATTTTTATTTTAGTTATTAATCAATTCTAAAAATATTTGTTAAGTCAATATTAATCATTCAAAAAAATACTTCTAATTAGATAAAAGGACTTGAAATGTCAGAACGAAACAGTAAAGTAAATTATTATTAAGAATTAATTAAATACTAATAGTCAAAGCCATATTGATCAAAATCAACTTGAACATAGTTCAACTGGTTAAAGCATAACTTCCTAATCAAAAAGTTATGAATTCGAATCCACACACTCCACCAAAAAAAAATAATAAAAAAATAATGACGGACACACTAACTTTGACCAGAGTTTCTACTTTGGTTCTTGTCCAGTGGTGATGTTTGTCTACAGACAAACGTTTAAGAATTTGAATCATAATTATCTCAGCAATACTACAATTTGCTCAATGGTACATAATCTTTAGAGTAAAGAATACCCAACGCCTATAATTTATGACAAAATAAGAATTGTAGCCTTCAAAATAAATCTAATGAAAATAACAATCACTTTTCTCAATCTTAAATATATTGAAAAATTATTATCATCAACTTGGAATGATAAAGAGGAAGATGAGGATTTGGCGTCATCAACTCACCTTTTGATGACTGATAGATTCTGTTAGTGCAAGAGCAGAGGTATTTTTTTTTTATTGGATTCATTGGCAGCACTAAATTGCCTGAGAGAATTGAGGTTGAAATTGCTGTTGCAAAATTTCAATCACCTTCACAAGCCACCATCTTACCTTGGTTGCATTACTCATTTTGTCTGAAAAATGAACAAGTAGAAGACCTGAGTCAACTTTATATGTTTTTCCTATGATGATATGAATTAGATTCAAATATTCTTCATCATACTACCAGCATTGCCCTATAATGCTACAAAATCACCGAGTAATGACTATACATCAAACATGTTGACAAGCTCAATAGTATTAACTTATCACTATATTTCCAAAAGCTTAATAAGTTATGATATATTTAATCTTTTATTACTAATTAACAATTTTCATTTGTGGGCTCGCAAGTTAGCACAAGTAGACAATTAATATTAATCAGAGCATAAATGATATTGCAAGAGTTTGAATATAAAACCTTTTACACGGTATACCATGAGTTAAATCATCACCAAGAACTTAAGCTAAGGAGTTTAGGGTATATTTAATCTTTGCTAATATATTCGTAACAAGATATAACAAAACACACTGAACATTATGAATTATAAAACAAAACCACATTCATCAAAGAGAATTACACACTTTTATTTCCTAACAAGGATAACTACAAACCAAACCAGGATTGGAAAAACTCATATTTTAAAATCCCAAAGCATTAAATTAATGCAACAAAAAACCAACATTAAAGTTTGATGCATTGAGGAAATAAAGAAGACCATACCAGAATTTCTTGTTGCAGTGATAAAGTCTTGTTTGATCCCATCATCCATGACATAATATACCGGGAATTGTTATTGCAGTGATGAAATATGAAACCAGTAACAAGAAGAAAAAAACTTGTTTAGTCCCATCCTCTATGACAACTGATGATGCTCTTATGGAGCTGAAGCAGGGCTTCAACAACACTAACATTAACAGTGGAATCAAACATTGCAAATTTGCACAATAGTTAGAAAAGTTTAAAAGCTAAAATATTCAAAGTCATGTTGCTAGATTGAGGATTAATGAGGGAGGAACTTAAGAATGAGAAGGAAAAATGTATTGGACGACGATTCAGAAAAGTGAACAAAATATGAGGTTGAGAGAGTTTTGTTTCTACAAAGGGGGCAGGTTTCTGAAACCCAATCTCGCATTTATGTACCACTTAGAGAAGTTGTAATAACTTCAAAGACTGCTATAAATTAGTTGACGAGCATGTGTTATGCTGGGGATATCCTGAACATCTATCCATGCCCTAGATTATAATCAAGATTGGTTTCAAACTGCAAACAGCTGAGGTTAAATATTAGCTATAACAGCAGTACAAGCAGGATGAAAAAAGATTCTAGCTGGATAAGATACCATCTGAGGACTCAAACAGCATTTTCATGTGACCTTTTGGCTCTCATGATCCCTGCTGGAGTTCCATGACATTTGGTTCATATCCAAATGATCTTAACAATTTCATCAATCCCTTTAAGATTCCATATATTTCCTTGCTCTGAGAATGCCTCTCATCTAAGGAATAAAACTCAACTATGCTATCATTCACCTCAATCAAGCTACATCCAGGCAATTTTCTGAATCCGGTGTCCCTCATTAAAATCTTCAACCTTGCAACGTCTTTCCATCTACCTAGGTCTCCATAAATATTCGATAGCATGACGTAATTTGCAGGGTTTTTTGGTTCAAGCTGAATGAGTTTCTGAAGGGCTAATTCAGCCAAGTCAATGTTTTTGTAGGTCCTGCATGCACCCAGCAAGGCAGCCCAGATGACAGCATCTGCTTTGATCGGCATTCTCTTCACAAACTCAATTGCTCGGTCCAAAAGACCAACTCGGCCAAATAGATCAACCATACAACCATAATGCTCAATCTGAGGCACAATCGAGTAGTCATCGACCATTGAGTTGAAATATGAAATGCCTTCTTCAACTAGCCCAAGATGGGTACAGGAGCACAATACCCCAATGAAGGTGATTCCATCTGGTTTTTCGCCAGCAATCTTCATCTGGTGAAACAAATTTAACGCATCCGCCCCACATCCATGAGTTGCCAAGCCACAAATCACAGAGTTCCAAGTAATAAGGTCTTTTGAATCCATGCTCCCAAAAACTTCCATCGCATTCTCTATCACACCACATTTTGCATACATGTCTATCAATGCATTTCCAACATAAACATTCCCTTTAAACCCAATCGTCGCAGCGTATATATGCACCCACTTTCCCAAATCAAGAGCGCCTAATCTTGCACAAGCAGACAACACAGTCACAAGAGTGGCATCGTTGGGAACTACACGGCCATTGACCAGCATCCGTTTGAAACAACTTAATACTTCGAAGAAACACCCATTATGAGCATATCCTCCAATTAATCCATTCCAGGAGAAAACATTCTGCTCGGGCATCTCTTCAAAGAGACGCTCGCAAGCCTCAACATCCCCATTATTTGCATAACCATTCAACATGGTATTCCAAGACATCACATCTCGGCACGGCATTGTATCAAACAGCTTTCTTGCAGCCTCCATATCCCCTATTTCAATATAACCAGAAACCATAATGTTCCACAGCACGACATCTCGTTCGGGTGCCAAGTCAAAAAGCCGCCGTGCAAATGCCAAATCGTTACACAAGATGTAGCCACTGATCATGGAGGTCCAGGCTACGATATTTCTATGAAGCATTTCAACAAACACCTTGTAAGCAGACCCAATTGCCCTCCCACCTGAGTACACATCAATCATAGTAGTAGCCACGAATTGGTTTCCTCTAAACCCACCCTTAATCACCTCACAATGAATCGCTTCACCTTCCACAAATGCATTGACTTTCGCACATGATTTGAGAACAACAGGAAACGTGAAGCAGTTGGGTCTCACGTCCATGCTCTTCATTTTCCCAAACAAGAAGATCACTTCCCTGTAAAACTCGTTGTGGACGTACCCTCTGAAGATTGCATTCCACAGCGCTACTTTCGGGTCAGGAAAATGATCGAACATGTGGCGGGCATAAGGAATTCGCTTCAGACCAGCCCAAGCAGAAACCACATTTGGAGCTACATATTCATTGTGTTGAAAACCATGGGTGATTATCTGGGCTTGAACTATCTGAAGAAGCGTCACTGTCTTACATGATCGTAACAGAGAAATGAAATGTTCTTCAAGGAACCTGTGAGGCTGCTTCTGGAATGAATCTAACAAAAGCTTCGCTATCTTTCCCGAAATGAGAATCTTATTCTCAGTTAGCAAACTCTAAAGACTTATCCAATGATTCAAACTCTTGCAAACAAGCAAAATTTTCAAAATTTTAAAGCTTGGGGATTCAAACTTTAGAAGTTTAACCACTACATTTAGAGACGGGAGAGAAAATAATGAACTTTTGAACTAATATGGCCTTTTTAGGCGAAGGGAGGGAAATTTTTTTTTTTTTTTTAGTTCTAACATTTCCATTTGCAAGGATGAGAGAGCGAACCATCGACTTCTGAGATGATAATACATGCATTTATCCACGGAGCTATATTCGAATTGGTGAAGGGAGGGAATCTAACCAAAGCAAAAATACATGGACTTTTGTGGCTTAATCAACTATGAAAATATATGGATAATTCAAATTTATGGATATATTGACTAAATGTAGACAAATGATCGTGAAGAAATCACATAAATTTATAAAAATATTGGGATCTTATTTTTCAGATTTTAAATCAAGCTTATCGAAGTTAGATATTATATGCATACGCATCAAGAACTCGATGGAACTCATTTCTTATAGAAATCTTCTATTATATCGCCTATAGGGTAAAAAATACTTTACCCCAATATCCATATCTTCATTTTACCTATATAACCGCAAAACTCGAGGATTTTTAATTCATTGGTCGTAATCTCATACTTTAAAAAAATATAGATTAGTACAACAAGATAATGGCAATTCTAATCTCATACTAAATTATATTAAATGTATAGTTGATTTCTATTGTGGGAAAATATTGTGGGTGTAACAAGGTAGCCAGCTGGGCAACGGTGGATCTAAAATTTTGTATTAAGGATACAAATTCCTATTAATATAATTTTTAAATGTACTGGTATTTGAGAGGCACTGCATACATGAACAAGAGAATTAAACCATCTTCGATCTCCCATGTTGTTGAACTCAAAAAAAATAAACATTAGAAAATGTATATTCATTGGATAAAACAAAATATTAATAATATATAGTTTTTGAGTTGGGCCCTCTAACCCTTTGTGGATTTTCCCCTACAATTTCACCTTTGAGCTTGACCACCTTGATAGGGGGCCGACTTTAACTCAAACCTAGGTAACTTGGCCTACATAACGCACATTCCCAAGAATCTTGCCACTAACTCAACTAAGAATGAAAGTCATGTTGATTAGCATAGCGTAGCCCATGGAGTCGGAGTCAATCTAGTACCATCTACGAAACTGTGCCCATCTACGCCTAAATGAGCTCGACTCATCTGATGACTCACTTTATAAATACCAAAACAAGTCCTAATGACAGGGACGCACAATTACTCTACTCGAATCCTAGAGAACAACGAGTACTACTGACTTGAGCATCTAAGTGTGGTTGGTAGAGCCCCACACCAGAGCTAGATCTCTCTTGCAGGTTATCTTGGCACTCTCATTCCAAGTGTTCTGGGATTCAAATTTTTTTGTGCAACAACATTTGACACTGTTTGTGGGGACAATTCAAGGCATCTTTGAGCCATTCTCTACTTAAAGAAAAAGATGGCAAGATGAACTCTTGATCATTCAAAACATTCAAGTAATGAAAGGTGCCAACTCAACACCCCAACCTTTGAGGAGCCCAAGTTGGCACCGTAAGGTGCTAACCTTCATGGCCAAAGTCCAAGGCGTGGAGGCTGGGGACGAGGAGGAGGAAGTTCTAACTTTGCAAGCGCAAATGTGTTTGCAGCCTTACAAACCCAGATGCAAGAAATGCAAGGTCCAAATTGATACAACTTAACAAATCCTTTTTAACAATATTTCAAGCAAAAACTTATCAGATGATAAACTTTAAAGTCAAGTTTAAGACAACATGAGAAGTTTAAGGGTAAAACTTATATATTTTCCCTTTAAACTATTATTTTAATAATCATTTAACATTCTAAATATGAGTTTGTTTTTTAGTTCAACATATTGGAGTGAGGATTCGAATCCATAATCTTTTGTCCGATAAACTATGCTTTAACCAATTGAGTTCATGTAAGTTGGCAGGTAGTTATTTTCTAGATTTTTTTTATATAATTTAAAAAACTATTTACAAAAATATTGTAGCTTTCAAACTATTTTTCGAAAATATGGTAGTTTTATTTAAGGTTTTCTCTTGAAAATACGACCTTGCCACATGTTTAAAAACTTGGCAAAATTAAGCCACTATATACTTGGTGTCGTGGCAATGTGACCGCACTTCTACCATTACAATATTTTTTAAATAGTTTGAAAACTACAATATATTCCTAAATAGTTTTTGAAACTACAATATTTAAATAAAATAAAAATAAAAAAACAAAAAAGTCCCTTATTTTCTAATTGAAACATAAATAGTTTAAACATAAGTTCGTTAAATGAAACATAGCTCAACTGGTTAAAGACATATCTTCTTGATGAAGAAGTCATGTGTTCGAATTCTCTGTTCTCACGTGCTTTGAACTCAGCGAGAAGAAGAGAAAAAAAAAAAAAAAAATTCATTCTCTGGGTTCTTACCTCGGTGATTGGAACCATTCAATTTCGTTACCACTACCAAAGGTCCCAATGTGTGTCAGAGTCAGAGAGATGGATTGAGAGATGATAGCATACGTGCACATGCAGGTCCCCCAATATAACCCTACTTAATTATAAGTTATAACAAGTTAAATAGCCAATGGATATCCACCACGTGCAGCTCAGTGATTCGGCCTTCAGTCACCATCCGGTCACATTTAGGAATCCGCGACTGGATATACTCGAAGTCGCGCCAATAGGCCCATCAGCCCAGAAAACTGTCCAGGCCAGTTCCCGCTCCCACTTATCCACCCACTCACCACTGTATTAAATTTTAAAGAAAATAATAATAATAAAGCAACATCCAAATAGTCTCCTGTTGTTTAGCAAACATTTTGGACATATTGTTATGAGAAAATATTAAAAAAAAATCGTGACTCTTTATCTATCTTCTTAAAAAAAAAAAAAATTAATCTTCAAGGGGTATTATTTAAACGATTTGCTCAAGCTTAAATTTTGATTGGATACAATTATATCTTTATATATATATATATATATAGATAAGTAAGTCAAAATTGATTGTTAGAAATAAAATTAAAAAGGCTCTTTACACATATGATCAAAAAAAAAAAGTTTATTAGCTGTAAATATGACAACAAGACGTGAATTTTTGCAAATATAGCAAATAAAAAAAAATCAACCTACTTTTTTTCACTGAAAAGACAAATAAACCTCTTAATATGAAGTATATAGTTGATGTACTTAACACGAAATATATCATTGATATATTTTGTATTAGGTATATCACTGATATACTTGATATACTTAATATGAAGTATATCATCAATATACTTAATAGGAAGTATATAAATTTTACTCTTTGTATTAGGTATATCACTAATACACCTAATAAAAACTATATAAGTGTCAATCCGAGCATAGCTCAATAGATAAGACATGCATTTAACTTCCATCGCAGAGGTTAATAGTTCGATCCTCCAACCCCGCAATTGTTAAATTAAAAAAAGTATATATACTTTGTATTAAGAGTTTATCACTCATATACTTAGTATGAAGTACATTATTATTATTTTTTTAACAACAAATATGAAGTAGATTATTGATCTATATAGTAAGCATATTGGTGACGTACTTTCTATGAAGTAGTATATCATTGATATATAATTATACTTCACGATATCTTGTATTATTATATATTATGTCATATATATAAATTTTATGAAAAGAAAATTATTTTGCATCTTCATACTTGGTTGAAATTTTTAATTATAGTTAATTTTAGAGTTTTAATTTTTCAGAAAAATATAGCATAATAATATTCTAAACAATCAAGAAAGAAGCATGTTTCAACCTAATTTCTACCCACCCTAGTCCAACTACTCCATTTTACTTATTAGTATCAAATCGACTTTATCTTACTATATCTTTTATAGTTTATGATTTAAAAATTATAAATAATTGATTTAAACAAACAAAGTTTGTCTTTTTTAACGGTATAATCTTTCTTTAAAAAATGATAATTATTTTGTTTTAAAAAAATACAAACCTATAAATGAACTGAAGAACCGAAATGATTTATTCTTCTAACTAGTATTTGATGCATGATGGATTTAATCTTTTTTTTCATCTCCTACGATTTAAACGTGTCACGTGATATTTTGAGGTCCTTTTTAAGTTTTAAGATTGAAAATATTGTTATTATAAACCAACTTCAATCTTTATACAAAAAAAAAAAAAAAAAAAATTAAGATTCCACCTTAGAAAAAATTCCTAATTCCATTTTGAGTAAGGTTTTTTTTATTATTATAATTCTATTTTAGAGTTATTCTATATTCAAACTTATAAATGCAATAAGATACTTTTGTAATAATCAAGGATTAAAATATCGATATCGATGTCGATATCGATAACTCAGATTTACGGATATATCGACGGATATTCTGGTAAAAATCACGGAAATCACGAAAATTTATAAAAATATTGTGATTTTTTTTGTGAAACTTCAAAACAAACTTATTTAAGTTATAAGCTACTACTTTAAGTATATATATCAATAATTAGAAGTCAAATATATGCATTATTATAATAATAGATATTATTGAACGCTG
>JAOANK020000053.1:188646-204140 GCA_026257165.2 Telfairia occidentalis | reverse complement strand
ATTAATTACAATGTTGTTTTAGGAAGACCTTTGAAATTCTTATTCTCTGTTAACAGTCTTGGCAAAAATCACATTGCTTACCGACGTATGGACTTTCCTCAGCAAAAACTAAGTATTGTTGGCGGACGACCTTTTTCTCACGGTGGACAGTGGTTGTTTCGAAAACAGCTTCTTTCTGCAAGGTGCTTCATTTCACATTAGTTCTTTTTGAAATAGAGTAAAGCATCCTTAATTAGTTGAATTCCAGTTCTTTAAACTCAGACTCAACTGGTTGGATTATTCTTTCTTCATGGAGCATTAGCTGATTTATGATAATTGCCCTTAGAGCTTCCCTAGCATTCGCATTACTCATCTCTTCAACCATTGTGTGAACAAGTTTGAAAACTCTAAAGCTATCTGAAAATTGAATTTTCCTCTTAGATATGGTGTCAAAGACATGAAGACAAGTGCTAAGAGAATATACGAAGCTGCGATAGGCACGCCCGAGGATCATTTGGTTATATTTCTTGCACATAATGGACCTACAGGTGTGATTTATCGGCCGAAGTTGATCAAAATTCTGTTTTAGATGCATTCGTCTATTGCTCGTACCGACTTGAGTAGTTTCTGTTTCGTATTTGGCAGGTCTTGGTTCTTCTGCAAATGACATTTGTGGAAAAGATTGGGTATTTGGGGGTGGAGACAATGGTGATGAAGGTGAATATCTCCTTTATGTTTTTTTCCCCCTTTCGAGTAACTACTTTCATTTCCATTGAAATTATAGTACAAGTAAAAAGGGGCTATATGTTCAATTAAGTATTTATACTAAAAAAATTGAATGGGAGATTGAAGGTGGATTTGGAATAGCTATTGGAAAAAGTATTCTTAAGTGAAAGTACTATTGTGCATACTTTTAGTTTGGTGTTTCTCCTAAAAAGTACTTTTAAGTATCTTTAAAATTTTCAAAATCACTTAGGATGAAAATTTTGAAACCCTTCCCAAAGTTTCCCAAACTCACTCTAAGGTCTTGTTTACTTCTCTTCTATCGGAATATGACTTTGATAGTCTTTACTAAAATTAAAGAATGAAAATAAAACGTGGGACTTACCTCAAATTTGAGAATCACTCTTCCAAGAAAAAGACAATCCTATTCCCTCCAAAAGAGGTGATCAATTTCATTCTCATTCTCTATTTCGTGGGGTCTACACTATATTCTTTAATTGTTTTACACATTCTACTCCTCTCTCCTTAAACTCGCCTCATTTGATCTTCTCATTTTAGGGTTTTTTTTTAAGTAGCCACCATTTATTTGGAGTTCTTTACAAGTTGAGATATTCATAACATATTATTATATTTATAACCATTTATATTAAACATAACATATTATTATAATTTAGTCATAAGTTACTATGCAACATTACAACCGTTTTTAAATTTATATGTTTTATTTTAAATTAAATTGGTAAGATAAAATTCATTATTAATAAATAATATAATGTAACAATAATAAAATGGAATAATGCTCCCTATTAATAATTGCTATTATAATAATAAAATATATACCAATTTTTTTGTTTTAAGTTGATGTAATTTTATGTTAATTAGTTATTATTTACTAATATTAAATTTATAAAGATAAAATTTCTTATTATTAAATAAAATAATTTAAAGTAGAATTAAAACTTAATAATTGTTATAATTTTTTAATTGATTAGAATATATAAAGTATTTTGGTAATCATCATTTATCTTATTCCGACTTCAGATGAAATTAAACAGCATGAATGAGTTTCTGATTTAAATTCTAGCACAAACCATGTCTTATTTATGTTCTAAAACAACAAATTCTCTGGTACAGATCTAGCACAAGCTATATCTCGTTTGAAAGAGACTGGAAAGTTTCACGTCCCTCCTTTGGTTGTGTTTGGGCACATGCATAAAGAACTCGCATATGGTGGTGATCGTAAAATGATAGTCGTTGCAGCTGACAACACTATTTACCTCAACGGAGCTGTCGTTCCGAGGGTCGATAGTTACTACGACGTAGAAGGCAAGGGAGGAGGAAACTTGACGAGCAGCGAAACCTCCTCGTCCCAACCCTTTTCAAGAGGCACCAAGCGAGCGTTCACCGTAATCGACATTTCAGATGGGAAGGTGGATAAGATTACTGAAAGTTGGATTTCTGTTGTTGGTGATGAGACCTGCTTGAATGAAGAGCATGTGATGTACAAAAGTGGCTATTAGCTTCCTCCAGATTGGGATTGAAGTTTCAGCATAAGATTCTTTTAGAAATTTGGAAGCAAAAAGGGAATATAAACAGAACATTAATGTAAATTGTTGTTTATATGAATACAGTCATTTATGCTAACTTGATATTCTTCCTTCAAATATCTCATTAAAGAAATTTTCATTGAGTTGGAATCTCAATAAAGATGGAAAATGTTGGAACTATCAAATGTATTGAAATGTTGATGTTGATGAATAGTTCTTTGTTTGTGCTTTTTTTTAAATGCCAATAATTTTTTTGTCAACCTCAACCGTCAAAATAAAATTTTAGTTAGTGAGCAAATTTTCTCACAATATATGAAATAATTCAGTACAGAATCATAACTCAATAAGATATATATTTTCAAGTAAAAATTTAGAAGTTTGAATCTTTAATCTTCATATTATTGAACTCAATGAATAAATTATCTCATTTGAGTTATAGAGTAACATTGTCGATTTGTAGTCTCAATCAAACGTATAGCCTGAAATTCTAATATCATGCGGTCGACATGTCGTTTTCGCTCAAAGTTGCCTTTCTATTTTAAACTGGGCCCACTTTAATCTTCATATTATTGAACTCAACGAAAAAAATATAAATCATCTCATTTGAGTTATAGAGTAACATTGTCAATTTGTAGTCTCAATCAAACGTACAGCCTGAAATTCTAATATCATGCAGTCGACATGTCGTTTAAATTGGGCCCACTGGGCCCAGTTGTAGAGTAAGCTGTGTTTCAGAGATTGCTGGACTTTCTTTAAAAAAAATGCTAATTTTGAAACTTATTTAAAAATATACCTATTTTGAATTTTTTTTCTTTTAGAATTGGTGCGAGCATAGAGACAATTTGCTGACGTGGCACCTTACTTGGCACTATGTCTTTTTTTAAAAAAAAAAAAATTAGTTAAACTGCATTTGGCATGGTGGCCAGGCCTTGCATTTACCCTTTACACGTGCCAGCTCTTGGGTTTAATTCCACCGAGCCAAATGCAATTTTTTTGAAATTATTTTAGACCTATGCTCGAATCAATTCCAAAAGCATTATTTTCAAAAAAACTTTATAGGTATATTTTTTAAATAAGTTTCAAAATTAGCATTTTTAAAAATAAATCTAAGGATTGCTACCTGTTGACTAAAATTCAAAATTACACCGTTGAATTAAAAAAAAAATCAAAACAAAATCTAATTCTTTTTCCATTTTTGTTCCTATCATTTCATTAGTATATATTAATGAGGAAATAAAAATGGAATGCGACAAATTATTTATGGATACAATAAATGAACTTTGAAATTTTGTTAATTAAATTATTTATTAAATTTGTAAATTTTGATAATTGTATCTATTTAATTCTTAATTCTTAAGTTGTTAAACTTTGAAGTAGACTACGACTCTATTTAGTCTCTATTACTAATAATTTTAATGTAATATCAATGTGATATGTAGTTGATTAAATTATATATTTAATCCATGAACTTTCATAATTAGTTCCAAAGCTTTCAAAGAGAATTCAAGAATTATAGGACTCTATTTAGTTTATATAATTAATAACTTTAACATAATGTCAATAGACATGTCTATTAAATAAATGTTCACCTATTTTTAGGTGATGCAAAGACAAAATAAAAATAGTTGCACGACTAATTGAAGTGACTCATCACTATGTTATGATGGTGGCCAATCTAAACATAGCTCTCCAACCAAAGAGTTGTGGGTTCGAATCCCCACACCTACATGTTATTGAACTAAAAAAAATGTTTTGATAGAGATAAGAAAGTCAAATAGAAAGGAATGTAATATAAAATTTCTACATATTCACCATTAATCCGATTGCATCCTATTATTTTCTTCTTTGAGTCTTACCTGTTTTTTTTTATCGTATTGACTTTTCAGAATTGGCCTGACTCTTAAAGGTCCTATGAAACTTGTCTCATGTCCCCCTCTCATAATAAAGTTAAGGTTTGCATAGAAATCGGTCTTCTCAAGGAAAACCTCTCAAATCACGTTTTGATTAGATCGATTGCGTATGTATGGATCACCAACAAGAAATCATTCTTTTTTAATACCTAAGTTTTGCACGCATTGTAGACGACAAAGTCATGCCCGTCACAATTACAAAGTGGCGAATAAAAAATCTGGTGTCAACTCGTCACCAAGAATGACCTACGTTTCAAGAACCAATACTACCTAGCACCTACCACTGAAGTTAGTATCTATATTTAGGTGAGCCAATGTTATATTTTCCTTATATTCTCTAAAAACAAGCCATTAAATTTGTACAATATATAAGCAAGCTTGTTTGGTATGGAGACTTCTAAATAACAGTTTTTAAACTTCTCAATCTCATTAATCCACTATTTAAAAGACTTCTTTTGAGCGTTTAATTACACTTCACAATTCTAACCAACAATGGAACTATGGTGGTCTTTTTTTTTTTTTTTTTTTTGCAATTTTGCAAATCTATAACAATTTGAATAAATCGATGGATTTAGTTTAAAATATGAAATTTGTCTTACTCTTCAAGTCATAAATGAAATAAAGAATTTATTTTTTATTTTTAAATTGCATGAAGGACTCTTAACTGTGAGTAATGTAAAATCATTAAAAATTCTTAGGGTGTGCCTTTCCAAACATTAATGTATGAAAAGATGGGACACAGGGAGGCAAATGTGGACTTGGGATGCACAAGATCAAAACTTTAAAAGGGCCTCCAATAATATAGAGCCTAAAGAAAGGGACATCACCATAAGAGAAAGAGAAAGGAAAACGAAGGCTGCAGTCTGCAAAGAATGACATAAAAAGGAAACAAAGCACTAATATTCGTGCCCCCATTTGACATCTTTGTATAAAATTATTTTCTTTTTTTGTCCTGTGTGGAAGAAAATTTGGTATTCACAAAAACCCAGAAGAAGAAGAAGAAGAAGAAGAAGAAGAAAGAGAGTGAAATTTAAGTTTTGTTTGTTGGGTCTGACATTGATTCCTTTCTCTCCTTTGTTTTCTGGGCATCCCCATCACTGTCCCCTTTATTTCTTTGGTCACAATTTTCGAAATTGTTAGTTTTCTTTCTGACCCCTTTGCTGTAGGGTCGTGTTCTTCTTGTGGGTCGTTAGTTTTTAGGTTCGTCATGACTGTGGAGGACCTAAGGGCTAATTTGGTGGGTGATAATGGGGACATTGACCAGTTCCCTATTGGTATGCGTATTCTTGCTGTGGACGATGACCCCATTTGCCTTAAGGTCTTGGAGAGTTTGCTTCGTAAATGCCAATATCATGGTAAGTTTTGGTTGGGTGTATGGTTTTTTTCCCCATTTGTTTATTGAATATTTCTGCTGTTCAAATACTTGTTGGTTTTTGCTTTGTTCAAATATTGTGTTGTTTTCCAAACATTGGTTCATGGTTGTTACGTTTTCGTTATGCATTTTGTGATTCTTGTATATATGGGTTCATGTTTGGACAATAAGTTTTATTTCAAACACCCCTTTTGGTCTTTCTGGCTTTTTTCTGTTTTGAAAATTGCAATCTTAGAAATATTTGTCTGTCTAGATAAAGTAATTCCGAGTCCATTTATCTGATTTTGGATCGTTGGATTCTTTTAAGGATCTTCATGAATACCTTGTGATGTCTGGAGGAGTTAAAAAGAGTGAGTTTGGGATGGTTTAGAGAGTATTATTTCTAAGTGGACCACTTTTTCTATAAATACTTTGGGAGAAGTACTAATTATGTGCTTCTTCTGAGAAGTTTAAAGATCTATTTTTAGAATCTTTAAAATTAGTTGACTATAATATATTATGGAAGTTTTGAAAAGTACTTTTAATTGACTAAAAGCACTTTTCACCTTTTCAAAATTCTTGGCAAACTCACCTTTAGTTTACGATAACATATCGGCTTAGAAATTGAATGACTTCTAACTGCTTTACATTTTGTTGTTTATGCATTTTAGCTTATGTTTTTTCTTCTTCTTATTGTTATTGCAGTTACATCGACCAATCAGGCGGCTCTGGCACTTAAAATGTTGAGGGAGAACAGAAACATGTTTGACCTGGTTATCAGTGATGTAAACATGCCAGATATGGATGGTTTTAAGCTCCTTGAGCTAGTAGGCCTTGAAATGGATCTACCTGTTATCAGTGAGAATGAACCCTTCTCCTCTCTGATATTTTAGTTGATTCTTTTCTTTCTTCTTCTATCTGGGTCTTAACAACATTATTCAGGTTTTGATGTGTGACTTTGGTGTATCTATGTCCTTATTTGCTGTTGTTATAATTTAGTTTAAGTTGAAATTCCCTGAAATTGATGGATGAGTTGGTTTTGATTACACTTCTCTGTTAAAATATGGTTTTAGTGCTGTCTGCGCATAGCGATATCGAACTTGTTAAGAAGGGAGTTACTCATGGTGCTTGTGATTATTTGCTGAAACCCGTTCGAATCGAGGAACTGAAGAACATATGGCAACACGTCCTTCGGAGGAAGAAGTTTTGTGCTAAGAACCAAAGTAAGTGCACTAATGGAAGTAAGCCTTATGGTCAAATTGTTGAAGTTGAACAAGGTTGCCCGTCGGTGGTCGCTGCTGATAATGGGAAACCTGGTAAAAGGCGGAAAGACCAAGACGATGATGAGGAAGGGGGTGATGAAGAAGAGAATACTTATGAGAATGATGACTCCTCTACCCAGAAAAGGCCAAGGCTAAATTGGTATGGAGACTTGCATAGAAAGTTTATTGCAGCTGTTAACCAGTTGGGCTATGAAAGTAAGTATTTTGGTGTTTCCATCATATTGTTTTCCTTCAAATTCTTATGCCTAGTGCTTTGTTTTCTCTTTTTGATGTTTGTATATATTTCTAATGCAGAGGCTGTTCCTAAAAAGATCCTTGATCTCATGAATGTTCAAGGACTTACAAGGGAAAATGTAGCTAGCCATCTTCAGGCATTGATCTTTTCCTTCTTTTCTTTTGTATTAACTTCAATGACATTGTACTTTAAACTTCCATGAGTAACATATGGACTTATGAGACCAGTAACTTGTACTGTTGGTTGAGTTCGTATTATGAAAGTGAGATTTAAAACTTAGGTAAAAATATTGAAAACCATATAAAAATCCATATTAGTGAGCAATTACTGCACGTTAAGTTTTGCAAATTCCCTTATGAGTTGCAAATTTTCTTTTGATAGCCGTAGCAGCTATGATTTAGATGGACATTGCATATGTATCACATTGCAAACAGCTCTATTCTAAACTGACATATGAACTGTCAAGGACTTTGAATTATGATTCACGTTTATTTAATAATTTTGATGCATTTTTTTTTTCAATTTTATGCTTTCTAGAACATATTAAATAAAGGTATCCTAGTCTTTTTACTACGGTTGATGATGTGACATTAGGATTTAGTTGAGAGGCTATTAGCCTTGTCATTAGGTTGTTAAACAGATTAGAGATCGTGAATGAATTTTAGCTTTTGAGCTTTTCTTGTCAAGTTTGGCCAAGAGCTTCTTGCATCTTTGCAATTCACGTCTTGAGTTACATGGCAAAAATATTCAAGTAGAATTGATCAACCTTCTGGAAGATTGTTTATCCTTGAATAAGAAACTAGTTCTCCTTACCCAATGGTCTTTGATCATTAAAGTAATCTGTCATATAATCCTTTCTTTAGGGCTAATTGTAAATTGATTTGAGGTTTTAGAATTTGACAGCTAAAGGTTCTCTTTTAAGTGAAAGAGTTTTTATCATCAACTCCATAGAGTTTCACATTATGACATTAGATCATAAATGTACTAACCAAATAAGATTATTTGCTTTCTTTTTCTCTTTCCTGTCGATTATTTCTTAATTTCGAGTGGGAGGATGGGGAATAGCTCTACTCCAGAGACTAAGAAAATTATTGGTATTCTCAAATGGCTGCCTTAACCCGTGCTTTCTCGTGCTGTGTTGCAGAAATATCGACAATACCTTAAAAAAATGTGTACTAACGAAGCTCGGCAATGTAACATGATGGCTGCATTTGGAGGTAAGGACACCTCCTTCAGGCCCATGGCTTCACTTAATGGATTTGCAATGACTGGAACAGGAAGGTTCTCAAATGCTACATTCTCATCATATCCCTCACGGGAAATAGTTGGTAGATTAAATTCTACTGCTGGATTGAGCTTACATGGAATTGCTTCCTCTGGAATGATCCAACAAGGTACTTCCCTTAACTTGAGTAGCTCATTAAGTGCACTTGGGAAACCCCATCCAGCTCTCTTGCTTGCAAACCAACCCCCAAGCATATTGAACGGTATTTCGACATCGTCAGATCACATCCAATCGCATCATGAAAAACACGCTACGCCATTTAAAGAGTTTAATCTGATAGATGATGCCTCGAGTTTTACAGTTTCCACCAGTTACCCTGATGCTAGAGTAACTGTTGGTAATTCGAGCAACTATGGCTTCGGTGTTTCAAGCAATCCATTGATGTCACAAGGACGCTTAGGACACAAGCGACAGATCCATGGCTGTGGAGAATTTGGAGGTCAGTCTCCTCATAAGGTTTCTCTAATCAGTCCCGAACCCTTAGGCAGCAGCAGCGGCGTTGGCGTTTCTAGTATTTTGGGCCATGGTCATTCTAACAGAAACTGTCAGGGCTCAATCCTTCTATCTAAGCTTTCATCTAATGTCTCACTCACTGGAAGTTACCCTCCTGATGGTATGCCTGCAATTAAT
Source organism: Telfairia occidentalis (assembly GCA_026257165.2). Classification (NCBI taxonomy): domain Eukaryota; kingdom Viridiplantae; phylum Streptophyta; class Magnoliopsida; order Cucurbitales; family Cucurbitaceae; genus Telfairia; species Telfairia occidentalis. The sequence goes on along the minus strand of JAOANK020000053.1, from coordinate 195,197 downwards.
CTGACAATTTCCTCTGCCCAGCCCGATAACGACAACTTTCCTGTCGGTTTTCCTTCAACAAGTGTGGAATCAAGTTCTCAGCTTGATTTAAGAGGGGAGACACAATGCTATGAAGAGTTAATTGGTAGTGTTGTTGAAGCCGTAGATGGAAGATCAAAGCAACAGTGGGAAGTAGCTAAACAGGATTACTACGGCAACCATGGTTCTAGTGTGAGAAACTCTCTGGTTTCTGGTAACAGTGTTGCAGATCCCTTGAACCAGAGTGCAGATCATAACAATGCAGTCTGTCTCGAAAACATTGGCAGCTCTTTGACTAACCAATTGAATGATGGTGCTCCAACGTTCATTCAGCACGGTGCGGAAATATCTGCAATGGACACTTGGATGAACTATGACGAAAAAATTCTCATGGATCCAACAAAGTTACAGAATGGATTTGCAAATTCTAGTTTTAATTCCTTGGATGAGTTGGTGAATGCAATGTCGAAACAGGTATCAACAAATATCCTGCTTAATTTAAGGCGTTCCCTTTTTTCATACATTTATTCAATTATTCTCCAAGTTTATAATCTGATTACTTAATCAATATTGCACTCTGGTTTGAGATGTATAAGTGTTTAGACGAGAAACAGCTTAGCATTTAGCATGAATGTAAAAGTAACCACTTAGATGATTAGATTGTGTTGAAGGCGACTTTTTGGGTCATGTCGTAGCTGGTTTTCAAGGGATAGGGAGCTCTCGGATTCTTCCTTGACTATGTACATCTTAGTCTGAATAAATAGACAGTTAAATCTCATTTCATTGGGGGGATCTGTATGTGTGTGATGCAGGAACAAGATCAATTTATTCCGATGAACGACGAATTTGGATTCGATGCTCAATCTCTCGGGTCATCGTGTACATGAGACTTTTGGTTGCTGCTGACTCCTAGATTGCAGAAGGGAAATGACTTCACAACTGACTCCCAACTCTGTATCTTCATCTTCTTTGATGATGTAGTTCTCTTATCATTAGCTATTTTCCTTTCTGCAACAGGAAGTTTTTTTCTTTTTGCCTGGTTGCTTTGTTGCTAGAATAATGACAGGAGAACTCATTCTATTCTTCTATGTATGAAATTTTCTTCGAGTTCAATTTGGATTAATAAAAAGGTTAGATGGATATTTTCTCTTTATAATTCAATTCTATTTGCAATTTTCTGTGTCTACTTGTTGAATTGATGAATACTGTGTCTAGTTATGCAGATAGTTGAGATTTCATGGAGTTTTATTATTTCACTGAACCTTAATGACAATGCAAAATTTGATGTAGTTTTGTTTTATATTTTTGTCAGAATGGGAAAATGGAACAAACTTGAGAAAGAAAATCTAAATATCATATTTTGGAACATAGAACTGTATGTTTCTGTGAGAATTTCATTTTGAAAATTTGTTAATTTGAAACGACATTGAATTATTCATTTTAAATTTAATGTATAATAACAAGCAAATCTTGAGATACTATTACTCATAAAGAACATATTTTAATCCAATCCAACTCGAACAATTAAATTAAATCTAAAAACAGAGAGCAATCCAACTCATATGAACACTCACTCTGATTCATCAGATTAGAAACCTCAAGGATTATATATATATACATAGCCTTTACCATGTTACTTATGCCAAATATCCACTTTTCTGCAAAGCAAATAGGAAGCTGAAAATTCCCAATATGCAAAACTGATACTACCAATTTTACTAAACATCACTTACCAGGAAGTCAACCTGGTGCCAAAACTGAGAACATAGTTTTTTCAATGGGGGAATAACAAGATCTATTCGAGTTCGTGAACGAATCGGAAATTGGCTAGATAACAAGTCACATGGTTACGGTTGAAGAGGAGATAATCATATATATATATATAGATATAGCAAATGCAGGAGAGTGGGATCTATAACATTGTCACGTATGAATTATGATGTAGAATTGACATGTTTCCAGGAACAGTGCAACACAATTAATGGAGGAAAGAGAGAACGTTGTGCCTTGAGAAGTTGATGAACCAAGCACTTCGCTTGCCAGCTTCTATTGATCTCATGGGTTGAAGGACTCGACGACTAGATGAGCTAAGAGATTGACCTGTGAGATTATAGATTTATTCCCCTTCCCAACCCATTTGGCGGGCTCGCCGCTCCCACAACGATGTAAGCTTTCTCTCCTTGATCATTAATGCCTCGGCGCGTTCACGAGCCTCTTCGCAAGTTTCTGTTGCAGCAATACACTTTTCAGCCTCCCTCTGATACTGAGAAGCTGCCCTTTTTGCCTCGAAGAAAGTGACATTCATATGGCGAGTATGTTCACCAGAAACTGCTTCTTGAAGCTTCAATTCCTCCGTCAAAAGGTCCACAAACTGTTTTTCCATTTCCTGCTTGAGATCTGGGTCATTACTCCCACAGTCTGTACCACAAAAATAAATGAGCATTTGCATCGAAAAAAGTCCAAGTATAAAGCAGAAGTTATAACAGTGTTTAAAAAACTGGCTGAAATCTTTGAACAAGATAAGTTCCAACTTTCGAATTCCAAAAAAAAATTCTAGATATACATTCGCGCTATTCTGAGGGGAAACTTATGGATTATAGTTGTCTTTGGTGCACAAAAATAGTTATATGAAAGAATTTTGGTAGTGTAAAACTTGAAAATCAAATTAATAATGTAAGAAGTAGCTATAAGCCTATGTGATATTTTCTCCTTGGAAAGGTCCCAACTGAAGTCGAGAAACCACAGCCCCTTTTATATATAAGGTATCGAAAATGGCTGGGGAAAAGGGAGTTGAGTGTCTTCTGACGACTCAAAAAATTATTGGAAGGGAGATGTTTGGACGTACGAGAATCGATGCCCACGGCAACTAGTAGTGCTCACATTACATCAAAGAACGTCTAGAACTAGTAGAAGAAAATAGTTGGCAGAATCCCCTTAATGAAGTGCAGAATACCAAATTTTTCCAAGAGAGTTTCAATCCATTATAGAACAAAGGCGAACAAGAAAACATTGGATCTCGAACAAATAAATTTAACCTTAAATAATATCGTGTCATGGAAATGGAAGATGGAAGATGGAAGAAAAATGTGATGAAAAAAACAGATATAGTTAGATAAGTGAGCCCCAACATTGCATTTGGACTCTCTTGTAAAGAAAAAGGGAAGAATGTGAAATTTAAAGAACAAATAGTTTAGAAACCACAACAAGCATTCCTATGCTAGGAAAACAAGTAAAGCAACATGATTTTCACATAATGAAGAAAGAAAGTTCATTGCCGAGTTGAATAGGAGGGGATGAATTCTAACCTGTGACGGAGAGATTGGCCAGACCTATCAAAGAATAATCAAGAAAAAAATCCGTATTAGCAAGGAAGCAACAATGAATCTGGTAAGAACACAAATCATGTCTATAGGAAACAAAATCTAGTCCATCTAAGAGACTAAGAGAGAAGGAAATAACTTCAATAGAAGAATCTGCATTTGGTAAATAAACATAAGGTTTGGTAAATAAATCAAGTCCATAGGAACCAAATCTAGTCCATCTAAGAGACTAAGAGAGAAGGAAATAACTTCAATAGAAGAATCTGCATTTGGTAAATAAACATAAGGTTTGGTAAATAAATCAAGTCCATAAGAACCAAATCTAGTCCATCAAAGAGACATCTCAGTTCGCATGAGGCATGTGCTAACACTACTTCAAAGATACATAAAGGATAATAAGCTATTCTCGGCGAGGTCGGGCCCAACCTTTGGGGATTATCCCAAATATCTCAAGCCCTCACTACCAAGACCACCCCTTGGGGACTATATGCAATCTATATTAAGATTAGTTTTTCCTTTTGCAAATAATAGAATTGGGTTCAGAATAATATCCATTTATGATGCAATTCTACACTGCCATTGCTAATTTAACAGTTGTGGGGCAGGGACAGACAGTGAACAGTAAGCACAATATATTGTTACGTAGAATTTTTTTTTCTAGCACAAGGGCCTGAGCTTCTGTAGTGTAGAATTATCTTCCTAATCCTAGCTAACAAATCGATACTTCAAAAGCTAATTATGATAGCAAAATATGAAGAGGAGCTAATAAATCCTATATCAAAGTTTTCAAAAACACACAAAGAAAGAACAATTGATGGTGGTTTCAAACTTTCGTCATTTCATTGAATGTAGGAATGATAACAATTTTAAGCTTATTTATAATTGAAGCCCAATTGCATGTTCTTCAATAGCCAGAGTATAAATTTTCTTTTTAAACTTCATATTTCTAACTACTGCTACAGAGTACAGACAAGGAATTCACGTTTGAGAAAATTTATTTAATAGCACACTGGGTCAACAGCCAAGGAAGCTCAAATCAGAACTTAGAGTGAAAAGTAAAAAACAAATCCAAAGTTCATAATTCCAGATCGAATGCCATTTAAGAAATACTCCAGTCAAAAACCAACAAAATAGAAATTCAAGAAGTATAGCATCCAAAAAGAGTAGTAAATTCCTTGCTATTGAGTCAGTGTTGTTACTCCAAACGGCGGGTGAAGTAAAGCACAAATTCTTGGAAATTTTCCCGACAAAAGTCAAGAATTTAAACTGAAATAGGTCTTAATCTAGCTTTATTAAGCCCAACAGGAGGGAATAAATGAAGTGTAAATCCAAATCCAAGATGGGTTAACTTTTCCATACCCTTTACAAAAGACAAGCAAAGAAAGAAACAGCTCAGGATCCAAATCACCAATGGAAACGGATCAAACCGCCAAATTCTTGACAAGGGTATCTGTTAATCTCACTAAATTTCACAACTACGCGAACAAAAAGAGAAATGCGAAGCAACCCAGAAGATAAAACTGTTTGCTCGAATCGTGAGACAGAGATAAAGATTATACCAGGAGCAATCTTCAAAAGGGATAATGGGGGCGGACAATCGCAGATGCAAGGAGCACACGAGATTTTTGAATCTCCCAATTGCAAAGCTTTCTTGAATCTCCAATACAGAGCCGGTCCACAAACAGCCAACGACGAAACTACAGCAAAAATCACCAAACAACACCGAAGGCAAGCCCCAGATCGGCGTGACATTTCTCACCCTGATCTTCCTATTTCTTGTTCTTTTTCCTATTTCCCTCTCTTTCCGCGTTACTGAGAAAGTGAGGAAGTGAGATCTAATTGCAGCAGTGAAAGTTCGAAACCTATGAATGAAAAATGAAAAATGAAAAATGAAAAACTTTAAGCTGCGAGGATTTCTTTTGGACAAGTCGGTTTCAACAAGTTTTAATGGGATTGGGAATGTAAGGACAAAAATTAAAAAGTTCCCATCTTTCCCTCTTGATACAGTTGAATACGTTATAATTATACAATAGCTGTGAGAAGGAGATCATACTTCAATCAAGCCAACCCCACCACTTATATTGGTGTTTGTAGTTTATATATTTTTAAAAAATTAATGCTGTTCATAAAATTTTATACTTTTTTTTGGGACATGAAATTTGATGATTGATCCTTCATTTCAAGCTATTTCACAAATTTATATGAGCTGATTAATTATATATATTTTTTAGTTTAACAAAAGTTTGAGATAAGTATTTTATCTAATTATTTTCAAACTATAAGAGGAAGGTTATTAATTATGTTTTAAACTTATATTACAATAAGCTTAAATGAAAAAAAATGTAATGATGATATTTTCTACAATTTAGTATCTATCTATCTATATATATATATAGTGTTCACTAAAATTAATTATGGTGTTTGCTAAATTTATTTTTCATGTTCAAGTTTAAAATAACACTCCTTAAAGTTGCAATGTCGAAGAGAGCTCGCTCCATTCTTATATGACAATGTCTTGCATCATCATGTGTGTTCATAAAAGGAACTAAGGATTACTCATAAGTCATATGGTTAATCTCTGACGAACTCCTAAACTAATCTACTCGTTCAAGATTATTATATTATTCGAAAAACACCTTGAGAAATTGACCAAACTTATAGGGTGTCTGTGAAAAATATTTTGATGTAGAATATTTACCCAACTCTCGTTGTAAAGATAGATGATGTGAAATTGGCTTATCAGTCCAAGGACATAGGTCGTTCACTCACATGTGAAGTAGAAGCATACCCTTGGCTAGATCATGATGTATAGTATATATTAGCTCAATCCACCAATCGTTACATTGCATCATGTGATTAACTGCAGAGTAATTATATCAACTGTGACACCAATCCGAGAATAGCTCAGTGGATAGAAGCATGTACTACCATCGCAGAGGTCGATGGTTCAATCCTCCATCCCCACAATGTTAAACTCAAAAAAAAAAAAAAAATTACATCAACTGTGACGGTATATTTATTCAATCATGACATGATATTACATATGATTAACTTCAGAGTGATTATATCAATTTGTGAGTATATATTAGCACAATCATTACATAATATCATATGATTAACTTCAAAGCGATTACATCGAAACGTTAATCAAACATATGGGTGAGTTAAAGCTTTCACTCAGTTGACATTATCAGCAGTTGTAATGACAAATGC
>JAOANK020000053.1:167470-182322 GCA_026257165.2 Telfairia occidentalis | reverse complement strand
TTTGAAGATAAAAATTGATTTTTCCCCTAAAACAAAGAAAGAGTGTTTTTAGTCAATTTTATTTCTTATTAAGTTTAGAAAGAATAAAAATCGCAGAGACGGGGGCGAGGATGGAGAGTGCATCCCATCGTAACTTAAAATCATGCCTAGACCAACCACTTTATGGGGTTCACTTGGTAAGTTCCATCTTGTCTCGTTTGCTTCTAGTAATTGTTCGATTGAATGTGTTCTAATCTCTTAGATTTCTTTATGAGTCGTCGTTGTGACTTAGTTGGTTCATGGACGTAATTGAAAATTTCAAAATTTTAGATATAAACCAACCTAACAATCCATCGAAAGACTAAATTTGTAATTTAACTTACAATGCCACGCCAAACGATTATTTTTCTTAGAAAAAAAATACACTGTTTTTAGTCAAATTTCTTTCTTCGTAAGTTTAGAATCAATGCCATGATAGCTACTTCCTGCATTACCTTGATTGGCAAGCAAGCAAGAATGACAAATCATGTCCCCACAACTCGGCCTCCGCTGATTTCGAACCACAAAAAAATCTCCCTCTCCCACAACTTTAATACCTCTCCACGTCGCCCCTTTTCCCAAATCATCATCTTCTTCAACACACCCAAAAATCAAATCACCCTGAAACCCCTCTGATCTCCCTTTCTCTATCTCAGAAACTCGACAATGGCGAAGAAGGAGATGGAAGTTATGAAGGGCGTCGACCTAAAGAGGTACATGGGTCGGTGGTACGAAATAGCCTCATTTCCCTCGAGGTTCCAGCCCAAGAATGGAGTCAATACAAGAGCGACCTACACACTGAGAGACGAACGGACTGTGAATGTACTAAACGAGACTTGGGTCGACGGCAAGAGGAGTTTCATTGAGGGCACTGCTGTTAAGGCCAACCCTGATTCTGATGAAGCCAAACTCAAAGTTAAATTCTATGTCCCTCCATTTTTGCCCATCATTCCTGTTGTTGGAGATTACTGGGTTTTGTATCTTGATGATGATTATCGCTATGCTTTGATTGGTCAGCCCAGCAGAAACTACCTCTGGGTATAGCCATTCGTTTTCTGTCTCTGTCTCCTCTGATTCTTGGAATTTCAAATGTTGCAGATTTTGTGTTCGACGAAATGCCAAACTATTGGTTTTACTGAAAAGGTCATTGTTCTTTCTTTCATGGTGTTGTTTTTGACAGATACTGTCCAGGCAGACTCATTTGGACGAAGAGATATACAATCAACTCGTGGAGAAAGCTAAGGAACAAGGTTATGATGTGAGTAAACTTCGCAGGACAACACACACTGACCCTCCACCAGAAGGAGAAGAAGGTCCTAAAGATACTAAAGGAATATGGTGGATCAAATCAATCTTTGGAAAGTGATCAGGTTTGAAGAAAGTGAAGCTAGATTTTGTATCTTGAATTCAATTATTTTGTTAAGTTTCACTACTTTTTTTCTATTCAGTGAGGATTTTGTGCTTGGTGTTGTAGAACTGGTGAAATGAATCCTTTGTGCTGTCTGTATAGAGTCTTCCAGATATTGTTTTTGTTGAATAAATTTAATAGAGCTGGGATTGTAAGCTCAATATTTTACTTTAGACTGCCAGGTTCTGAAGTTTCCCAATCCTGTAAAAATGGAATTTGAATAAAGATGCAATTTACTTACAGTCTAACTTATGACCCTTTCTATGCAAAGCTACAACATTTTCAGTTAGTTTGGATGTTTAGAAATAAAATAAATTTATCAATTGATCCTGAAGAGAAATATTTTATCCTAAAAATGTAGTTATTTGAAAAGGACTCAATTTTAAATTTTTTGTTCCTAAAACCCACTTTAAATATTCCAAGCCCCTTGCCTGAGAAAGGGCCCTACAGAAATTGATTGCCCTCTAGATAGAAGTACATATGAAATTGAACTTATTTTTCCTCTCAAGAAGTTCATTCAGATTAAGAGAAGCAAAGAAGAAATATGTGGGTTGAGATCTAAGAAGGTACACAAAGCCTAGTTAGTCTCCAGTTTTGGTGCCCTTTAGTTTGGCAAACAATGAAATTTTAATCCATAACCTGGTGAAAGCAACAACTGAATAGAACTCAAGTCAAATTCTGTCCCATAATAATACATTTGTAATTGTTTCTCAGAGTTCAACATGGCACTGTATCCAGGGCCTCAGGTTATATGCAAATAAAATAAAATAAAAAGAAGAAGAAGGTAAAATCAAACTGTGATTTCATATAGCAGAAAAGTTGGCAGTGTGAATAACTAGCTACATGGATGCCATTCTGAACAATTGCTCTTAACCTCATATAAATGATTCTTCAAATTTTAGTTTATTAAAAATAAGTATTCATCATGTTTAGTTACCTAGCCAAAAGTGTTTTTTTATTTAAAAGCATTTTCTTCATTTGAATTTTTTTTAAATAAGTTATAGATGATAGTAATACTTTCAAGTGAAGTTATAGATGAAGTTTTTAGGGTGAATTTGAGATGATAGTAATACTTTCAAGTGAAGTATTTTTTTTTTTATAAGTACTTAAAAAAAAGACACTTTACTTTGAGGAAAAAAAAAAGACACTATTCACGTAAGTACTTAGAAGAAAAAAATGTACCTTTTACACAAGTAAAAAGGTTAAAAATACCTTTAACTCTTCGAAAGGTCCGGCTAAATTGAGTACTTTTATCTAAAAGTGCTTCTGAAAAACACTCTCGAGAGGCTATTTCAAAAATTCACCCAAGTAAAATACTGTAGTGGCTCATTTCCAAAGGGGGATTTTTTTATCTTTTAACCCCTGCAGTATCTACTGGAGTGGACCAAGTCCTAACTTCCACCCTGAAAGTTCATTACTTCTTTTGTCCTTTTCGTGTAAGAACTATTCCTACATTTCACTTCAACTAAAATTCAAGATCAAGTTTAAGTAGAACGATTTCCAATGGTGTTCAAATTAGTCTACTGTGATTATTTTATTCAAAAAGCGATGTCAATTCACTTAATTGAAAAATTAAGTGTCAAAGTCAATGCATTCTATATTGAATGATGATTTCAAGGTCCCTTTCATGGTAATTAAGTGTAAAAATCCCTTCTCTAACTATAAGAAGCATCAAATCGTTATGACTATGGGGTTGACAAAAACAAAATCTCCTTTTCTAGAGAACTAGGACTTCCAATCTATAGTTTTGACAAAATGTTCTAAGATATTGGAAAGGAATATATACAAAAAGATAAAAAATTACCAAGATGTCCAAAGCAATCATCTTCTGAAGCTCAGCCGACTCAAGTGCAAGGCAATTGCATCTCTTATATCCTTTCCTCTATCATCTCCTGACTCGCCATCATAAAATGGAAACTTCTGCTCCTCACTTGAACAGCTAGCTTCTTGTTCTTCTTCCTGTTCTTCTTCTAGTTTGTCACTGCACTTGATAAGAAAATTATGCAGCAAACACCCAGTCAATACAACAAATGGGAAAAAATCTCTACATCCTTCCTTCCATGGCTTTGACAGAAGCTTCCACCGTGCTCGGAGTCTGCAAAACGCTGTGTTAACCAACCCCATTGCACGGTTATGCGTGGAATTGAATGCTCGCTGGGGAAAACCAGAGCTCTCTTCCTCGTTCAGTTTCATGTATGGTGTTAAGAGCCAAGGCAAAAGGGGGAAGCAAGAATCGCCAATCACATATTGTGGAATGGGTTTTTCGTCATCGAGATTATAGACAGGGCCTTTGAGTAATTCATCAGATTTCTCAATTTCTGCGTATAGCTTGCTCTGCCTCAAGATTGTTTCAGGTTTCATCGTGCTCGGCCATCCGGCGGAGACATCCAGAAACCTCCCTTCGGCGTCGACCAGAGCCTGAACTAGAAGCGATCTGTTTTTGCCTGGCAGTTCGCCGCCCTCAATCCCAAATCTCCGGAGACCTAAAACCCCACAGCAATTCGGAAGTGAAATCCACCCAAATCCCACCACAATCCGATCAATGTCGGACCGAAGCTCAAGCAAATGCCCCAATTTCTCATTGATAGCCTTACAAACAGCATAAAACGAGCGGCAAGCGTCAGCAGAATCGATCCCGAACCGCCTCCCAACCGTCTTGTAGCTCGCGCCATGCGCCAATCGGAAAAGCGCAGCGGCTAAAGCACAATCGGGCGGGACGGAAAAGGATGAGGAGCTATGAATCGGGGAAAGGAGACGAAGGAGGAGGGAGAAGGACGATTTCGACATGCGGAAGGAGAGATTCCATCTCGGATCACAGTCGACCTCGGAGGTCGCAGAGAGGAAGCGTTGGAACCAGCATTGCCGCGGCGGGAGAAGCGGTGTCGGCGGCGATGGATGTAGGGCAAGTTCGGGGAGCCGAGGAGAGAAAGCGTAAAGCGAGGATGAAGTAGAACAGATGAGCGATTCAAGTGCGAGGGTTTGAGAGGGAAGGAGGTGGAGATCATTGAGAGAGAGAAATGAGTGAGCGGAAGAAATGGTGGTTTCGATGAGGGTTACCAGTTGCTGCTTCAGGTGGGTCTGCCGGTCGGATTTCTTGGCCTTGCTTCTTGTAGTGGCGGCTGCGCTTCTGGTGGCTCTCTTATCTCCGCCGACTCCTCCGGCGGCCATGGCGAAGAGGCGAAGAGGCACACACTTTCACTTTCAATGTATCGCTGTCCTCTGTACCAAAAACAACAGAATTTTTTTCCTTTTCTTTTTCACATTTAAACATAGTCCCTTTGAAAAAATTAGTTCGTTTTCAAGGAACAGTTACAAAACGTTCATGTTTTTCGGAAATATTTGAAACGAAACAGAAACAATTACGATTTTCTTCTTTTTTTTTTTTTTTTTAAGTTCATCAACATGTAATAGTACAAATTCAATTCTCCAATTTCTTGATTCACGGCGTCGAATATTTGCACTTTCGATTTTGTGACTCAACCGGTAGACAGTGATACCGCCACCTTCGGAGACGTGATCCTCTCTTATTCACTTGTGATGGTGCTCATGAAAAGTTTGGAGGTCGACGCCTGTGTTCTAGCTCTGGTGGTGTTCCCTTTCTCAATTATGACGTAACGGTTAGGTTGCCATGACGGTCTCGGTCGGGGCATTGTATTGAATGTATATCACATTATTTATTCTGAGCTATGCTCAAATTCGCATGTGAGGGTAGGAAGATTTGAACTCATGACTTCTTGATTAAGAAGTATGTCTTTAATCACCTGAGTCATGTTCGGTTTGACTCAAATTTGCATTTATATTTTAACTTTAAATATATGTTAATTGTCTATTTTGTGTCTCTACGTCATACCTAATTTGGCACCTAATTTAAAAAGGTTCATTTGCATCTATAGACTTTGAATTATACTTATATTTTGGTTGTGTCGTTTTTTTTTAACAAATATTTTGAATATGTCGTTAATGTTGGTTAACAAAATGCATACATGACACTCTATCTTTATGTTTGGATGATATAGCTTACATTTCATAAATCTAACAACCAATATTATTATCCCTAATTATACGTGCAAATTTGAACATAACTCAATTGATTAAGCATAGTGAATATTTGGACTACTCATCTAAACTTTTAAGAAATTAAGTTTCATGTTAGATTTTGTCAATTAGATTTTTATTTTTATTTCTTAGAATGATCATCATAAAGTGTTAATAATAAGGATTAATTGTAATAATAAAAAAGATCGAAATGATTTTTTATTAATTCAAAAATTAAACTAGATGTTTTGAAGCTTTAGTGACTAAAATAATTATTTTGTTAAGTTTAATGATTAAAATAGATATTTTAAAATTTTAAAATCTAAAATATAACAAATTTGAAATAAACTAAATAAGTTTTAATCAAAAAATTTAAGTCAATTCAAGATAGCTAGGTGCATAAAGCATATATTATCTTATTTAAGGTTGAAAGTTTAATCTTCTACCATCGCATTTGTTGCACTTAAAAAACCAAAAAATTATGTTAAATTATATCAATAAAAATGGTTAAATAAGAAATTTGGTCTACATGGGCATAATTTCACTTTGATATTTATACTCTAAAAGTTTTAATTTAGTTCTTATAGTTTGTGTTTAGTTTCTATAGTTTTACGAGCTTCAATATATAGTTTTTTTTTTTTTTAGTTCAACAATATGTGGGGTAGAGATTCAAACCTATGACTTTTTGGTCGGAAAGAAATGACTTCACAAATTGAGCTATGCTCGATTTGACAAGTTTCAATATATAGTTTAGTTGAACTTCACAAATCATTCATGTCATTACCATATTAACACCTTTTTTTGTAGCAATGAACTAATGTTTTCTATTTGTGTTAGTTGGCTAGTGGGGTTTAGGGTCGAGTAAAAGATATAAAATACAAGTTTAAATCTCATTTTGGCCCTTAAATTTTTAAATTTGTTATATTTGGTCCTTAAACTTTCAAAATGTCCATTTTGGTCAATAAACTTTCAGATTTGTTTCATTTTGATCCCTAAACTTTCAAAATGTCTATTTTAGTCCCTAAACTTATAAAAAAAATTAATCATTTTGGTCATTGGTATATAATTTTATCATCTAAAATTTATTTGTTTAATGTTTTGTCTTCAACTTATATAGCTTAACTACATACTCACATTAACATATTTATTCATATATTTGAAGCTATAAAATTAATTTGTTCAAAATAAAATAAAGATAGAGACCAAAATGATTACTTTTTGAAAGTTTAGAGACACAAAAAATGAACACTTAAAAATTCAAAGACTAAAATAGAACAAACGTAAAATTTAAAAACTAAAATTGACATTTTGAAGTTCAGAGACCAAAATGGAATGAAGTTAAAAATTCAAGTACTAAAATAAAATTTAAACCTAAAATGTATAAATTTTTTTTGTGGGTAAAACACAGTATATGACAATACTAATTTGTGAGGTTTGAAAAAGCTATAAAGATAAAATTGAACTTTTAAAATCATAAGAATCAAATCGAAACTTCTACTATCATAAACAATCAAATTAAAACTAAACTAGCAACTGAATTAAACCTTTATTAGAAATACCAAAACAATGGAAGCAAATTTGTAATTGAACTTAAAAAAAAAAAAAATTGAATCTTTATTCAAGTCGATATTGTTGGATAGGCTATCAGGCAGTCAGGCTACGGATATGGTGCGGTTTAAAGCAGCGCAATGGGCAATATGGCCTAAACCCGCACACAAAAACTCTCATCTAAATTCCAAAACTTGGCGAACAAGGAAAGCTCCTCGTACCTTTTTAATTCTCCTCTTATAAATCACAATCAAACCCAGTTTGATTTTTGCCATCTTCTCTCTCTCCCACGATTTTTTTGGATCAAAGAGCAGCCAGTGACTTTCTCACTCCCCCTTTTGGAGTATAGATTCTTGTTGATTTCCATGGCGAAACTGAAGATTTCAGGCCCATGGACTGGTGTTTTGGAGGTGGAACTGGACAATTGGACTGTGCCCATGTTGAGGGAAGAAATAGCAAGACGATCAAACTGTGGTGTTGAGTCGATCAATTTGATATGCGGTGGTAGAATCTTGAAAGATGGCGATGGAACCGAGAAGCTGATCAATTTGGGTGTTAAGAATAACTCTAGGATTCTTGCCAGGCGGGTCTCTGCTGAGGAGGGCAAGTCACTCAAGATTGAGTTGATGGCTGAGGAAGAACGCTCTACCAGGCTTGCTCGAGTCAAGTGATTCTTTGACTTTTTATTTCTCTAATATATTCATATCTTCTTTTATAAAGGCATTTCTTGGGATTAAGTATGTGCAGTACCATCGCCAGCTCCTTATTTGACTGAAACTTGAGTTTTTTCAGAAATCAATACATTATGGGTTCATAAGTTTCGATTGGAGTTTCTTTGTTTGCTTGTGTTCACTAGATTTTGGGATGTTTGTTTTTATTAAGTGTTGCTTCCATGAGTAAAATTTTTTCAAAGCTTTCGGGGCATAATGGGTTTTCTTTTCATGGTATAACAGTTGGTTTTTGAAGCATTTAGTTCAGAAATGAAAAGAAATTTTCATTCATAAGCTGGAATGTGGCGTAATGCTAATAATGACAATGGAATGTTGGAGGATATTCTTCCCCATGGGTGCATCATGAGTCTTTGTGAAGATTTTAAGGACATTTTCTTCTATATTGCTGATGTCGATGTCGTTTACACCGTTTGGCATCTTCTCTAAACTTTCAGGGCAGCTGCCACTGCTCTAGCCAAGAGGCATGCTAATGGTTTTCTCCCAGTTGAAGATTTCAACATGGAACTTGAGGATCAAAGTGGACAGAAAGTTCATTTTGGGTCTGAAACTGACCAGAGGTAAGGGATAAATCATGTCCAAGATGTGAATTCATGTTACCTCATGTCAAATGTTAGAAATTAACTTGTTGCTGTGCTGAGGATTTCAAAGTTCTTTGGTCCTAAAATTTTGAGCCAAGATTGAATTTCCATTCAACAGGGCAATCATGATGGGCCTGATGCTTCATGCCAACGCAAAGCAGCTTATAAGAAGGGAAAATTACAAGGAAGCATTAGAAGTACTCATCATGGGAGAGGTCTGTTGCTGATTGATCATGTTAATTAGTCTACAATATCAGCGGTGAAAAATTAGCTGTTTTCCCCTTTTAGAAGATACGGTTACAAGATCCAAATAATTCAATTAGAATATAGAAATCCGGTATAATTGATCTTCTGGATACATTTTATTTCTTTATTGGTGACAACTATTTACTAATTTGAAGTGCTCTGCTTTGATGATCTTTACTGGGCAATGGTTCCAAATTCTAATACCTATGACTGGTCTTTCAAGGCCATTTCCCAATTTTGGATCATTTTAATTATTTAGCTCTCAATGCTTCTCTGGATCGTTGTCCCGTTTGATTTTCTTTACCTTTAAATTGTAGATACTAAAACACGGTTTATGGTTTATTTGTTATGCGATAATACTAATCAATGTGGATTTCGTTCTTGTAGGAGGCTTTCTCTCTTTGCAATCCAAAAGTCATTGAGGTGAACAAGTCATTCTTTATCTTCAATCAAGCTACCCCCCCAACACATATTATATTGTCAATTATAACAGATGAAAAGACACACTGCTTAAAGTTCTTTATATTTGTAAAAAAAGAATCCAAGTTACCCTGTTCAACAAAACATGTCACTCAACAAACTTGTCTCAGCTATTCACTTTTTACGTTTCAACTAAATTTGGAATCAGATTTTTTTTAGTTTATTATTAGTTACTTTGAGGCTGGTTTTGGAGCTGTCTATGATTGCGATATGATTTGAGGCATTGAGGCTATGTGAAAATATACAGATTAATGATTTAGGATTATAGCCTTTTCTTATCTATGATTTTATGCGACCAAAGGTGGTGTTTCCATCAGGCTTTCTTTAATGGAGTTCTTAATGTACTTTGATTCCTTGAGAATATTTGTTTGCTGACGAGCACGACCCTTCTTTCTGTCAGTTTGTTGACAATGTCCCAATACTCCAAATAGACATGGTGTGGTGCTATTTCATGCTAAAAGACATCAGCTGGCTCTCGGATGCAGGACTACGCCTTGCAAAAGCTAGAGAAGGAATCGAACGAGCTCATGGTAAGGATTCTTCTCGCGTTCGACTCCTTCAAGCTGGTTGCCATCCAGAGCTTGCCTTGTAAGTGACTTCATATTACTACCCATAGTGGGGAGGGGAGGGGGGGTTCCAACTACAAGCTAATCACGTTTTGTCATCATGTCAGACATTTGAGAATGGAGCTGCTGGAAGGGGTGGCTGCCTACCACAGCTGTCAATTTGATAAGGCTCAAAAAGCGATCAGCTCAGCACAAGCAAAATATTTTCAGGTTAGTTTAGCACATTACGAAATTGGTTGGATTTTTACAGCAGTGAAGGGTGTGTTAACTGAGGTATCAGTCCTAATATGTGTGAGACAATTTGGTTTATCGAATGCCTGCACTGTAGTTGTAGTCATAGTCACATAGCTACTGTTCCATATTGATATTTAAGATAGCCTCGTGTGTTTGTATTCAACTAAGCACAAATTGCCTTCAAATTTCAGCTACAAGTGCCAGATGAAGCATTATCACTTGTTATGAATATGGGCTTTAAGGAAAGAGAAGCAAAGAGGGCACTGCGCATGTGCCATCAAGATGTAGTGAATGCTGTTGATTTTCTTGTTGGGGAAAAGGCAAAGAGAGAGAAGAAACGGGAAGAGGATATTCAACGCCAGAAGGAAATCAAGCATGTGTTCTTAGCAAAGCCGACTTCTATTTTTTTCCAGTAGGTTATAATCGATCTATAATATGAATAACCTGAATGAAATTTTCAGGGAGCAGAAACGCTATGGAATGACGCCCTCCAAGAAGGCTGTTGATCTTCAGAGATTGGAGAAACTGGCATCTATAGGGTAAGTAGACTATCCAATATTGTTCTTTTGTTTCAAAATGACAGTAAAAAACTTATAGATGAACGATAACTTTGTTTTTGCTTGTGAGTACAATTGCTTGGATTAGTAAGATGGTTGTGGTGGATGATTTCTCGTCAAGACTTTCCATGAATGATTGCACTAGGAACATAGTGTACCAGATTGGCTAACATAGTTTCTTAGGTTCAAGCTTCAGACTTTATTACCTGTTTCACGAAGTGCTTCTCTATGTATAGCACATGTGTGGCCTTGCATTCCCGAAACGTCACTTTCTACAAATGGGAAATGTTTTAGGAAATGCCATTAATGTTCTTTTTCATGATCTTGAAATATCTGTGTATGGAGATAGTCAAACATAATGTATGAGGTTTAGTTACATCCTTAGTAGATCCCACCAAAACTCGTCTTTTTCTTCCTACAATGGGATCTCGATATATCTTTCTAGGAAGTCTGTTTGGAATTGGAGGAAGAGCATCAGCAAATTCTGACGAACCTCGATCATCTAGTAAGTTGTAAGGGAGTGGACAAGGTCTTTTCGGGCAAATGCATTAGAACAGGCGAATCCTGGTCCTATAGGTGGCTTGGCACACCCGTAAAATGCGACATAAATCAGTCTTTGTGGGTTGAAGCCTAACCTGGGAAACTTCAGAACTCTTAATATTCATTGATATGATTTCCTTCTCACTTTGGAAGTTTAATGGCTTGCTGCTTGTCATCTTACAAATATTCTCATTTAAAGTTCTGTAGTGGTGAGGTACTTAGATTAAATTCAAACCACGGCATCGCAACAAAACATTCATCAATTGAGGTGCAATTTATATATGCACAGTATGAGGATCCTTGTAGTTATCATTCAAGCTACTAACTTGTTTTTTCAGATATGAGAAGGAGTTAGCTGCTGAAGCCCTGAGAAGAAATGAGAATGACTTGGAGAAAGCACTGGATGATTTGACAAATCCAGAAACTAACTCTGTTATACAGGTGCCGTAGTGTGAGTTGGTCTTTTTGTTTGAACTTCTACATGCTAAATTTGTGCCATCTGCATTTACCCAGAATGCTATTGAGTCAAGGAAAAGGAAACGACAGCGTCAAACAGAAGATGCTGCAATCGATACGCTCGTTCGCATGGGCTTTGATAGATCAAGAGGTATCTATGCATGACAAACATGTTATTTTTAACAAGTTTCCCATGTAGGATGCTACTTTGATGTTTATCCATGTAACCCTTTTCTAAGACTCATGTATCTGAGTAAAACAACGATCTTGTTGATTTTATATAGTTGAGAATTTTCCGTCGAACTAGTAATGGTCATGGTCTAAAGTTGTTACTTGTATACAGCCGTTGCAGCTTTCCAGGCTGGTGGCTCCTTAGCGCAAGCAGTTCATCTATTGTCACTACCTGAGACAAACACTATGGTCGACAGACAACCCGACTCTGGCCCTGCATCCATGGCTTCTGAGGCTGCAACTTCCTCCATTTCAAACATTGCAGAAAAAGAAGACATGATTGACGACTTTGATGATGGGGAAGGCCCATCTACTGTTGAAGAAGATCGAGACTCAGAGATGGAAAGCGAACTTGCCAGAGAACTCGACGGCGCTAGCGCCGTATCAGATTACGACATGGATGTAGCAAAAGAAGGAGAAGCCATAACAGAGTACTTGGCTTTATTGGATTCAGTGATTAATTCCGAGAAAGCTTAAAAAACACTTTACAGGGTGCATGTGGTGTAAATAAATTTTACGTTAAATCCTGGAACTGGTTAGCTTCCTGTAAGTAAAAGATGTACCACTTAGAGACGACTATTCTTGAAAGAATGGTTGGCAGCACAATGGGAACGAGATTTAGTAATGCATATCAATTAGCTTTAATAAAATCTCTCGAGATTGATTGTCTTTTGTGAAAAATTGAAGAGGTGTCAATATACTGAGATTGACCCAGATCAAATATACTGAAGAATGAACAATCACTTTCTTTTTTTCTTTTGATATCCGTCAGTGTTGAACAAACGCCTAACCCACCTTAACTCTACTATATTTAGTTGTCAAGCAAACTCGTAGGATATTAAATCTTAGATAAATAGTCACAATGGTTTAAACTCATTTCCTTGAAATTCTTTACAATTTACAATGACCTTTATTGAGCACTAGACCAACTCATGATGGTTCATTTATTAGTCCAATCTTATAGAAACAGGTTGATATTCTTCTTACCCTTACATTATAGACTCTACCACAATGCCAAGAACCTAAAACTCTTCATTTACCTTCTCATTTTTCTTCAAGTCTCCAAACTTGGGGCCTACCCTCCTTACGAGAGATAGAGAGACCCTTCTCTGAGCAGTGAAAGACAAAGAAAGATTAATGAACCATTTCATACATCATTCCAACATTAGAAAGGAAAAAAGAAGATTTGAATTGGAAGATATATTTCAAGAACTATACCACTAGAAATTTCCTTTGAACAAATAGACAGTTGTTAGCTCTTTTTTGCTCTCTTACTTCACACATAGAAGAGAGGTGGCCAAGTAGGACCATTTTTCGTGTTATACACAAAAAAGAAGAGGAAAATATTACAATAATATATCTGAATGAAAACAATTGACCAAGATATTCTCAAAGTGCCGGTGGAAGTTCCTATGAAACAAATAATAAATCTGCAGGTTCGAAGGTTATACCTACATATGGAAGAGCATCTACAGTAGCTTGGAATCTGAATTACCAGAATGGAAGCCTCGCCAAAATTATGTTCACTTCATTTACAAGCAAGCAGCTAGATCCATGATCTTCACAGAAGAAGCTCCAGATGCCTTCCATTTTTTTTGCACATCATGTGTGCCAAAACCTGTATAAAGAACAGCGTATCCAAAATCAAGCCCTCTGCATAAAGTTTCAGAGATTGCACCATGGAATGGGGCGTGAAAATCGTAATTGGACATTTGAATCTAATGTTTAATATATTGACATGATACATAACACTAACTCCATGAACACTTGAACAATAATAAGAATCACGAGGCTGCTACTGAGCGAGTTGATAAACGCCCAAGGCCGAGACCTAAGCCCAATGGGACACCATCATTTTTAGCTTTTCCATGGTTACTGTGACTACAATTTGAAGAATGGGAATGGCCGTGATGGCTAGTTGCGTTCTTAGAATTCACATTTATTGCTATGTGGTTGTTTCCATTGGTGTGGTGAGAATGAGCATCCCCATTTTGCAAGATTGAATTCATTGGCGCAGACATTGCTTCCATCTCTTCTGAATGTGACGATACTTCATTATACTCCACGTCTTCATTGTATCCGTTAATCAGAAAATCTGAACAGTTCCTCCTGATCCCATGATCATAAGGGTTCCTAAACCGACCTCCAGGGCCACGCAGATAGCTATACCGCATAACATTTGCCATTTCATTTGTAGTAATATTACGAGATATCTGGTAACATCAAAGCAAAATTTCTACTAGTAAGGACCAAAACGTAATTAAAAACCCAAGCAAAGCATTGGACAAACACACCGAATGTACAAGTTTCAGAAGTTCATAAACATAGAACTACCTGAGATGCTTGGACAATTGTTAAGACTGCTACACCAAAGAAGAGGAAGAAATCAACGATGAGAAATGATATAGCACCAACATGATGATTACCGGTGTGATTCATCCAAGCTCCAAAAGACGATGGAGAGGATGGATCGGTTACAACTCCTGATAAAGTGATTTATTGTCAAAGAGTAGGACACATGGGATTCCACCATACAAATTACAGAACAACTCATGTTAAAGTCGTTTAGAAACACATACTTGTAATAGTAACTGCTCCAGTGATCAACATCGCTGAAACTTCCAGAACGAGAAATACAAAGAAATCCCATTTGTTTTTCTGTGTCAAATATAAATTAGTCTATTTAAACCTCAGATTGTATGAATCGATTGACGCACATATACAAACACACACAGACAGCATTCTTTTACGCAAAGAAAAGCACCACTTCACAATTGTCCTCGATACAATCTATAATTCTACGCATAACAGATTGTGAGAAATGAATTTGAAGCATCTTTTACTATTTGTATTTTGCACAAGGGCTACTTTGTAGGCTGCCATGAAAATTAGGATTGTTATTACTTTGTCCAGAATAAGGATATTCAACTAAGGAGAAAAGAAGAAATCATTGGTTCAAGAGGTTTGAAGAAGAAGAGGAAGAAGAAACTTTGAAATTTTAAAAAATGAACTTTAGGTTTAGAAAAGAGCGGTGTGGAATTTTCCATTTACAGGCAGTGTTGACATCTACCACTATTTTTGCTGTAACCTTTACCAGGCAACATTTTCTTTTCTATCTTACGAGAATATTTTTTCTTCTTCTTCTTGTGTGTGTGGTGGGGCGTAGAAACTAGTATACTGAACACCCAGAAGATTACAAAATCATGAACAGCATGAGACATCCT
>JAOANK020000053.1:81877-96509 GCA_026257165.2 Telfairia occidentalis | reverse complement strand
CAATAGTTAATTTGTTCATTAATCAAACTTAATTTTGTGTAATACTTTATTACATTGAAATCTCATGGTCAAAATTGATACAACTTGACGTCAAAATGAATATTTTTTTCTTATTTTTTTTAGTTTAACATGACATATATGGTGAAAATTCGAACTTTCGACATTTTAATTGATAATATATGTCTTAAACTAATTAAGTTATGCCGAGATTGACCTATAATCTATTTTTAAAAAATATTTATATATTCTTTGATGGATGAACAAAGCTTACTAAATATGTCATGTCAGATTTAGAAAGTCTTAATAATTTCATGCAAATTAATTCTTTGTCATTAACTGAGGGATGAAATGCCTTATATCTCATCGACCTCTCTCCTTCCACCACGTGTCCATTCCTTACCCTTCCACACAATTATCAGGTACAGCCACGATGATCTTAATCCCATGTACTCGCACCATCAGGTCCGTTAGATTTGAAAAACAGTTTGACGAAAAAAGAAAACTTTTTTTGTTGGTTGACTTTTTGTTTAGTTTCTATTTAGTCCATAAATTTTAAAATATTACACTTTTATCTTTTTTTTTGTTTAGTTTCCATTTTGTACCCAACTTTTAAAATGTTACATTTTTCATCTTTTAAGTTTTGAGTTTAGTTTTCATTTAATCTCTAAATTTAAAATTTTATACATTTTTATCCCTCAATTTTCATTAAACTTACTTTTGGTTTCTGACATAATAATTATTAGTATTTTTTTTTTTTTTTTTTGCGAAGGACTGTTAACACAAAATGTTTGCGTATAATATTTCAATAGATTATCAATAATAATAAGTAGACTCGTCACGAACACTTCTATTATGTTATAGACCATAAGTGAGTAATAATGAAAATTCATACGTAAGATCACAACATTTTGAAACGTAAGAACAAAATAAAAACTAAACTCAAAATTCATGAGTAAAAGTATGAACATTTTAAAATTTTGAGACGAAATGAAAATTAAACTTCAATTTGAAACTTAGAGACCAATTGAAAATTTAAACTTAAAATGTAGGGACCAAAAGGGTATTTTTCTCAAACCGTTTTGATAATCGCCAGATGGGGTGTATAACTCATACACTACAATAGTCATTGCCGTAGCTTAGCATTTCCCACGTTGGTTTCATTTCGTTTCCAAATTTTCAATTTGTGTTTGTGTCTTATCCCTTTTCTCTCGCCTTAGCCCTCGCAATTGCCCGCTCTTTGTCCTCACCGTACACGTGAATCGGAATCTCAATTCGCCGGACTTTCGATGATCTGTTTTCCGATGGGAATTTCGGCAATCGCCGGGATGTGAGTGTGATCTCGGTCCAATTGCGGCTTGGTTCTTGGAGAAGTGAAGCTAAAGCTATCTTCCCGTCGAGGATTTGTTTGATTGAATTCGGGTTGATTTCGGTGGAGGTTTCTTGTTTTAGGTGAGAATTCATCTCTTTCTCTCACTATATAGTTTGAATTTTTGTTATTGCTTTTATGCGTTCAATGGAAATAGCTTGTGGGTGTTGAGTATCTAGTCTAGTTCAACTGGATTTAGGTTGCAGTTTAGGAGATGGTTTGTGGTGTCGTATAACCTTGGAAGCACGAATAGAGAGTGGGGAAAGATAAAAGAATGAGAATTTGTAGTGATAGCTAGAATACTGCTTGTATATGGGAAAATGCTGAATCGTTTCTGATGAGTTGCAGCTTACCTCATGATGGCTTTGATTATAAGGTTAAATCTTACCCGATTGATTACAAGTTTTTTAGGATTGAAGTTGATGGTGGATGACGCTTGTCTATTGGAGGGAAGTGGACATAATGCGTATTTGGTCTCTTTAGACTTGATTTCCTTGGAGTGTTTAGCAGATCTTGTGAACTGTCCCGTACCGTTTCTTCTTTTGTAGTAGAAAAAATGTTTTGATGATTCCTATGGGAAATTGGAAGAGACGGAAAAGGGTGGATTCACTTGAAGTTGAGTGAACGAAACCTTTGTGTTTTAGGCCTTTGTGGGAACATACTTGAAGTAGGAGAATTGAATGATTACCAAGTTTGCCCGAGGTAAACATCTTTCCAAGTCATTCTCAATGTTGTATGATAGCAATAGCAATGTCTTACCCTTGTCAGACATCAGCAAGTGCCTTACAAGATTGAACCTGCCCAAGGAAACGAAGCCATTTTATGAAAATAAGTTCATAATGCTTTGCTTTTCATTTTGATGTAGCTGGGGGATGTGATCAATTGATAAAGCACATGGACTATGGTATTTTCGGTGTTTATTACTCAAGGTGATATGGAAGTTCAAGTGTTTATAATCCCATCTTTTCAATATTTTGCAGGCAGAATGAAGGGTGTTAGAGACTGGTTGTTTTCTCAATTAGTATCCAAGTCAGTGGTTTCATCTAGACCTTTACTGGGAAGTCCCAGTTTCTTTGGTGAGGAAAATAAAGAACACATAGATGAAGACGAAGATGGTCAAGGTAAATATTGGTATACATGATGAATTTTGCCTTGGTTTTGGATTCTACTTTTGCTGCATCTCCTGATGGCGCATGGATTTGAAGAATATTTATAGTTTGTTTGGTATATTTATTTTAATAGGACATCTTGATATGATTCCTGCTCGCATCACATCTCTTTTAAGTATGCTGACGCATGAAAATTGTCAGTGTGGTCAGTATAAACTGCGGAGGGTTATGTTTTAGACTTTTAATGAAGGACTGATGTTCTATGTGCTTTTGCTTTTTGTAGATTTCAGAATCAATTATTATATTAGATTAAAGCCGGAATTCCCTGGGATCTTTTTGGATTTTGAACTCCTTTACAAACGTTTTTCATTTGATCTGCTGGTTTATGCACCCCAAAGGGTGAACTTGGTGGTGGTAAGGGTTTGAGATGTTTGGAGATCCTCTTTAAGGTCTTCAGTTCAAGCCTTTGGATCGAAAACTTAATAATTTGAAATTTTTGTTGTCTCTAGGAGCTAGCCTTGGGTGGGCGAAGTCTTCTTGGAGACTAGTAGGGTGGGCCATAAGACTTTTGAAAATAAGGTGAAAGGGTTGTTAGGAGTGTGTGATTTAGGTAAATTGTTGGCCTCTTGATGCACTCTTTATCCAGAATTATGCAACTAATTCTGCTCGTAATTTTGCTAATTAGGGTCCCTTTTCATAATCTCCTTGGCTAGTTGGGTAGATTGCTAATCCCCCACTGTATTCTTTTTTGGTTATCAATACTTTTTCTTCTTATTTAAAAATAAAGTATTTTATCCTCGAGAAGGTTTTTATTGTTCTTTTTTATCTATACTTTTGTTCCTATGAATTTTTTGTTTCTTCCTTTCGGATATGATCGTTACTAGTGTTTAACTTGTTAGTTAAGTAACTTTTTGTGTACCTTGTTTGTAAACATTCAAGGAACGTATATCTTCTGTTATCAATTATTTTTGTACCCTAACGGTCTTTGGAGTCTGAGTAAGTTTCTGGTGGTATATTGACTTTGTTTCTATTATTTATGGCTAGATGTAGGCAAAGAGAGCGTTGTTAACTATTTTTATGGCCAAGTTCATCCCTGGCTTCCTGAACAGAAATGTTCCTTAGTCAACAAATTTGGCCCAATGACTAGTCCGGAGGTAGAAATATAATGTTCATACTACTTGGTCGCTGGCCAGAGAAAACGGTTTTACAGAAATTTCTTTTTTACTGTGGAAGCTGCTTAGTATGTCTTGCTTGCGCTACATTCTACTGTAGAATAATGTTAATTTGTTTTAATAAACCTTTTCTGTTTGTTTTGAAACTACCTAAATTCTACTCTAACAGCTTATTATTTTCTGTAGTTGCTCAAGCAACCAGCATTGTAGCTCCTACTGCCCCTCATACATCAGGCTCTGGTGGGAATTTGGAAAATCAACATGATATGTCCCTGGAACAGGTTACTAGCGGAGATTCACTCCGATCTCAACATAGCTGTATCAAGGCAAAGATGGATGTGTTAACAAAGATTGAGGAACTCCAAGTTCAGTTCTTTCGTCTTCTACAGAGAATTGGGCAGACACATAATAATTTGCTAGTGGAAAAGGTTCTGTATCGAATACATCTAGCAACTTTGATACAGGTAGGGGAATCGGATCTCAAAAGAGTAAACCTTGAAAGGGGTAAAGCCAGAGCTAAAGCAGCTGAACAAGAAGCAGCTGGGATACCTGAATCAAACTTCGCATTTAGAATACTTGTACTGGGAAAAACAGGAGTTGGAAAGAGTGCTACGATAAATTCCCTCTTCGATCAAGCAAAAACTGCAACTGATGCATTTCAACCTGCAACTGATTGTATTCAGGAGATTGTGGGAACAATTAATGGGATTAAAGTATCCATCATTGATACCCCTGGTTTTTCACAATCCTCGTCAGGGAATATGAAGAGAAATAAGAAAATTATGTTTTCTGTGAGGAGATATATAAGGAAATCCCCACCAGATATTGTTTTGTACTTTGAGCGCCTTGACCTCATAAATAAGAATCATGCTGATTACCTTTTGATGAAGCTAATAAATGAAGTTTTTGGTTCTGCAATTTGGTTTAACACCATCCTTGTCTTGACTCATTGTTCTTCAGCTCTTCCGGAAGGACCTGATGGATATCCTGTCTCCTTCGAATCATATGTGACCCATTGCTCAGAGCTTTTGCAGCAAAACATACATCAGGCATTGTCTGATTCAAGACTTGAAAATCCCGTCCTTTTGGTTGAAAACCATCCTCAGTGTAAGAAAAATATTATGGGGGAAAAAGTTCTTCCAAATGGACAGGTCTGGAGATCACATTTTTTGTTGTTGTGTATCTGTACTAAAGTTTTGGGCAGCATTAATTCCCTATTGACATTTCAAAATGGCATTGAGCTGGGGCCATTGGCCAATACCCGGCTGCCTTCACTTCCCCACTTACTTTCGTCTATTCTACGGCACCGAGGTATGTCAAGTCCATCAGCTGTGAACTATGACGTGGAAGCTATTCTACTTGATGACGATGAAGAGGATGAATATGATGATCTACCTTCTATTCGCATTCTGACAAAATCCCAATTCGAGAAATTGTCAAACTCACAGAAAAAGGAATACCTTGATGAGCTGGAATACAGAGAAACTCTATATTTAAAGAAACAGTTAAGAGAAGAGTATCGAAGGCAGAAGGAGATCAAGCTGTTAAAAGATGGAGATTTGATGCACAATGATAATAATGGTGATTTGCAGGCATTGCCGGAGGCGGAGGCTGCTTTGCTTCCAGATATGGCTGTTCCACCCAGTTTTGACTCAGATTGTCCTGTTCACAGATATCGATGTGTTGCAGTAGATGATCAGTGGATTGTTAGGCCTGTTCTTGACCCACAAGGATGGGATCATGATGTAGGCTTTGATGGGATAAATTTGGAAACAGCTATGGAGATAAACAAAAATGTTTTCACCTCAGTCACTGGACAAGTGAGCAAGGATAAGCATGTATTTAACATTCAATCTGAGTGTGCTGCTTATTACGTGGATTCAAGGGGATCTTCTTATACTTTAGGTCTAGATGTTCAATCAGCTGGTACAGATAGGATGTACACTGTCCATTCCAATGCTAAACTAGGGAGCATTAAGCACAACCTTCCTGAAGTTGGAGTTTCTCTGACATCTTTCAAGGAAAATTGCTATTATGGAGCCAAGCTTGAAGATACCATATCTATAGGTAAGAGAGTGAAGTTTGTAGTCAATGGCGGTCGTATTGAAGGACCAGGGCAAATGGCATATGGTGGGAGCATTGAAGCTACTTTAAGGGGTAGAGACTATCCTGTGAGAAATGACCATGTCAGTCTAACGATGACAGTCCTCTCTTTCGACAAGGAAACGATCTTGGGTGGGAACGTAGAGTCTGAGTTTCGGGTTAGCCGGAGCTTGAGAGTGTCAGTTAATGCCAACTTAAATACTCGTAAAATGGGTCAGATCTGCATCAAAGCAAGTAGCTGTGAGCATTTGCAGATTGCTATAGTTTCTGCTTTTACAGTCTTGAGAGCCCTTCTGCGTAGAAAGGAAATTGAATCATTGTAGATTCCGGTGATCCGTGCCATTCTGAACTCAAAGCTGACTTCTCTGCAACAACTGGGTTTCAGTTCCAAAAAGACCCAAATATGAGATGTTTTGTTGAAATACCGCAGATGATTTATTTTCCCTATGTGTCTGTACTCCATTGCTTTCCCAGAGAAGTATATTGCTGATTGCTAGCAGCGATATGTGTTTTTGCCGAACAGTTCTCAGGAATTTTATTGCCGATGTTAGCCAAGAGGTTAGTATACCTGGGGGAAAAATTGAGTTGATAATTGTACAGCGATAGATAAGGTTAGTTATTGTTCTTAAACTTCCAGAATAAATTCCAATTTTTGTATCTTGAAAAACTCTTGTGATAGGGAAGGTTTTTTCTTTATTTTTCCCTCAAAATTTGATGAGGCCTGAAATAAAGTGACAAAAATGGAGGGGGTAAATCCAACCCAAAAGCCACACAAATCATCACAATGCTGGTAGGATTTCTTTTTAGATAGCCCCAAACTAATCCAAATGTAGGGGTTAGAGAAGTTATCTAATTGATTTGATTACTTAAAAAATAAATGTTTGTTAAGTACAATATGAAAATTTTTATATTAAAGACCGGTTTAGATTTTTATAAAAGTTCCAGAAACCAAAAAAAAGGGGTTAAAATGATATCTAAGCTAAATTTAAATGATATATTATTTAACTATCAATTTTTTTTAAAGGTTGGAAAACACACCCAACCACACAAATCATCACAATGCTGGTAGGATTTCTTTTTAGATAGCCCCAAACTAATCCAAATGTAGGGGTTAGAGAAGTTATCTAATTGATTTGATTACTTAAAAAATAAATGTTTGTTAAGTACAATATGAAAATTTTTATATTAAAGACCGGTTTAGATTTTTATAAAAGTTCCAGAAACCAAAAAAAAGGGGTTAAAATGATATCTAAGCTAAATTTAAATGATATATTATTTAACTATCAATTTTTTTTAAAGGTTGGAAAACACACCCAACCACCTATACTTATATACACAACACATAGTCTTCATGATGCCCATTAATATTTCATTCAAAAGCATTGGCTCAAAAACTTAGATTCACAAGGAATGAGATATTTCAAACTAAACCAAGTACGCATCAAAACATTTCAGAATTTGCAACCAAAAAGGCTTTCAAGTTCTAGCCACTTGAAAATACAAAAGATACCAATATTCAAAATATAAAAAAAAAGACTTCAGCAATCTAAGGAAAAGCATTGGCCATTTCTTTCATCTGCTTATAATTCCCTCTTTCACAACTGAGTGGTCTACATAGCGCCAAGGTGTATGGAACAATTATTTACAATCTTCAGGTGTTTCTCTCACAGATAAAAGATGTGAGACTGATTATTCAACTTATCTGCTCAGAG
This sequence comes from Telfairia occidentalis, assembly GCA_026257165.2. NCBI lineage: Eukaryota > Viridiplantae > Streptophyta > Magnoliopsida > Cucurbitales > Cucurbitaceae > Telfairia > Telfairia occidentalis. The sequence continues at coordinate 89,047 of JAOANK020000053.1, read as the reverse complement.
AAGTAGGTATTGTACATCCTCAAGTTACTGGTTTACCGTGCCAGTGTACTGCTCAGGAATCGCGGTAGATCGGCTGTGGCATCCATTTGAGTTGCAAATTCAACCGTCCTGACTTGGCCCCGTCGAGTTCAAATGATTCCTTGAATTCCCCTTCTAATATTACTCTGGTAAGTGTCAAAATGCATCTCCCCATATAATCCTGAATGATTCAAGAAATCGATGTAAGTAAAGGAGAAGTTGCTACATGTTCGAGTCGTACAATCGTTGCAATGGTTAGATGTATTAGCATGGACGTCATTGTCAGGAAAATGCAAAAGTTTTATGGGTACGTCTACGAATCGAAAGACTTGGTTATAAACGGAGCTAAAAATTCTAGATATGGTCAAAAAAATCTGCATATGTTCTCTCCAGCCAGTTGCAACTAGATTTTAGCTCAAAATTAGATGGAACGAACGACCAATTTCGATTGAGTGATGCCTCACCTTTCCAAAAGTGTCGTGATCCCAAACTTCGAGAATAAGCATATCATGTAATCCATCTTCAACAACGAAGTCAAAAGTCTGATTCCATATGGGATTTAAGCTCTCATTCACAACCTGGAAAACGAAACTAAGGATTAAGGACGAAGAGACAATTTTAGATTAGGGGCTATAGAGGGTGAAGGATAGGGTGAATGCGGATACTTTCAAATCCACATGTTAAACAAACAGTAGATATTAATTTGGGGTATTGGAGTCTTACCCTTGTTTTGTTCTTCATTTCTGATTTCTTCATGGTGAGTACAACGTACGGGTCAGACTTCCCTACCAGATCTGTAGCAGGCAAGTCTTCAGCAGATATTACTGTGACAGAAAGCACTCCTCTAATAATAACCTCTTTCCTCTTCTGTGTGACAGCTTGTTCATTTTCAGTAGTTTCCGTTCCATTTGCTCGATTTTTAAGTACGCTCTCCAAGGAAGTCATCGAAAGATTAGGAGCAAATGGATTTGTAAAGCCATTCTCCATACCAAAAGGATAGTATAGAAGCTCCAAGTGCACCTAATAAATACATTCAACAGAAAGTTACAAAGGGAATGCACATATCATACAGAGAAATAGGAAGTCTTCTCAGCAGAAGCATGGGATTGCTTTAGACTTTTACAATCTACTCTAAAGTGGGAAAACGATATGTCAATAATCTTAATGGAAGTATGGCTATCAGGAATGTTTAACATGGATAGACCAGGAAAGCTCAAGTATGAAGAGGATGGATGACTTACTTAAAAAACTACAACAGAAACTGCTCATGCAAATAAATGATACTGACACCAATAAGCAAAACGTCCATTTAACAAGTAATTTCAATGGTTTCCCGGTTTGGGTTTCACTACTTTCTGAACTTGAAAAACTAGATGTCAGGCTAAACAGAGTTGATGGGGAAATTGGGGGTGTGATTTACGTCTAAGGGTGTTGTTACCTGCCCCCTGTTCTTATTGTCTCTGTAAACCTCCAAATCTTTAACCAGCTTCAACCACACGGCCTTCACTTTACCGGGCTGAAGTTCGCTTAACCGTATTTGAGCACATCCTATAAGCTCAGAAGCCTGAAGTCCTTCATCGTCATAAATTTTCACGACCAACTGTTGTGTGGTTTCATCTTCAACCACAAACTCAAAGTGCTCGTTCCATATTGGATTCAAGTCATTGTTCTGAAAAGGAAACAATTGGAATTTATATTATATCCCAGAGACGAAAGAGAGGATGAAGCAAAGGAGTAATATAACTCACAATTATTTTGCTGGTTTTCATTCGGTCACGTAGTGGCCGTATATATAATACAGCATAGGGATCTGATTTTCCAATCACATCTTTATTTGTTAACTCTTTTGCCTGCACAAGTTTCACCTCCAATATCCCAGCAGGCTTCAATTCTAGGTCACTGAAACAATGAAATGTTGACCATCAAATTCAAAAAGTCCACTATAGTGAGCAAAAGTCACACGACAACCAAGTGGCTTGTTTGTTCATTTCACACAGTCATACCTGTAATCTCCAGGCAAAATAGGGATAACTTTCCTAACAGGCCATGTAATAGAATCTTCAACAGCATCTCGAATTGTTCCCTGAGTAAACGTATAAGCCTTATAGTTAGATCCAGCTCCAAATGGAATTTGACACTCGATTCTCTGTGGACAATCCATAGGAGCATGACATTCGCTCCTAATAAAACAGTGAATATAATGACGAATAACAGCCACACCTCAATTGAACTGTAAAGTCCAGGTATTGCTGATATGTCCCCACCGATAACTTTAAGTGTGAAGTCCAACTTTTTCTGTTAAGAAATAGTTGATATTTCATCATATTGGCTGCTTGTTAATAAGGATTTCCCCCTTGAGTATCAGTAGTAATTTATGGGATACCTTTTGCCGCAAAGAAAAACAAACAGCACCAAAGCATGGAAACTCGTCGACCAGAGGCTTGAATATCAACCTGAAAACGCCTGTGAATCCAATGTTTTTTACCTGAACAAAGTAGAGAAATATCAAATGTAACAATATTATTTCAAGGAAAGGAATTAATGGTTTCACAGATGCCGTTCTCCACTCTTAATAAAAGGTAAATAGGAACTATAAACTGAATTCCTACACAGTAGCCCCTTCATTCCACAATTTCTACAGAGTTCCTTTTGTGTGTGTGTGTGTGTGGTGGGGGGGGTGGTACCTTTGAAATATAAAGTTCAGAAGTTTATCTAATTCTTTTAGCTTTGTTTTTTTAGAAAAAATATTCGAAAGAAGAGTTCATTTGTCACATGCTTCATTGCTTAGTCAACCAAAAAGAGGTTCTCAAGTTCAATATGTTAAACAAATTATGTATACACAGAAACAAGATCTGACATGATTAATTGTGGCATGCTTTCAAATTTCAGAACGGGCATTGGGAAACACATTAACCGTTTTTTAGGGCACAAGTCAACTTAACAGCAATGGAATTCGAAGTCCATCAGTTCAAGCCCTAAAGAGTAATAAATAATGAGGACAATTGGCTCAAATACCTGCACTGGTAGTGCAACGCCTAGTCTAGTCTTTATATCAAGTATTATACTTTGATTACCATCCCACTGCATTTCCAACTCCATGGTGATACCATCAGCTCCCCCATCTTCAATAATAGAAATTCCTGCCAAGTAGATTAGGACAGTTAGAACTTCAGATAAACTAGAACAGAGTGTTCATAAACTTCATTCCTGATAACATTACTTGGAGGGAAATATAGAAAAAAAAAAAAGAAATACCCATCAATTTGAGACAATATGCTATCTTTTTTAAATAATTGGGTAATTATGTTCATGGCCCACCTCACTAGTCTACAGGAAACGTTTGCCCAAGTAGGGTTGTTCAAGAGACAACCAGTGGACAAACGTGTTAAAGAGGACAACACTTCAAATATCTACACAATGGTATGATAATGTCCATTTTGGGCATAATCCTCATGGGTTTGCTTTTGATTTCACCTCAAAAAGCCTCATACCAATAGAGATAGTTATCCTCACTTATATACCACATATCACTCTCTTTCCTAGCCAATGTGGGACATTTGTTTGCACTCTTAACAAAAAGCTTAAATATCAGTCCCTGTCCATCCAAACTTTGCAGTTTAATTGAAAGCAACCCAATGGAATGAAAATCAAGCAGAACAATAGAAGTCCAAGTTTACAAACTACAAAGTCATCAACCCTCCATCCCCATCTTGAACAAACCTGTGAATTGAGGAGCCACAGTGCCAAGGGTGAATCTGGAAAACTTGAGTGATGACAGTATGATAGGCCTGTATTGTTCAAGAACAGGCTCTACTGAAGCCTTTATCAGATCAGAAGCTGCCTATTACACAAAATCAATAAGGTAAAAAAGGGATTCCAACATATCAAGAACAGATAATTACATTAGAACCCAGAAAAATCTACCTCATTAACGTACGGCCATATCTTGGTAAGATGCTGATTCAGCCAAGTCAACTGCAAAATGGAGCAACAGAACCAATGTCAATCTACCATGAACAGGAACTCAGTTGCTTGACTTCATCCATAAGTGAAACATAAAAGGGAAAAGTGGGAAGAAAACTCAACTTTTGGCTCTGGGAAAAGACGACCCAAGAGGGGTAATACTGAGGGGGCAAGATCTTTCTCGAATCTTCCACTGTCATTTTGGCAAAAGCAGCGATTGAAGCAGCAAGATCGGACCGGCGCTTCGACCGGGCGTTCTCGGACTTCACAAAACCGACGACCAGACCTAGCCCGACGATCAAACCTAGCACGAGACCTAGCACGAACGCCATTGGGGCTACTCTGTGCGAACTTCAGTGGATTTGGGAACGAAAAATTTTAATGGGGTCTAAAAGGAATGAGGGAAAAAGAAGACAAAGAAGCAAAAACCCAAAAAAGTAGACATACATACAATACAGACGGAGAGAATTGAAATTGAAGAGCTGGGAAGATTAGTGCGAAGGGGAAGGTATAAGTTGTAAGAATTTGGCCCTGGAATTGGAGTGTGATCGATGAAATCGAGCTGGAATTGGACGGACGAATCGCTATTCAGTGTACTTTCTGAGTGTCGCTATTCCGGCAGCCGTTGAAACCGTGTTGCCGACACGAAAACGTCGGGATTGGATCTCCCTCTTTCTCTCTCATGGTACATCATTGTGAATTAAAATTGATGGTTTTTATTAACAAGAAGTCAAGAACAATAAAATCAATCAATTTCTTTTTTTTTAATTCAACATTTATCGAAAATGGAGATGAAAACTATTGACCCCTCTAATGGTAACACATTTCTTTATAATTTGGATTGGCATAAAATCAATGAATTTAAAAGGGTACGAAAGGAAGGAAAATAAAAATGTCTACTTTTTGAGGGGGAAGGGAAAATGGATCTTGCTAAATTCTTGCTAATGTACCCAACCCAACATGATTTGGTGATGAATAGGTAATCAAATAATTAAGCAAAAACGTACGACCACAAGTATTTAAGAATTATTTTCTACTGAAAAAGTTAAATTTTGAGGTTACGTTGACTTTTTTTTGAATTTTTTTATTTTTACCTTGTTTATATATATACATTGACTAATATTATAGACGGTATGATCTCAATAGATGAAGTAACTCCAATGTAGTGTTGGTGAAAGAAATTATGATGATGATCGTGTGAATGACATGATGAGGGTCGGGGAGAATAAGGAGATATTAGAAAATGGTATACTCTTAATTGAGAGAAAGTAAGATCGTTTGAGCATGTTTGATTACCTACCTTAATTAGAAGTTGTCATGCATCAAATATATAGTCTTATGTTGGAGCTAGTTACCCTTAGGAGATGCACGACTTTGAAAATCAACAACTTTATTCATTTCCCACTTAGTGAAACTAAAACTCTTGATAATTGGCGTTGGGAATGATGCTTTTATAGTAGAAACTAACGTCCCAACTTTAGAAATATCATCCACAACGTCCCAACATTCATGAGATTTCTATCTTGAAAATACTTTGCTTTTAGAACTATGGATAGCAAGGAAGATGGGTCCTGTAAAATTCGACACATTTGCTTAGCTACGAGAGATTTATTGAACATCTTCAAATTTCGAAAGCTCACGCCACCAAAATTCTTTGGTGAACATAAAGTTTTCCAACTAGTCCAATGAATTCTATTGTCGTCTTCTGTTGACCCCCACTAGAACCACGACACCAAATTTCTTATTACGTTTGTATGAATGGATATTTGACCAAATTATTACATATTACTATCAACATAACTTAGTTCTTAGTATTTGTGCTTTGACTATGAATGAACAACCTTGCAAAGAAAATGAAAAAATCAAGCTCATGAATTGTAAAAATTATTTGATTTGATTTTAAATTAAATTCAACAATGACGGGATGAGGATGGAATCATTATCATTTGGAATAGTTATAAGTGTCGTATCTACGAAACTATGCTCTTCTAAGATCACTGTTCACTGCAAGGGCCTTATCCATCTTATCATTGTTAGCCTTATGAACTTCAATCATATTATATATTTTGATGATAACAAACTTTTTTTAAATTTATTGATGATTTTAGTGTTTTAAGTGTTCACAACATAGAGTTTTAAGAGATGATTTCAACGTATTTTAAATTACTCAAATCAAACGTCAAACGAAGAAGTTATGATCAAAAGAAAATTGAGCAGAATTTAGAAACTTTAACACGCGCGAGACACAAATGTATGTTGCAGTTACAGCACAAGTTTGAGCCATACCAAACACTTTTTCCTGCCATTTTCTTTCTTTTTTTTAAAAAAAAAAAACTTGTCGTTATCTTTTCTTTTTTATCCATTAAATTCTCACATTTGATTTAAATTACCTTGATCTAATGGCTAGCTTTAATTCTAATTTTGATATTCTTTTAAGCCAAAATTATCTTTAAATTTCACCAATCATCTTCCCAAAATCAACAATCATTCTTACTGAAATTTTCTCTTTTATGCCTCCATTGTTAATCACTTCAAAGCTTCATTTTATTCTATTTTGTTAGAGATTATACTTTATTTTGAGTGAAAACTCTATATCTACTCTTTGCGAGAGTTTGTTTTCTCTTGGAAACTTTATCAATTCAAATTGAGTTTTTGTAATAAGGTGTCGGAACATCTTGGGATTGTGAGGGTGGTTTAATCTTGAACCCGAAAAAGGATTTGTAGTGGTTTGATCATGAATCCGCTAAAAGAATTGGTAGTGGTTTGTTCTTGAACCCGATAAAAAGATCGGTATAGGTTGGTAGGGGGTTTACTCTTGCGCCCAAGAGTGATCAACAGGTTTGGTTCCCACCCATAAGAGAGACAGTAAAATACCCAAGAAGGAGTCTTGGGGAGTGGAGTAGAAATTTTCGAACCACTATAAAATTTTCGTGTCATTTATCTTCCCTTTACTTTTTAAATTTCCACTTAGTTGATTAGAACGCACATTTAATTAAATAATTTTATATATATATTTTTTTTACGTTTAGGGTGTTATTCAGATAAGTTCCAATAATATTATTTCTATCTAAATTGATCAAAGAAATTTTAATTTTTTAAGCAATCTTACTCCCGCGTCTAGTGTGATCCTACCATCTTAAGTCAAGATATGATGCACTATGTGCGAAAGTTCGAATTTGTGCCCCAAAA
>JAOANK020000053.1:31255-52403 GCA_026257165.2 Telfairia occidentalis | reverse complement strand
AATTTGATCCAAAATCCTAAAACAAATTATATAATTAATTTGTTAAAATCAAAATAAAAAGATGAACATCTTTATAAAAATTTATGAACTAAAATAGATATTTAAAAAGTTTAAAGATCAAACCCAAAAAAATCAAAAAATTAAAAAAATATAAGGGGCCAAAATAGATATTTTGAAAGTTTAAATACCAAAATAAAATATTCATCAATTTCGCAAACCATAAAATTGAAAAATAGTCCATTCAATTTAGATAGAAAATAATAGAACATCAACCTATATACACTAATTGCATTTAATTGTTGTAATTACCATTATTAAAAAAAAACATTGATAAAATTTATTTTCTTATATAGGAAAAAATAGAACTAAAAGTTTATTGTACGACTAGTACAATGAAAAACATACACACTCCCTTTGATCCATAACAAATTTTTTTTTTTTATCAAATTCGCAACAGGTTATAACAACTAATCACATCATTCAAATTAAAACTTTTTAACAAAATTACAAGTGAAATTAATAACATATACAAAGAACTCTTTTGCATCACTTTTCATGAGGGGAATTTACCAGCAGCAAGCAAATGAGCAATCAAAATGTTGAACATGATGATTTTGATCCAACAATGAGCAGATCAAAGGAAAGAATATCAAGAGAATATTCGATTGATCAGAAGCATTTCACCAATCTCATTCCAATCTAAAACTGGTCTCTGAATTGGTAGCAGAGATCAATCTCTCTTCAACCTTAATTCAACCTGTAGAGGAAATTAGAGTACAGAAGCTATGTTAATGGTGGCACTAAGAGATTCTAAAGGATATATATTATTCTCACAGCCTAAAAAATACACAAAGGACACTAAGGTCTAGGCTCTAATATTCCATTTTTACAAGTGCATTAGAAACTTCAGCAAATCCACATTGCATCCAGTCTCTCGTACATATAATTGCTTCTACGGTAGCTGGTCGCAACGAGCTCTGATACGAATCCATCTCCTTAACCTCCATATCAAATATGGATTCGGGGGGAAGAGTACAAACTGGAATTGACAAAATATCGCGAGCCATCGTCGAAAGAGTTGGATACTTCAGCTTGTTTTGCTTCCACCAACCTAATAAGTCGAAGTCCTGAACGCGTGGTAGCAGAGACTCGGCCAAATACTGATCGAGTTCGGATTTCATTTGTTGGCTTGAAGTCTCCATAATGTAGACATCAAAATCTGTGAGTCCATTGTCTGACAGAAGACTTCCACTCTGGGGTCCTTCTGACTTGATGTTGCTTCCCCCATTTCCATCGTCTGCATAAGTTGGCGTTAGAGGCAATGGAAGCGTGACGTATTCGTGGAAGAGCTCATGGATCCCGTCATCAACGATCTTAATATAAGCAGGAGCTTCTTCTCCATACAGTTTATTGAAACTAAACTCTACAAGTTTCATCTTGAACCGGGGATCCATAACTACAGCAGCAGCCAAAATCAGGCCACAATCCTTCCAATATTTGTCGATCTTTTCTTGCATCATTTGAGAGAGGCTGCAAGTGAACAGGTCTTCGCTGGTGAGCGCACGGGCTAGCTCCAAGTGAATCCTCCATACTTCATGAAAAAAGGTAATCACGGTTGGGTTGTTTATAGTGCCGAGAATGTTTGCAGCATCAAAGAGAACTTTCAAACAAGAGCATAGAGTATCAACTTGCCCCCAATCGTCCCTGGTTGGGACTTCTTTGTAATCAGGATCGGAATTATCCATGCACGAAAATACTTCTTTCAACTCAAATGCAGCAATTAGCATTAGATAAGTCGTGTTCCATTGCGTTAGGTCGTCCAGACACAGGCTTCTCTCTGTTGGGACCTGAAGCTGTTCTTTGAGCTCAAGAAACTTTACCTCATTGGACCCAGACATCTTTACATTCTTTACGCAGTCCCGAATTTTCTTAACTATATCTGATCCCGCCGTTAACACATCTTTTGCAATGCTGCTTAATGTACGTGCTATGCAATTACTAACCAAAAATTGACCATTTAGGATAAGGGAGTTTTTGATAGCAAGCAGAGGCCTCAAATTTCCTAGTGCAGATTCAGAAACAGGGTGGTTAAAGGTGATGGAAAATAGTTTACCTTCCAGATTCCAATCAGAAAGGCATTCTGAAACTGCATGACTAAGAGCTGTACCAGAATCAGGATATGGTTCCATGACCACATTGAGAAGCCGCCTGTGCAGCTTCCAGTCACTGTCGACAAAATGTCCTGTTATTACAGCGTAACCGACGTTTCTATTTGATGTCCACATATCCAGTGAAAGACAAATACGTCCCGGAATACCCTCAATGAGTTTGATGACATTTTGTTTTTCTGATAGATAGGTTCCAATGCAATCCCCTTGGAAATGATTGAAATCCATCACATTAAATCGTGGTTGAGCATTCTGTACAAAAGATACAAATCCAGGATTTTCAACCATGTGGGGTTGGTAATCATGCATTATAACCATCCGAGTGAATTCATGGCAGCAACGGTCCTGATCAAACATGATGTAAGATGAGTTGGGGCTTCTATAGCGTCTTTTTGGCGGATCATTTCCTTTGGAAGACGGGGTAGATGGCGATAACTGACTTTTGTCCTGATTGCGCAAAAGTGCAGCGCATATTCCCTTAGCAATATGGCGTTTAAGGTGGCTGGTACCGGCTACTTTTGAGCCCGTACTATATGCAAAACTCTGCTTGCATTGCTTGCAATATGCCCTTCTACATCCAGCACTTACAGTTTCTATAGTGAAGTGCTCCCAGACTATGGACTTCTTTTTCCTCCTTTTGTTAGGCTGCGATTCGGTGTTGGTCAGTGCACCATATTCATCAGAGTTTGGTGTCTTTTCCACATAAGGAGTTAACATCATGTCATGAGGCGTTTCCATGACCCCTCAGAGAAGAATTCCTGCAACAGAGTAACCATCTAAATTTAGACATAGTAAAGGATATGGCAATACGGCTTATAAAGTTAAAGTGTATATCACGGAAAAATATAAATACCGAGAGCATCGGCAGCAAAAGACAGAAACTGTTTAATTTCAAAATAATACAAACGGCAAGATATTACATAGCCTGGCCTTATAATCAATTCCAAGATATTACATAGTTCCCTTTCAGTTCACAGTGACTTAAACATAGCATCGGCCTTACCACTTGCATTTAAAAATAATACAGAAAAATATCACACGAGGGACAGAATATTTATATAAGAAAATTACAAGAACAGTGAAGCAAACCTCTGGATGAATCTCAAAGATATACAATCACTGGCTATAGAACAAGTGAAAAGCCGAAGAAAGGAAACAAAACAAAACATATAGTCCTATATATGAACTCCACGATTTTCCTCCGAGATTCGTATCCCACCTAAAGAAAAACCTCATGCATCTACCAACATAATGAAGGTACAAACAACAATACGTCAACTTAAGAGCCCACATCCCCGAAGTATGGTAGATATTACAATTGCACATCTAAACTTTCAATTGTAAGAATTAAACCTCAAAACTTCCAAAATTGAAAAAAAAAATTACACCCTAAACTTTTAACTGTAAATATAAAACCCTCGAATTTCATAGGTGAAAAAAATTGCATCCATAAGCTTTCAATTATAAAAATTACTTCATCAAACTTTGGCAAGTGAAAAAACTAGATCTAATTTACTATGGGAGGAAGAAATGTGAGATAGAAAGAAACAAAAATTGATACAACTTTTTCACTTACGAAAGTTTGAGGGTTTAATTCTTTCACTTGAAAGTTTAAGGGTGTCATTTTTCAATTCATGAAAATTTGAGGGTTTACTTTTTAGCATGGAATAGTGTTTTAAAAAGCCCAGTAGGCACGGTTTTTGCGCCTTGCTTCAAAAAAGTGAGGCTCAATTAATAAAGCCCACCTGAAGTAGGTGCCTTAGCATTTGAGGTGTCCGCCTCAACGCCTGAAGCCCATTTTTATTTTATTTTCTCTCTTTATTTTTTATTTTTCTAACTTTTAAGATGAATATTCTTGAAAAATATTCATTGTTTCTCTACAATCTTGAAGAAAAGCGCTCTTTTCTTAAATTTTTCAGCATCCTATTACTTGTTATACTACTTTTCTTCATATATAAAAAATTTATTGATATATATCTGTTGTGCTCCTTGTAAAAAAAAGCCTGCGCTTTTTTTGGTGCCTCGCACTTAGCCTCAAAGGGCTATTGCGCTTCAGTGCGCGCCTTGGGCTTTTAAAAACACGGGCATGGAAAGTTTAGAAGTGCGATTGTAACAACCACCAAACTTCAAACTTTCTCACAAATGTCAAGCAAAAGAACCAGAGAAAAACAGTCTCCTATAAAGTGAAGTCAAATAAACTTCTCCTTGATATCAAAGCAAAAAAAAAGGCCGTACGGGAGGCATAATAAGCTTCTATTAAATCAATATTACTAAAAATTCTAGAGAATTTTAATAAAATATCATCCCCAATGCAAGCATGCCGTCATCTGAACAGACTAAAAAGGTTCGTCGAGGTTGTTTTGCACTTTGGATAAGTCTCCATTCCAAATTTTCCTCCTTTACATTTTCAAATCCAACTAAGAAAAAAAGAAACCTGAGACGAAAAAGATAAACCCCATTATCAAAAGTTTGTACGGTTGCACTAAGAAAATGGCATCCATCAACATTCCCTCCACTAGATGTAAGAGCCATAAGATAACGATGCAGCTGGCAAAGGCAGGTTTCATATTATTTTAATGAAATCCGCCATTTTTTCGAAAAAGACATTTTTCAGTTTGTAGAAACTTTGATTTTATTTGACATGGATCGTATCGTATGATGTCGCGTAGTATAAGGAAAAGAACGAAATTGGATCAGAATGGGCCGTACAAGTGAAACCAGGGCCCATTAAAGATGACGTGTCAATTATAGGAAGAAGATGACCCAATTTTTATAATCTCAAATCAGGCGCCACTCAACTCCACCAGCCCCACCGTGGAGCCCACATGGGTCCGGCCAGGTCAATAAGGATTTTTTCTCGAGTTTCTTCCACGGGCTAAAAGAAAATTCAAATTACGATCTAGGGTTTGGTTCGAACAAGCTTTGGGCTTCAGAGAATTTCCAGCAAACAGACCAGATCAAAGGGAAACCCATTGAATCCCAAAAAAATGATCCAGATAATTTCCCAAACATAGATTCGGCTGAGCCTCCCAGAATTCGAACAAATGAAACCATTCAAATCAACAAACAAACCCAAAAATCAAAATCAACGCCAAAACACCAAATGTTCACAAACACAAAGGAGAACGAGAAACAACATCAATACAGTTCACCAAACAAAACAGAACGCTAAGGGAACGAAAGAGACAGAGAAAATACCTCACGCCACAATTCACCCCGACCCACCCGAACGAAATTATAGAAAAATCATGCGAGAAATGGAGAAAGCAATTTACCCGAAATTCAGAGGGAGAAAACAAAGAGGATGAGTTCTGCAAGGAGCGTCGGAAGCCCGGCGACCGAGCTTCAGGGCCGGCGATGGATTCAGAATTCAGATCTAGGGTTTTACAGGGAAGGGTCTTCGAGGGAGGGAGGGAGGGAGAAATTGGGCTTGAGCTAAGTGGACCGAGAGAGAAGGGATAAGGAATTGGGGGAAACCAAATCGAAATCGAAATCGAAATTGAAAGACGGTACGTTTTGGGCGTATTGGACTCTTTCTTAGGGTCCAATATATTTTTTTTTCTTTTCTCTTTTTTGTTCTTTTAATTATTAGGTTTAAATCTCATTTTAAACCCTAAACTTTTAAGTTTGTTATATTTTAGTTCTTAAACTTTTAAAATGTCAATTTTAGTTCTTGAACTTTTAAGTTTGTTCCATTTTAGTATTTGAAGTTTCAAAATGTCTATTTTAGTCCTTAAACTTATAAAAAGTAATCATTTTGTCCTTGGTAAATAATTTTATCGTCTAATATTTATTTGTTTGATGCTAATCTTAAACTTATGTGGTTTAACTACACACTCACATTAACATACTTATTCATATATTTGAAGTTATATCATTAATTTGTTAAAAATAAAATAAAGATAAAGATTAAAATTGTTACTTTTTAAACATTTAGGGACCAAAACAAATATTTTAAAAGTTTGAGAACTAAAATAGAAAAAATTTAAAAGTTTAGGACCAAAATAAGATTTAATCCTAATTATTATTTAACTTTTTAAAAAAATTAATTTTAGATCCAAAAAAAAAAAGAAGAAGAGCCCACATGGAATATGATGGACTTATAAATACGCCCACTAACTTTACTTCTTGATTTAAAAAAATTAAATTTAGTCAAATACGTGGTTGAATTTTGTGTCAAATTGTTATTTAAATTTTAAAATTACTAGCGTGATACCCAACTACACCACCCAGACTTGCATGTTCCATTTTGGTTTTTTAAAATATACTAGCTACAAACATATGCGATGTACGTGGAATCATGTAGTTTAATTTAAAGTAAAAGCGATAGTATTTTTTTATAATTGAGATCAATTTTCAATTTCATGAATTTAAACTATAGACTTAAATAAGTATTCCAATTTTTACTCCACATGTTCAATTTTCATAAATTTACTTGCTAATTTTAATAAAAAAAAAATTAAATAAAATAATGTAAAAAACTTCTTAATTAACCTCATTAATTTCAATAAAATTGAGTATTTGTACAAAATTAAGTTTGATTAATGCATAAATTAACTATTGAATAGTTTTGTCAAATTTCACAAATTTCAACCAAAAAAAAAAAGTTTTGATGTTATTTTTCTTTCAAATCGTGTCAATTTTATACCATATATATGTTTTATAATACATTGAACTCATATGAGAATACTTTTTCTGACAACGACTTTTCATATGAAAATTTATTAGAGTAAAAATTGAAATATTTTTTTTGATTTAAGGTTAAGATTTGTAACACTTACCTCAATTTGAGTTATACTTACCTTTTTTTTTTTTGTTGATATACATGTGGGGTGTTTATGTAAGTTATTTGATCATCGATGGAAGCACATTGTATCTGAAGTTAGAGACGTTTGAGCACCCATATCTTCCTATACATTACAATTAAAAATTTGAAAACTGTTTATTGTTTTTAGAAAGAAGGAAAAATTTTATTTTTTCTGCATTTCTCATTCTTAGTTGTAAAAGACATAATGCTATCGTGTGTAGCCAAGTATTTTTTGAAAAAATATATATAGTTTTTATCTACAGTGGGCCAGAAAAATAAATTATAGCTAATGAATATTTGTATTATGATCTATCCAAAGAAACCTTTAGTTTATGTTAATTGCGGTCTATAGTATTGACCACAATGGAATAGATCACAACCCCATGGCCAAAGTTCATTTATAAATTGCTAAGAGTATTGTTAATAAGGTTAAAGATATATCTTCCTGACCAAGAGATCATGGATTCGAATCTCTTACTTCATGTGTTGTCGAACTCTAAAAAAAATAATATATTTATAAATTAGGATAACTATGCCTTGAATATGCTTGATATATAACAAATAAAATGAAGGGGGAAATGAAATAATTAACCACACTTTATCCTTTACTTCAAATATCTTCAATTTTCGCTATTAAGTATAGATATTGTGAAGTTGTTTTAAAAAATAAAAACTGGTTTTTAGAAGAAAAAAAAAAAAGTTTGGTCAATTTTTTTTTAATTCTATCATTACCCTAAAAAGTTACCATCAGTAAAAATCGTCTTAAAGAAGAAGTTAATCTAAGCGTAACTCAACTAGTTGAGGTATACATTCTCGACAAGAAGATCAAGTCAATAATGAAGTGACAGCCTTTCGTGGACATATTTTAGTGATAGTTAAATTTCTATAATCAAATTCATTAATAGCAATTATTTGCAACGAAAGTGTTCTAGAGATCTTGACAACAATTTTCTAAGAACATGGAGGAGAAGTTTATTAAATATGTAAGCAATGATGGTTCCTCCTAATCCAAATATGGATAATTGTTGCCCAAATCGAGCATAGTTCAACTGAAGAATATTTTATCCGACCAAAACGTTGTGGGTTCAAAGTTCTCATCCCCACATATTGATTTCAAATATATATATGGATAATTGTTTGGCATCCACAAATCCCATCACCAATTCATTTGATAATCTTGCTATTGGGAATGAGGATTCTATGGAAACCAAAAATTCATGTAGAAAATGGAATAGATTTGGACATTATTCTTCAGGTGTTCATTCTGACCAAAATATTCCTCATATTTTTTTTTAAAAAAATAACTATTAATTAACAAACTTAATTAACTCAACTCAAAAGTTGATATTACAAATGGGGTTTACCAACCATATACTAATCACTAATTACTTAAACATTCAACTCATTAATGGGGTTTTTTTTTAAGTACAAAGGTTAAAACACACAAGAATAAACTAAATAACAAGGGGTTTATCAGAAACAATTTCTCGCGTCACTCAATCATGGTGGAACTTCTACCCAGATGTTTAAAAAGTAGTGATTTTGTCTTACACATGGATTGCCAAACCATTAGCAACCATATTATGTTGTCGTCGAACATGACTCACTCCAAGTACTTCCCTGTTCCGGATCCTCTTTTTGATGTCATCGATAATTAACTGAGTTTTGTTCTCAAAACTATGAAGATCATGGATGAGGTTTGTCCAAAGCACTTTTGAATGTCTATCTTAAAAGCTAGACTAATACCCTGGTATAGTGTCATGGCCTCTACAAGTTCCACACATCCATTAAAATACGTAGAATGTTCAGCAGCCAAAAGCAAATCTCTCCATGTCTATCGCAAATTATAGTCCTAAACCTTGCATGCTCAATAAGTAGAGCTGCATCTATATTGAGTTTGTACGTCTGAGCATCTGGCAGCCTCCAACGTTCCTCATCTGAATGATCTTGATTATGAAGAACAACTTCTGGTTGGTGTTGATTGAGAGTAGGAACACATTGTCTGTCTCGCCACTCTTCAGCATAAGTGCCTTCAAAATTGGGTCTTCAGTTGGATGATACGGTGGTCTGATTATTGTCTTGTTTCGCCTATTCCACATGCTCCATAGTTCAATGGTGAAAACTTCCAAGTCCTCCCTTGAAAAAGCCGCTTGTGCCCTGTAAAACAAAGAAGATAAATTATTATATGAGTCCGTAAATAATTGAGTTGTCGGGCTCTACTGTTCCCAATAACACATAATCTTTTTACAAGACCATAGAGTATGTAGTTTAGTTTCTACTTCTCTATTACGGAGTGGACATCTGCAGTCAGCAGTAATTTTCTTCTGGTACAAATTGAAGTAATATACCATAGCTAAAAGATAATATCTAATATACCATACCTTATTATTGTAAACTTTTAATTCAACCATAATTTAACATAGTATTATCATAATTGTATATTATAAAAAATAAAATATCTCTTAATTAATTTTATCTCATCTAATTTGAATTGCCTTTTTTTTCAATTGGACATTATGAATCTCAATCCCATTGAAAAACAACATAAAATGACAAAAACTTGTAATGTAGTGTAAAATAATTAAATAATAGGACTAAATATTATACCTTTAACTTTATCAGTTTTCATGGACATGAATTTGAGCTGGCTTTTTATAATTGGACCTCATGAATCTCGATCCAATTGAAAGCAATATAGAATTGGACAAACTTTTAAGGTAATAAAATATGAGAGAGCTTGAGCTAGAAGAGAATTAAATTATGGACCCGACAGACCAAAAAAGAGAAGAAAAAAAAATGGAGGGTTTGAGAGACAAAATTGTGGGTTAAATCAAAAAGAGAGACAAACAACAACTCATTGAATCATGTCGGGCACGATGAGTAGTAGCAGTGGTAAGAAAATGTCACTCACTTGTTGACAAACGAGTACACATGCATTTCCATGCATATGTCCCCAACATTCAACAAACTTTTCTCGGGTTAAATAACGATGTACGTGGACAGAAATATCGGACTTGTAAATCTATACGAACTGCAAATTTAGTTTCACATTAGTTAGAAGCGAGAAAAATTGTAATGTATAAATAAAGACAACACATAATCATTCAAGAGCAGAGCACAAATGAAATGAGCTAAAATGTAACTCTTAAAATTTTATGAATTGAATTAGGAATTGGATAAAGTTTAGGACTGAAACTATATTACAACTATGAAAATATCATTTAGAAATTTTTTTGTTTAGTACAAAATAATGAAAATGAAGAATGTTTGAAGATGTGAGATCCTTCTAATTAAATAGCTCGTGTTACTTTTTTCATGCAACATTCAACAAACTTTCTTGAGTTGATTAAATATTAATGTAGACAGAAATATGAAACTTTTAAATCTATACAAGATACAAATTTAGTTTTGCATAAGATAGAAAGAAAGAAAAATTACGATATATAAGTAAAGACAAGACCTTCATTCAAGAGTAGAGTAAAGAATGAGAAAAGAACTAGTATAAAACCTTTTTTAAATTTTGTGAATGGAATTAGGAATTTGATAAAGTTTAGAGATCAAAACTATATTATAATCATGAAAATATCGTTAGAATTTTTTTTTATTTAGTACAAATTATGAGAAGACAAAGAATGTTTGAAGATGAGAGGTTGTCCTTCTAAACAGCTTGTGTTATTTTTTCCATGCATATGTCCCAACATTCAACAAACATCAATATTGGAATAATATTAAATCGATAGATGATTAGTACCGCATCGGTTAGAAGCGAGAAAAATCACGACGTATAAGTAAATACAACACATTCGCATTCAAGAGCATAACAAAGACAGAAGAGAAGGCTAAAACAGAACTATTTAATCTTATGGATTTAATTAGAAATTGTGTAAAAGTTTAAAGACCAAAACTATACTATAACCATGAAAATATATCGTTAAAAAATTTTTATTTGTTTAATACAAACAATAAAGACAAAGAATGTTTGAAGATGCGAGGTCCTTCTAAATAGCTCGTGTGTTATTTTTTCATGTTTTGTTCTCACTTAATGTGCATCATCATTTCACTCTTCTAAGTGAAGAAAAATTATGAAACTTTCTTTATTGATGGATTTTTTAAAAAAATAATAGAAGCTCTTAAAAACTGTATGAATTAATAGTGAAAATTTAAAGAGTCCATTTAATACAAACTAGTTTTGTGATCTTTTTAATAGGTTTAGAAATAGCAAAATAGCCAAAATATACTTAATTTAATTGGTTAAATGCAGATTTTTATGACTAAGAAGTCATGAGTTTGAATCACTCTATCATCACATGTTGTTGAACTCAAAAAAAAAAAAAAAATACTTGATAACAACATTAATATATATTAAAAAACATAAAACTAAAAAGAATTATTTATCAAAGAAACTTTTAGATTTCATAAAAAAGTTAACATTCATGTATTTTTTTTTTTCATATTACCCAACATTTCTACAATATTTCAAAGAAAAAAGAAATATCTCTCCAATATTGATTTGTTGTACTCTTCAAATTAAAAAAAAAAAATCATTGACATGCCAATAAAATTTTTTACTTTGGTGCATAAATGGTAAATTAAAAAAAAATTAAAAAATTAAAAAATAATTAATTTTCTCCACTCAACTTGGAGATGACTGGCTGGCATGTTCCCTTTTGCAACCTTCAATTATATCACCATCCCCTCCCCTAGGCCCCTACTCTTTATACTTTCTTTGGATTTTCTGATTTTTTTTTTCATCTTCAAAAAATATTTTAGTGAGAAAAAAAATTGTGATAAGATTTTCTATAGAAAGCAATTGTTTTTATATTATTACGTCAAATAAATAGACGAACATCGCGTAATCTTAGAACTAACAAAACAAATCACGTGAGATTTAAAGATATCATCGTATATATGTTAGATGTATCATCATTGCCTAATTCTATAAATCTAAGCGACCCTATTAGGATTAGAAACACATATCTGGTCCAATTATATTAATAGTAAAAGAGATAGCGTTTGAAAGTTAAAATTTCGTCATTTGGTAACTCTAATAATTTTCATGATGCATCACAAACTCCGCAAG
The DNA here is from genome assembly GCA_026257165.2 of Telfairia occidentalis. Taxonomy (NCBI): domain Eukaryota; kingdom Viridiplantae; phylum Streptophyta; class Magnoliopsida; order Cucurbitales; family Cucurbitaceae; genus Telfairia; species Telfairia occidentalis. The sequence continues at coordinate 40,348 of JAOANK020000053.1, read as the reverse complement.
AGAATTTTGAATGAAAATCGTCATTTTTTGATCAATTTTCATTCATATTTTAGCTCAAATAAATAAATAAATAAATATATATATATATATATGCACTAAAAATTATTGTAAATAATAGGTAGATTGACACATGTAGTTAGGCATTTAAATAGCCATAATAAAGTACATGTCAATCTTAATTAAATTTCCAATAAATTAAAATTTCCTTCTTTTTTCAAATCACACAAAATTAATTCAACAAAAAATATTACACACATATTATAAGAGACACTATATACGACAACTATTTGTACTATGTTCGAGTCGGTTAGTGAAAATTAAATTAAAAGAAGAAAGTTGACACCTACCACACATGGGTTAGTGAAAGTATGAGAATATTATAAATTAATGAATGCCAACCAATTTTCAATTCAATGAATCCACCTCATATTTGTTGTACTAAAAAAAGAAAAATAAATAAATAAATATTGAATTCCACCTCCTAATCTCATAAATATATGTTAATAAGGAATTCAGAAGTTTGAAAATAGTTTAGTCTGTTTTTATTAAAAATAATAATAATAATAATAAAATAAAAGTAAAAATAATAATTTTCTATTTTTAGAATGAAAGGTTTTATTTTTAGTCTGAATTTTCATTTTTTTAAGTTGTCTTACTGAAATTAAAAATTAAATTTTTTTTTTAAAAAAAAAAGACGAGTTAACTTTTGAAAATTATTTTTTAAAGTTTTCAAAATTCAGCTATCATTTCAATTTTTTTAAAAAAAAATAGACTACCAAGCAGGAAAAAAAAGGTCAATGTATAAGCATGACTTTTTTAAAGTTTATGGTTTTAATTCATAAACTTTTACCTATTCCCTAAATTTTTAGATTTTAGTCGATAAATTTTTAACTTTTTTTTCCAACTTTTTAGAACGTCTAACTTTAGTTCTCAAAATGTCACTAAATTTTATATTTACTTCCTATGATAAAAATGGTAACCTATATTTGCAATAGGGATAACAAATAGTGTTAGGATCGGATTATACTTTCTCTTCTCGAGTGTCTTTTTTTCGATGGCCTCCACTACATGAAAAAAGAACATATAACTTATCAAAGATATATAGTTAAATATTCATAATCAATATCAATACTATTACTAGTCAGATCCTATAACTATTTTGAAGACAGCTCATTAGAAACGCTGATGTGGAATGCTGAGTGTGCCAGTGATGTGTACAGTTAATTAAAATCAGCTTAAGTCTTTATTTATTATCCATACCTTTGTTACTTTGAGTATCTTTACGAGAATTTTTCTCCTTTGAGTTGTACAAATAGTTCTCTATAATATTTCTATGACACGAATAAAATTGAGGATGATTTCTCCTACAATTTTCTTGATTTGTCTTATAACTTTGTAACTATATCCACCTATTCATTTCTAATCCAAACAATCAAACCAACAAAGAATACATATACACCATCTCATTCAAACTTGAAGAAAAATGGAATAGTGTCACAACTACATTTTGTTAATTCATGTTAACCTCATAAACAAGGACTAAAAGTAATTTTTAATTCAAACGGTCAAATCAACAGAATATTAATATTTACGTACCATATGATTCAAAACTTGAAGAAAAATGGAATAATATCTCCATCTACATTTCATTAATTCATGTTAACCTCAAAAACAATTAACTAAAAGGAATTTTTAATTCAAACGTTCAAATCAACCAAATATATATATATATATATATAATTCAAAACTTGAAGAAAAATGGAATAATATCATCATCTACATTTCATTAATTCATGTTAACCTCAAAAACAAACAATTAAAAGTAATTTTTAAATCAGACGTTCAAATCAACCGAATATATATATATATATACCATCGCATTCAAATATTTCATCAATTCATGTGAACATCATAAGCAAACGACTAAAAGTAAGTATAATTCAACCGATTAAGGATGTAATTAACTTTTTTTTTCCAAGGTTGAATGTGACAAAAAAAAAAAGGTATATAAATTGAAAAGGAACTTGTTTGTAGGGTTACTATTGAAGCACAGAGATTGAGTTTAACTTAGGGGCAATAGTTGAGAGAAATGAAAGAGGGGACAGATCTATGAAAATAGCCCCAACTCTGCTGCACGTACATTTATGACCTTTTTCTTAAATTTCTCACATTTTTTTTTCTTATTATTATTATTTTTTTCTTTTTCCCTTTTATACTTTAAATTTAATTTACAAAGTCAGCATTGAAATTGGGATCGATGTGGGATTTCAAAAAGCTAACTCCTTTTCACTAATTTCTTCTTTTTCTTTTTCTCTCTCTCTCTCATTTCCATTATTCTAATTGGGATTGATGACCCAAAAAAAAAAAAACCTTCAAAGCCTTCAAATTTTGCTATAAAACCAACCCTTCAGCCCTTCATATTTCCCATAACTATGCTCTCATTTTTTTTCCCATCACTTTCCCTCTCATTTTCTCGCCTGCCAAACAGGTTTTGGTTGCAAGTATTGTTGATCACTTGGTCCTCTTTGTATTCTTCCACGGCTTTCTTGAACTGCATCTCTCTCTTGCAAAGAGGAAAAAAAAGGGTAAAATTTTTTTTTTCTTGCACTGAATTATTTCAATGGCTGCGGTTCAATAAAGCTGTGGGAAGATACAATAAAAGGATCATCACCATTAAAATTCTTCTTCTTATTCGGTATATATAATCCTTCATTTCTTTCAATTTTCTTTTGGGTTTTTTTTTTTTTCTCTCTTCTCTCCTAGAATTTTCAATTTGAATCAAATTAGAACAAGGAAGAACATGTAAAAATGTTGGCAACCCTAATAATTTGAAAATAATTGCAAAGTTCTATTTTTTAAAAAAAATTTGTTGGATCTTATTTTATGCTTAAAAACAAACAGAAAACACCCACAAATAGCTGTCAATTTGAGGGGTTTTTTTAGAGAATAATTCCTTAGAAGACTATAGTTAAATAGTTTCTTTTTATTTTTGAAATTCTTCTTATGAAAATAAAAACATAAATTCATGGAATATTCTTGTCCCTCCCCTTATTATTTTCTCTGTAATTCTTTTTTTTTTTTTTTTTTGGAATTTTTTAATCAGCTTTGTGGCTTGTTTTGCTGGTTCCCCATGTGTAGGGTTCTTTTACAATTGCAGGCTACAAACAAACAAACAGAAGAAGGAACAAAGAAAGAAGAAAGTTAGCCATTGATGAATTGGAAAAGTATGGCTAATTTTGATTATTTTATAAGATGTAGAGACCTAATAATTATCTGTACGCTTTTTTTTTTAGTTCAATAATTATGGGACGGGGAGATCAAATCATCTACTTATCGACTTTTTGATGATAATAAATACCTTAAGCTATGTTCGGATCGGTGTATTAATTTGTACTACATATCTATGTGTATATAAATGTGTAGCTCTCTATAAAGTAGCAACAAGTCACAGTCCAATTTAATTTACTGTCTTTTTTTTTCCATAAAGAGAAGGACAAAAAAGGTCTGGTTTCTATAATTTAATTGAAATCAAAGATGTTAGAGTTGGCATTGATTTGATCTTCACTTGGATCTACTTTCTTGCCAACTGATAAATATAAACGAATTTTAACCCTAAACTTACAAGTTGTATCGATTTTTACCTCAAACCTTTAAGTTCATCAAATTTGTTATTTAAACTTTGATAATTGTTGCAATTTTTACCTTACATTTGAAATGTGTTCATTTTTGGCTTTTGAAGAATCGTTAAAAATGAAAAAATGTTTCTTCTAATGCACTCAATCAATTTTAAAATATATGTTTGAACAAAATTTATAGAATTTCAAAGAAAAACGACATTAGAGCTAAGTTTTTTTTTTTTTTAATAAATTTGTGAGTTTGGGCAGAGTTACTAAATGGTTGATTTTTTTGTATTATTATCATACTTAGTTTTGTGTAAAACTTGATTTCATTCAAATTAGTTTTTTTTATATTGTTTAATGTTAAAATTTGTGGGTGAATTAGCAAAAATTAAATAAAGGGTAAAAATTACAATAGTTATCTAAATCTAGGGTTCAATTTGATGAAGTTGAAAGTTTAAGGTGTAAATTGATACAACTTGCTAAGTTTAGAGGTAAAAAATTATTTTTCCCTAAATATAATTCAAAACCATTTGTCTTAACTTTTTCCCTTTTCCTTTTAAAGGCCTTTGTTTTTTCCAAGCAAATTATTTGAAATCTTGATTTCAAAGAATATGTTTGGTTAACTTTTCATTTCTTTTTTGTTTTTGAAACCCTTAGTTAAAATTTTTAAAATTAAAAAAAAAAAAAAAAAGATCAGTTTTAAAAAAAACTATTTTTTTATTTTAAAATTTTGGCTAAAGAACAGCTTTAAAAAGGTAAAGAAAATAAAATGTGCTTGATAACCTATTAAATATATGAGGCTAGCATGTAATATGCCTAAGTAGAGTTTATATAAATTAACATATGAACTATATAGTTCCGTACTATATTTATAATGGATAAACATTATTTTGATTTCCATGACACACAAGTAAAATTATAAGTCACATCATAGCAGTCAATCTCACTCAATAATTTCTTATATTATAAGGTTTTGTAATCATTTCATTCCCAATGAATATCAGTTTGGTGATTGGGATCTAAGTGGAAAAGTTTTGATATATATATGAATTGATTATGTTGAGACTTTGCATTCAATACATACTTTCACTTTGGGATATAGAAATAATTAAGCTTTTCTCCGTACATATTCTTGGGAATTTTTCATATTGATTTCATAATATATTTTGAAAAATTTCAAAAACATGAAAAAAAAAAAAAACAAAAACAAAAACAAAAGTTTAGCCCTATTTAATAACCATTTGGTATTTGGTTTTTAGTTTTTAAAAATTAAGATTATAAACATTACTTGCACCTGTTAATTTCTTTGTTTTGTTATCTACATTTTAGAAGTATTTTCAAAATTCAAGCCAGTTTTGAAAACTAAAAAGTAGTTTTTGAAAAGTTTTTAGAATTTAGCTAAAAATAAAATGATTATCAAACGGGAACTTAGTTTTTAAAATCAATTTCTGCAATGAAAGTTAAGGTGAAAATATAAACCTTCTTATGAAAGAGCGTTTTTATACCCTAATCATTGAACTACATTCTGATCGACCCAAAATCATCTATGAAAGATTGTGAGTGAACATGCATACATATTTTTTTATTAAAGAAAAAAAAATATTGATTATAGAAATAAATACAAAATAGTCATTCACCAAAACTATAGCATTTTTATTAAAGGGTCACACATATATTACCTATGTAAATTCTCCATGTTGGTGTCAAATCAACCCTCTTTCTTTATCTTACCTTTTTGAATAATTGTCCATTCAAAAGAGCCAAATTGATGAGCCAAATGTTTGGTAGTCTCAAAGCTCCTAAAAGGAACAAAAAGAAAGAAGAAAAGAAAAAAAAAATGAATACTCTCTTTTGTGCCAAATCCCAAAATATTTGAAGCTATATATAATAAACCAGGTAAATCTCTGGCTTAACGATAAAGATGAACAATTTTTTATGCAGAGTTGAAGAAAAGTTAAAGGAAAAAGACCGAAACGAAACAAAGTTACATTAAACTTAATTTCTTTCTTTCCTCGACGTAAAATTACAACATAATAACATACAATAATTTCAAACAAAAAGAAGGAACATTTTCGAAGAGATCACTTTGATCATGATCAACGTCATTATATATTTTGTAGGGGCGTAGAGAAGATCACTTCGAATAAGAACAATAATTATTCTTCTTTTCTTTACTTCTAGTACCGATAAGAGTTTGGGCAACAAAAAATTCCCAACTTTGAGATCAGATCAATGAAGATACAGAGGGTATTACACACACATGTATTTGTGTATGTGTGACAAAAACAAGAGATAGTTCTCTATGTAAACATTCAAGTACTAATAGCGACTTGACCATGCAATTGTTTCAGCCCAACACATGGGTGAGAAGTACTAGAGAGGAAAGGGATATTTTTTCACAAGAAAGGAGAGATTTTCAACTTGCCCCATTTTGTCTCTTGATTTGATTATTGAATTATATGCAAACATGACATCAACATATACTAATAACATTTATCCTCGCGTTTTAACCTAATTATTTTGTCAAAACGTCTCAATTTAATACTAAAATATCCTGCTTCAGATGAGTTGATCAGTATTTCTTCTTTTTTTTTTTTTTAGTTCAACAATATGTAAGGTGGGGGATTCGAACTTATTATGACTTTTTGGTTGGAGAAATACTTCTTAACCAGTTAAGCTATGCTTAGGTTGACAGATGAATTGAGTATTAGTTATGTTTTTGACTAAAAAATAAGTCTATATGAAGGTTTGAATTAAGTGTTTTGCTTTTTTTTTCCAGTCTTAAAATCCCGTACATCCTTTTTTTTTTTTTTTTAAACTTGTGGGATGGAGATTTAAACATCTAACTGCTCGGTCGAGAATATATATCTTTTCCAGCTGAGTTATATGCTTAGGTTGGCAATCTTGTACATGTCTATTTTAGCATGTTAAGATGATATATTACTTAGAGTTGAATTAATGATGGTTAGATTCATCATGGGGAGGGTTAATAATTTGGAGCCCCTTACAAGCTATCTTGATGCATTTGAATGTCCATTCAAACTTGAAAAGTAATCTTCTTTTTTTTTTTTTTGTTAATGATAATAAATAAATGAATAATAATCTTCACCCACTTGTTATTTTCCAACCCCAACTTCAATAGTATTGTTATTTGAAGTAAAAAGTTATATCTTTGTGTGAGAAAAAAAAAGTACACCAAACAATGGAACATTAATGGGAACTTTAAAATTTTAAGTTTAATAAAGTCTCAAGCCAAACACATTTTGGATCTCTTCCCTTTCTCTAAAATGGAAGACTCAATCCCTTTTTGAGACATCAACCTCTTTTGCTTTTTAAGGGATTTTCAAGGAAACCCTAAATTGTTTTCCCCTCTCTCTCTTTCTTCATTCAATAAAATTTTGTGTACCAAAAAAAAAAAAGAGAGAGAGAGATAAAGATTTCTACAAGGAAAAAAAAAAAAACTCCACCCATTAGAGAAAAAATATATATATTAATTTTCTCTTCTTCATGATCTTATTTTTTGTGAGCCAATGCCCCACATCCCATTGCCCACCCATCTTAGGTACTACTATACAATTATTTGAAAAGTAAGCCATTATTTTCCAAAAGTGTTTCTCTACCTACCACTTTATTTCAAAAAAAAAAAAGGAGAGAGATAAAGAAATTAAAAGCCATATTCAAAATAATTTAAAGGGTGAAAAAATAAAAGACCCAAAATGTCCCAAAAAGCTTCAATATCAACCATATAGTAGTGAATTTTTCCCCCTCTCTCTTCAATTCCCTTTAATATATGTTCATCATATCTTCAAAAACTTATATGTTTTTGGTGCACCTAACTCTTCATCACATTAAATTTTGTGTTACAATATTGCCTAAGGTGTACTATTCACTCAATATATTGTTCCCCTTAAATAATTCCTACACTTTTTTTATATCAAAATAATTGAAGGGCAAAGGAATTCAAAACTTTTTGACTTCAACTTATGTTTACTAGTTAGGTTGTCAATACTTACTATTATATTATAATATATGAAAAGATATACGACTTTTGTAAAGTAAGTCAAAATATCTTTTTGCATATATAGCTAAATAGCAATAGCATAAACTTTAACTTCTTTTTTAATTATTTTCACTTTTAGTTAATATAATTATCTTTTTTTATTTTTCACTCATCTCCACTTTACAAGCTTGGTACCATTGAAATCTCTAGGGCTAAATTTTGATAATATATAGCTTTATATGAAATGATACACTTAAAAATGAGGTACAAAGTACGTAAATGATTGAAATTAATTGTTAATTTGAGATATTTTAGGGTTGAAATCCAACAAAACATGCTTGGTTAACCATTTTTAAAAGTTATATTAATTTCTTTTTTTCTTTTTTTTTTTCCATTAGTAATTTTATTTTTAGAGCAAACTATAACTGATTGACAAGAGCATAATTTTTGGACACAGCCTAACAAATACTTACGAATATTAAATTAAATAGGGAGGAAAGTGACATTACAAGGAGTTCAAACACAAGATCTCTTCCTTTAATATTATGTTAAATTACCAATGAACCCAAACGCTTAAGTTGATAGGTTATAGTAAATTTAATCTTATATCAAGACATTAAGAATGAGTTATTTATTATCATCGTAAAGGTTTATGGTTAAATCTCAACCCCGCTATTATTGAACTGAAGGAGGAAAAAAATTGATTGGACATTAACAAACCTTATTGTGTATAAGCCATCAACCTAAGATTATTAAAAATAGCTTTAAAATTTGTTTTGTAAAGCAAGCTCCCAAACATCCTTTTTAAAACCTCGTTTCATAATAATAATATTTTGTTTCTTATTTTCTAATTTAAAAATTAATCTATTGTTCAAAACTTTTCCAAATTCCATAAACCAAACACATAGTTTTGAGGTGACAAAAAAAACACACACCCACAAAATAAACATTGCATGAGGTCGCTACAATATGGTTGTCTTCTATAATTATCATTAGATTAATATTTCTACCACCTAATAACCACTACATATAAAATGGAGATGCTTTTACAATTTCTATCTCATAAATCCAACGACGTAAAACTATCAGTCATATTGTGACGACTTCCTCGAATAATTTCTCCTCACCCATATAGTTTTGAAAACTATTAAAAATTTAGTTAGGTTTTTAAGAACATCCTTTATATATGAGCATAATTTTGGAGAAAAGAAAGTTAACAAAAATTATTATCCTAACAATCCCTAAATGTTTTTTCCCATATCCATCCATAAATGTTTGAACATTTCAAATGGCTAAAAGCAATCCCCTAAGAAGGAAACAAAACGTCATATCATTCTCTTTGTCATACTCTACTATCGAGCTTGTATTACTCGTATTTATAGAACTTATCACCTACAAAGTCTTTTAAAACTCAATAACTAAAAAAACAAAATACAAATTTGAAGTACCTATCAAAAAAACTAACTTATACGT
>JAOANK020000052.1:322401-333667 GCA_026257165.2 Telfairia occidentalis | reverse complement strand
AAAACTTTTGATTTTATATTTTATCAAATCGAATTGACCAACATAATGGCTGTCCCCTACTTATTGTATAGCCTTAGCCGTTCATGCGAGACGAAATTAGCTCTGGAGAATACGGATGAAAGACTATCCACATTGGGTCTCACTAGAGCCCTTTGAGTTGAAAAACCCAATTCGAGTAAGTTTCTTTTTCCTTTTTTTTTTCTTCTTATTCGTACTAAAAACAACTTTTGATTTTATATTTTATCAAATTGAATTGACCAACATAATGGTCGTCTCCTACTTATTGTATAGCCTTAGCAGTTCATGCGATCGAAATTAACTTTGGCGAATACAGATGGAAGACTATTCACATTGGGTCTCACTAGAGCGTTTTGTGTTGAAAACTCAACTCGAGTAGGTTTCTTTTTTCCCTTTTTTTCTTCTTATTCGTACTAAAAGAACTTTTGATTTTATATTTTATCAAATCGAATTGACCAACATAATGGTCGTCCCCTACTTATTGTATAGCCTTGAGAAAAAAGATTGAAAAATTGCCCTAAAAGAAGATAGAAAGAGAGAAAAACCCTAGAAAACAACTTTGGGAAGAAAATGAAAGAAAGGTAAAAAGAGGAAGGCCCATGCTATAAAGAGGAGGCCAGTCTTTGGCTCTGCACTAAGGAGACACAGTCCTAGGGTTTTGCCCATGATATAATTTCCACTACTTAAAATTACCTTTTTGCTTTATCTTTTTCTTCACTCTCTTTCCCTTTATAGTCAATGTTCCCCTTCTTCTCATTCAAAACAATATGATCTAGAGAAATACAAAACACCCTTTTCATAAAAAGTTCAAAAATATTCTCTCTCTCTCTCTCTCTCTCATGATTTGGGGGAGATAAGTTCGCATGCCATAAACCAAACATATTCCCTCACGCCTTAAACCATTCCATTTTATCATCCCTAACACTTTTTCTTTCTTCTATCTTCCATTGTTTCATTGTCAACTCGAATATAGTTAGTCAAATCGAGCATAACTCAATTGATTAAATCATATCTCTTTGACCAAAAAGTCGTGAATTCGAATCTTTACCCCCACATGTTGTTGAACTAAAAATAATGAACATAGTTCAATTGATTAAGACATATTTTCTGGACAAAAGGTCGTGGGTTCAAATCCCCACTCTCACATGTTGTTGAACTAAAAAAATCCTCCATTGTTTCATTCGTGAGAATTTTGGTGTGATTCTTCAAAATTCTCTCTTTTTTATTCATTGTAAAAAAATCTTATTATTTTCACTTGTTTATAGTTGTGTTATATTTGATCAATAAACCAACATAAATATTTTTTATCCAATAACATTAAACACACATTAAAAGAATAAGTAGGATTTATATTTACTAGAAGTGGAATCAATGTCATAGTATTAATTTAGGTTAAATCCCAGCATTTTGATTTCTAAATTTTCAAGTTGGTTCCATTTTAGTTCATAAACTTTCAAAATGTCTATTTTAGTCCCTAGACTTGTAAAAAATAATTACTTTGGTCTTCGTTCTATAATTTTGTCATCTAGTTATTTAGATGTCCATGCACGTCTTCAATCCATATGGCTTCAATATATAATGATGCTACTTGAAGACTTGTTAAAGAAGTAGGGAGAAAGAGAACCCATGCATGTTCCACTCATAAGTGAATAAGACTTCTTGATAACCCCTTTTCCAAACAAATAAAGTTAACAAAACATGCTTTGTTCTTCCCACTTCCTACTCAACTGGGAATATTTGACCAACTTGTCCACTCCACTCCACTAGATTCCCTCGACTGCTTTTAATTCATTTTATGCAAAAATAAATATATAATCAAAATCTTCCTTTGCTCAATTGGTAAACGGTCATGCTGAGCAAAACTCAATTAGTTAAGACATATTTTCTCGATTAAAAGATCGCAGCTTCAAATTCACACTCTCATGTTGAACTAAAAAAAAGTATTAAAAGGTTGTGGATTCAAATCTCCACTCTCACATGTTGTTGAACTAAAAAGAGAAATAGAAACTGAACTTCATGTCTTATGGTTATGTAAAAAGTTAGAAGTTCCTGGCACATTGGGACCCGACCGCCATATTGATAAGGGGTTCTTAGGATAATTTCTCTTCTCTTTTTTGCAAGGCGTTTGATGAGCTACGATGGGAGGAACCTAGAAGTGTTCCCTATCACCCTTTGAACCGTATGGAACAATTGAAATAAGTCGATTTTTCACATACAACACCATATGACAGATGACCCAATTTCCCAGATGCTACCTTATGCTGATGAATATACTAGAATAGTAGAAACCGATGCAATTTGGCAACCCAAGTGAGCCATCTACCCACGATACAGGAAAATGGAACGTGGTGCTCGCCAGTATCACCACTTTACAAGCTCGATACTGATACAACACTCCTTAATAGAAGTGCTAGGTTTAGGATTGTTGTTCGTGATGCACAAGGTGAAGTACTTCTGGTGGTTGAGCATTCACGGGATTTGTAGGGTCCTACTGAACTCGAAGAGGCAATGGCTCTTCAAGAGGGTCACAGGCTAACAAAATGAAGCAAGAATCATACCTCAATGTGCTAAAGATTGGTTCACCAATCGTTTGACAACTGACACATGAGTTGAACTAGTTTGATAGTGAAACTCAATTGATTGTGGACAAGATCAAAAGATTATTCACTAACATGAACATTGCAGGAATATGAATCTTTTATATGCCGCACTCAAAGCGAAGTTACTCATCAATTGGCAATTCATGCACAAGTCACCACTTGAGTCTTCTTATTTACTTAGACTGTGTTTGACATAACTAAAAAAAAAAAAAAAAAAGTGTTTTTTAAATAAAATTATTTTTTCTATAAGCGCTTTTGAAAAAAAAACAACAATTTAAAATGTGTTTAGTATTGTTTCTTGACTAATGTTAGATAATCAAAAGTGTTTTTTAAAAGAAAATTAACAAATAAGATGCACTTTAAACAAATTGGATTAATTTAAAAGATATTTTTAAAGAAATACAAGAGAAATAAATTATCCAAAAATAAATTTTAAATTAATCCAATTTTTTTTAAGTTGATATTATTTGTTAGGATTCTTTTCATAAAACACTTTTGATTTTCTAAAATTATACAAAAAAAACTATATTAAAGATATTTTAAATTATTAACTTTTTTTTCAAAAGTACTCATAAAAAAAGTAAATTTATTTAAACAGTAATTTTTCCAAAGTTATCCCAAATACACCTTTACTCTTGTTTTGTTTCTTGTACTACAAAAAATAAATTTAAAAAAAAAAGTTGCTCCTATCGTATACAATCACAAATTTGTTCTAATTAAACTAAACTACCTGATTCTTTCTTTAATTTTTTTCACTTTCTACTCTTTTCTCCTCAACAATGAAATATTGAAATTTAAATGCGCATTTAGAACTGCTTTTAACTAACTAAACAAATCTCATCAGCATTGGCATCTTAAAAGAAGCACTTGTACTTTTCAAATTAATAAAAAAAAAAAAAAAAAGCACTTGCGTTTTTTGTAGAAGTACTATTTCCAAGAATCATTCCGAACCTACATAAAGAGAACTTCATCTGGCCACTAAACATCTTAGAATTGAAATAAGCAAGGGATGGGTGGGGACTGTAACATTATGGTAACATTCAAAATTTTAATTTAAGGAAAAAAAAATGTAGAAAAGCACTTTGAAGATGCTTTTTTGAAAGTAATCGTGATTCATGTTTCAACTACACCAGCCAAACACAACCAAAAGTATGCTGGTGTACCCACTGTGGAAAAAAAAAACGTCTAATCCTTATAAACAAGCATACATTCACATTATTATTATTGTATGCATTCACTACTACGGTGTGTTTGAGAGTGATTTTGACATGTCTAAAATCACTTTTATCATGCCTAAATTTTCTCATGAAAAAAAGAATTTTAGACATTTTAAGATCACTCCTAAACACACCATCAATACATCAAATATTAAAACACAGTAACTTTAAACTTGAAAGAGAGGCCTAAGAAGGTCGATGGTCAGCACTTAATGTAGACCAAAACTAAGCCGAATTTCAGAGAGATTTGTATTTGAATGGACAATGTCTAAGCCCATAGAATAGGACCAGTATTGATAGTGAGAAACAGTGAAACACTCGTCCAAGAGTCATCCTTTGACACGGTGTGATAATAGGTCTTTCGATTACAATGTGGGAGTATGGATTGTAACCCTGTTCGTTTATTTTTTCTTCTTTTTGGGGTCTATATGGCAATGTACAACATGTGTTTTAAGAAAAGAGAAAAATTATTGTACTACTGTAACACACACTTCTTCCATTCATCATTTATCACATCAATAAATAATATATTATTTTGTTTCATGGACTTTACACTATTATTAAAGAATATTGATATGGTAAACAATGAATGGAAGTATTATGGATAAGTTTTCATACTACGAGTACTTGAAATTTTCCCATAAGAGTGTGTTTGTGCAAGTCCGTGAGAGAGAGTGTATGTGTGCATCAGAGATACAAAAGAGTCTGTCTCTATGAGAGAGGGAGAGAGCATGCGTGAGCGAGAGAGGCAAAGAGAGTGTGTGAGTGAAAAAATAATAATTGAATGGGACCGCCACAATGTGATTGTCTCCCAATAACCGTTCGATAAAGATTTGCAAATCTTTGTCTTTAATAACCGATAACTTTTATGATTTCTCTTATAAATGTAAGAGTGTAAAACTCCCAACCACAGTGTGATGGTCTCCAATAATTTCTCATGTGAGATAGTGAGAGGGAGAGTGTCAAAGTGAGAGAGAGAAAGAGATTCACTTGAAACTTATATAGAAAAAGAACTTGTTGTTCTACATATCGCTACAGAAACAAGCGATTCTACAACTCTTTCCTTTTTTATTTGTTCTTTTCTCAATAACCTGAAGCGATTGCATCAAAATTTGGCAGCTGACAAAAGCAAGAAGTAGTCAGCAATATTAACTTACTGTGTCTCTGTTGACTCAAGGCATAGGAGGCGGCCCCATCCTGATCTTATTTCCCATGGAGTTTGCAATAGGCATATAAGCAAGATCCCAGAAAACCAAGCGACTGGCCAATAACATTAAACTGGAAAAAAAAACAAAAAGACAAAACAAAACAAAACAAAACAAAAACTGACAAGTTAACAACGAAGAAGAAAAAAAAAAACAGAAAAATGCTTCAAAGCTTCAAGGTAAAGAGTTTCGCTCACGAAATCAAATGGAAGCCCGCCGAAGAGAAACCAGCCGAGCCCGATGCTGAAAACGTCCTATTATAGAGCATTCAAAAGTCAGAAAAAACAAGCACAATCTCATCTGCAAGTGCAGACTTTTGTAAACATTCATATTGATGCTAAGTAAATAGAGGAAAGTTCCAAAATCTGATGAAGCCACAAATGCATCTTGACAAACAGTTTGAACCAAGCCACAGAGTTCCACGCCATAGATGAAACTTGGTTAAAATGTTTGGGTCAGATAAATCTATTGAAATTAGCCATTAAAAATTGAATAAAATGTTCTAATTAAGGAGGTGGGTATGCACTTATTTAAATGCTTTTAACAATAAACTTATGGATCTACTGGTTGATATTCAATCTAGTGCAAAATTCAACCACATGAAGATTCATCCAGCTAACAGCATTTCATACATCTGCAGATATAACATGGAGAAGAAAACAAAGAAAGCTTCTATAAACTAAACTAAACAGTATTGGCCATTATCATCTTTCTGATTCTGGAACTAGGACAGAACGATTGTGTGGAAGACTCCGATTTGTTAATTCAAATAGACAGTACCCCACATCGCAGTATTCTACGGAGAGATTCACATAAAATCTTTGAAATCAAAATAGATTCATGTTCCATGTAGCGTAAGGCAATGTAGGAACTAAGCACTACTCACCTTCAAATTACCGCAGACTGTTTGCGTCAGTGCTGAATTGAGAGTTGTATTCAGAAATACAAAGTAGTTGATCAAGAAAGCCATTATACATGAGAGAAGCATCACAGACTGCAAGCATGAATAATGGTAAGAAATTAAGAACTAAAACAAGCATGATTTGCTTCGCTCATCAAAGTTACAAGCAAGCAATTATTGAGCTAGAAGTTCAGAAATACCAAAACCGCCCAAACCAGATCTTGATCATTCAGAAAAATATTAATTATTGCAACTTTATTAGGCAGATAGCTATTCATGAATGTTTCTTAAAAAATGGAAAAACAGACAGATTAGATAAATTTTGCGAGAAATTGGATCAGACAAAAACCATTGACAGTAGCTGCTTGTTACATAAATTGATTGAAGTAATCTTTTTAATTAATAAAGAATGAAAGTTTACTCAGTTGGCAGAGGAAAGAAGACTGCCAGCCATCTCATGTTTATTCCTGGGCCATTATCTCTAAACATCTTGTGGTTCATCCATTTTTTCATTCTAGACATTTGGAGTTTCTATGGTCTCTTCAGCTTTGAGCCTAGGTAGATATCTCTTTTAAAATATTCTCCACCCCCAACACCAAGTTGTTCAAGCATGACTAAAGCAACTAATGAGCAACACATTACAAATAGATACCTGGAAGCCAAAAGAAAATAGGTAACGAAAATTTAAAGTCGTTTCGATGTCTCCCCTAATTGATATCCAGAATAGCAAAAGAGGCCCACATATTACCCCTACAAATATAAGAAAAACCTCTTCATAGTCAGTTCAGACAAGATGAATCCAAAAGCTTCACAACATTAAGAGACTGTTAAAAAATGAATAAATATAAATCCTCTGACCATTGCACCACATGAGGCCAAAGGTATTCAGACCACTGGATTTCCCTGGAAATACTTAGAAGCATCATTTAAAATGTGCCACGACTTCGACATTAGATAAATGAAAAGAAAGAAGTTAATCATTATTACCAATCCGAGCAATAGAAGCCAGATATATAGCAGTACATATATTTGCAATGAAGACCACAGCATAAGAGTAGGTGTCAAATGACAAATCCCTTGCTCCAGCCACAACTGCACCAAGTATAATCATCCCCACACTGATGAATCCTTGGATTTATCAAGTAGGAAACCAATTAGGATTGCATTTGCATATGTAAAACTCATGAATGTGAAAGCTTGAGTTCACTGCCATACTACCATATTATTTATTTAATACTGTTACTAAAGCATCTAAAAATTTAAAAGAAAAAATGAAATCAATTTTTTTCACTTTTTAGAGAATAAAATATCCCTCATTTAATTGTAAGACCTCTGCATCTCAAAATTTGCCACCGTCATATTATATCAGATAAAAGCAGCTGATAGTAATGGTGGCAGAGAAAATTAATGCCGAAGGCCCTCAACAACAAAGTATCGTATTGAGTATGACATGTAAAATATCTTGTTGACTAAAACAAAGCAATTGGTTAGACGTTACAAAAAAAATCAAGACATTGCCTAGAAAATATGGAAGTCTAAAAGAAAAGAAAATAGAGAACAATAACAATTAGAAAAACGAAAAACTTGAAATTAAAAGAGTCCAACACAATGAGAAGGGTAAACCTCTTAGGAAAGAGAAGTGGATATTCACCAAATTCACAGAAAAAAGAGACCTATACACCATGTTTGCCTACCTGCCAACAACAAAAGGTGAATGAGTCTGCCCTGTCAACAAGTACTCAGCAATCATCGTAAATGCTACAGTAGTCCTCCTCAATGTTGTATACATCGGAACATTGATCCCACGAACAGATTCCATAGTGACAAGCTTCATAAGGGAAAGATTTGTTAGCCGATTTTACAAGGTTACAATTTTGCTTGGAATAAATAAAATGGAAAATAGTATACCATAAGATGCATACCATATAAAGCAAATATGATATAGCAAGGGGAAGTGTTTGAACCAAAGTCTTATAAGGTACAAGGATTGACCGTCCAGCACTGATGCTTTGAGATTCACCCACTGTGAAAGAGATAATCTTCCAGCGACGCAATGCATAGAGAAGTGTGCATGAACAAAGAATCTGACGAAAACAATCTGTGTAATCAACTAAATGTACGAGAAAAGAAAACCAAATTGTACTTACTAGCTTTGTTTTTTTTTTTTAAAAATGTAGCAGAAGTACATATATAAACCTTTGGAAAAAGAAAAAACTGAAGTTGCTGGTTTCCGTCGTCAAATACAAATATTTTTTAAGTACTTGATAATTTCAACAGAGTAGTATCTAAACTACTTAGAACAAGGAAATATAGTGTAGTCCATTAGATCAATTCATCAGAACTTCTACCTGAAAAAGAGTGATGACATTGGCACATGGGAAGTTGTAAGAAGAAAGAGCTGCTTTGTTGAACATTAGCAACAGAACTGCACGATGGATGAAACACGATATCATGGTAATTAAATGCAAACAAGCTTATCTCTTATAAAACGAGTTTCAGAAGTCAATAATTGGAGGAACCAGAAATTTTAAGAAGCGCTATAACCAGTGTTCAAGGCTCCAGGATATAGTACAAGCATCCATCAATTTACAAAAATAAAAAATAAAAAACTCAAGAACCTAATTATAATAATTATTAGTCCATGGAAAGAAAGCATACAATGATTATCCTATCTATATCTAATGATAGGTATTGTTACTCCAACGCTGCAACACCCAACAATAAGGATAGTGCCCAAAAACACGTGGTAGTCCTGGGTTGCAGATTGAAGTCAAAAAAGTGATGAAAAGTGTATCATGGTCTACAATATCAAATAGAACTTCCTATGGTTTTCTCTTAATTATAATTACTAGAAATAATATGTCATTTAAACCATCAATCCATCAGCTAGTTTAGACTTCACATGAATATAAAAAGAGAGTGATAAAAAAGAGTTGGAAGATTAAGGAGCTGCTCATATCTAACCCACCCATTTTCATTTTCATGTTTTTGAAAACAAGATATAGCATGGACAAGTTGAATTTGCGTTTGGCTAGCTTGTTTTCAAAAATGATTTTTAAAAGCAATAATTCTTTTAAGTCAATTCGTGAAAACATTGAAAACATCCTTTTTCAATGTTTTTCACGTTTTTAAATCCAATATTTTATAATTATGAAAACACTGTGAGATTGTATGGAAAATGGAAGGTAACACGGTGTCTTCTTGAATATTTCTGGGAAATGAATTGCAGTCATCCGTAATCGTATCTGTAATCTCCAGCAATTGTCTTTAACAATTCCTCGCGTTTAAAATCTAAGCAGACGTTATAAACTTATGCACAAAGAATGATTCTCGCTACAGTATTATGAAAAAACTGCTAATTTAATCATGGTGCCTTTTTTCTGGAAACTTTCAACCTTTTTAAGCGTGGAGTGGGCAGCCTCCCCCACTATTCAAGCTTGACATTTCACTAACATTAGAGATTTTATCACATTCGTATTCCACTAAATATTCCTTTTCATCTTCCAAGACCCACCATGCACTCTCTCTCTCTCTCTCTCTTTTCTTCTCTTAAGACCCACCATTTGCTCACTTGCTCTCTGTCTCTCGTCCCATCATATGCTTATAGTGAGCCTATAAGTACTTTATACACAACTTTATTCTTTAGACCTCTATAGGCACTTGAAAAGTCTTTTAGCACTAAAAGGCGTCAAACTAAATGAAGATAATCTTAAATAATTTGGTCTCTCTCTCACGGTGAATCTCATGGTCTCCGGTGAAAAGTCATCCTCTACCTAGTTTCTAACATAATCATTCATGATTCATAACTTTACCAGAATGCAACTCTGGGTATTACTCCCTCGAACTGGAGTAAAGATTTATCCAAGTGACCTTCAAAAGATCAAACAAACAATTCAACAAACCAAACTACACGTTGTCGTCAAAACATCAGTCCCAAGAGTGTAGGAGGTCTTTTACTTTCTCAATACTCTGATTTAAACACACGTCGATTTCCTACTTTCTTCCTCCTTCAGACTCGCAAGCATGCAATAGGTATTAGGAAGCTTCGAAAAAGCGAAGAAGAAACAAACAAATAGCAGTTGCAGTACACAGAACGGAACAAAAATCCAGAGACGGATTTCCAGCTTGTTCATGCAGGAAAAAAACACAGAAAAAACTCGCCTATTCAATAACGCACCGATTAAGATAAAAGTTTAAACAAAAAAACGCAATAAATCATATCGTGAAAGAACACAGCATACACGTAACACAATACCGCGAAGAAAACAACGGAAACAAGTAGAACGAGAGTATGAATAGGAAAGCGAAACAACGAACCAGCAGAGGCCATGTAAGAAATGGCCGCGTAAGCTCCTCTCTTAGTCATGGCGGATCCTTTCCGCTCATCTCCTTCTTTCTGCAGCACTGGCAGCGTCTCGGCTCTCTCGGACGCCATAGCTTCGACTTTCAAGTTTCAAGTTCTCTGTCACGTTCTTAGTCGCTCGCCAGTGAAATGGGAAATGGCGTCTTTAAAGCGTGAGAGAGAGAGAGATATGGCAGAATCAGAGAATGCGCCGTACATAACACGTGGCGAGTTTTATTGGAAGTGGGGTCCACTGGCTTTTGATTCGTTTTCCTCGGCGCTTTCTGAATTTTATTTATTTTCCTTCCAATTTCGCTCTGATTTGTTCTTCCGTTTTTTTCTCTTTTCGAGCATTTCCATATTTGCTACATTAAACAAAATAAAACAATTAATTAATAGTGATCAAAAAGTAAATTAAAATATAAATGGTATTTACTTGTTTACTCGTTTAAGAGATTCCATCCTGTCTTTTAACTATTAGACTTAATTATATCTTTCAAAAAAAAAAAAACTTAATTATACAAAATATGCTTCAACTTTGTACTTTATTCTAAAAATATTTGTATTGTTTCAAATGTTGCAATATTATTCTTTATTTTTTGCTAAATGTTTCTAAAAATATTCTTAAAAAAAAAAAATTATATATTTGACAAAAATTTAACGTGTCTGCTAACATGTACATACAAAACAGCCTATGTAATAATCTAAGTGTAAAGTTGTTTTCATTTTAAAATTGATTTGAAGTTTTAAAATAAAATTTCAAAAAGTGGAGTTGTGACTTCATACTATATGGTTGAACTAAAAAATACTTTATAAAAAAATATAAATAATTCACATTATTTTTAGTGCCCCAAACTAGAGGCAGATGCAGGATTTTTAGTCAAAGAAGCACCAAACATAAAATAAATAAAAATATTTAGAAATAGACACACAAGGCACAAACACTTTTCCAAATCATTTCTACCATTTAGCTACAAATTAAA
>JAOANK020000052.1:297556-309108 GCA_026257165.2 Telfairia occidentalis | reverse complement strand
ATAAAAAAAATCACAATATTTTTATAAATTTCCGTGATATCCATGATCTTTCTCGAAATATCCGTCGATATTTAAATATCCGTCGATATTTAAATATCCGTCGATATATCTGTAAATCTAAGTTACCGATATCGATATTTAAATCCTTGCTTGCAACAGAATATATGTTTGATGCATGTTTTTTAATTTTTAGTGGGCCACTTTCTTGGATGCTGAAGGACGAGTTCAGGATTCAAAATCCTTGAGAAAGAGAATCTTTTATGGGGGAGTAGAGCATGGCGTACGAAAAGAGGTATGTCTTCTCTAGAGAAGCTCGGATATAGTGAGTCTATTTTTAATAAATATTCAGTACATTGTGTAGTAGTTTTGGTCTATGGTCAACTATTTGTAGGAAATTTCTCCATAGATTTTTATTTTTATTATTTAGTTTTTTTTTTTTTAAATGAAGTTTTGTTTCTTGTCACTAATACAAATAAAATACAGGTATGGGCTTTCTTGTTGGGATATCACGCATATGATTCCACGTATGCTGAGAGGGAATATCTTCAATCCATCAAAAGATCCGAGTATTTGACAATAAAAAACCAGTGGCAGGTTTATCATAAACCTTCTCCTACATCTTTTTCTCTGTTTTCTGCTGAAGCTAAAAGGCTACATGAAAACTGATAATTGTATTCTGAATTGATAGTTCTTTGAACGATTTCATCAGTACAGTTTTGAATTTTCCTACTGATGGTCTATTATATAGTGGCTCCATTTTGACTCTATATTCTAGTTGGCACTCCCAGAGATTATTAAATTAGCTTTTTATGCCAAAACACAATTTTTATTAAGTTGAATAGAAGACTGTTTATCTATCTTTGATTATGGTGCAAAAGAATTGTAAGGGAATGGAATATATCAGAAGAGTGGAAGACTGCTGGAGCTTCTAAATATCCTTTAAATTTTAACTAAACTGAAAATGCCACTTTCTTTGTTGATTTTGTTTCTGATTTTTCTAAAATGAACTTTTCATTGATAATGGTGGTGAAAAGTGACGAGTTTCAAAAAATCCACTTACTTATAAAGCATAGTACAAAACTCCCATCAACTACCTCAAAACTTTCCCCGAGTACAGACCACTCACCCATCCCAGGCCTTTTAAACAACCTTCTTCAGCTATGATCTATTGTAGAACAAGAATAACTACCTACTTTTTATCTTAAGTAACCTGATAAAGAACAATCTACCACCTTCACCCAATCCCTAGCAACCTCATTAAACCATGACTTTAACAGCATTAACTCAAAGCTTTCCTACTTTCCCTTTGAGTTTGAGGAAGGTACCAGTACCACTAGTCAATTGCTTTGCATTTACTGTCGTTGAAAGATGACAAACTTACAAAAGCCCAGTCAGTTGTAATAAATAATTCTGCATCTTCTGTTAGGAATGTTATTAGGGAAACAGTAAGGATATTTCTACAATATTAGAAGGGCATATTTGTCATTAGGAAGGAGTTGATTAATGAAAGGTGGTTATAAATAGGATGAGTTAGGGGGTTAGAGATATGCTTTACTTGGAGAGGAGTTTTATGAGAGTCTAGAAGTACTTGGGTATTATAATTTTTCTTTATTATTTCAATAGTATCTTTCAATCAATTTCTATTCCAAATATTTTAGCGAAGGTGATTATCCGAAGCCTTTCTACCACTAATCAAATTATGAACTAAAAACCTAACTGAAAAATAGCCATTAGACTCTAAGAACCACACCCTTCTGTCTGTATCTTCCTTTTAGCCCGACCTCAATGATTCCAATAAAAATCTTTTAACTTACTCTCCCCATCTTCTTTTAAAGTTCTCTTTTGTTGTAATGTTCAACTAAAAACCGTGATTTTTTTTAAAATGAAAATTGGAGAGGAGTTTTATGAGAGTCTAGAAGTAATTGGGTATTATGATTTTTCTTTATCATTTCAATAGTATCTTTCAATTAATTTCTATTCCAAATATTTTAGTGAAGGTGATTATCCAAAGCCTTTCTACCATTAATCAAATTATGAACTAAAAACCTAACTGAAAAATAGCCATTAGACTCTAACAACCACACCCTTCTGTCTGTATCTTCCTTTTAGCCCGACCTCAACGATTCCAATAAAAATCTTTTAACTTACTCTCCCCATCTTTCTTTAAATTTTTCTTTTGTTGTAATGTTCAATTAAAAGCCTTGATTTTTTTTTAAAATGAAAATTGGTCTGTTAGTTATTTCAAGGTTTCAATCTGTATCATATACTTCATTTTTGATTGGATGGAAGGAGAAATTTGGGAGAAATTTCTTCCTTTGGTCCAAGTCTTATAAATGACTGGATAATTCTCCTTTGTGATCAATTTGAATTGGGGACCTTTTTTAACACCCCTTTTTATAGGATGCTAGGAGATGCTTTATATCTCCTTTGATGTTTTGGAATGAAATCTGTCTCTTATCCAAAAAAAATGTTTATATTGTATACTTCATTCAAGACATCCTAGTGACTAGTCCATCAATCACAAAATATAATAGAATTTCTTTTGAATTTCTATGTAGTGGAACCTTTGTTCCACGACATTCTCTGTAGGTTTTCTTGACGATGCATTCTAGGTGTAGGTTTATAAATAAAGAAATTATCCTTTCTCCCTTGGCTAAGTGAGGTTGTCTCCGTACTATTTCTTTTCCTGCAGAGCATATCTCCGGAACAGGCAAAAAGATTTACAAAGTTTAAAGAGAGGAAAGGCCTTATTGAGAAAGATGTGGTAGGTGTATGTGTATTAAAATGATATATTTTGTTTCGTCATTAAATACATTTGATTTTTTCCATTTCTAAATAGTTTTTTTTTTTTTAATGTTCTCCTAACTCCTAAGGTGAGGACAGACCGATCACTTTCTTTCTTTGATGGGGATGAAAACCCTAATGTGAAGCTTCTTCATGATATCTTATTGACCTACTCATTTTATAACTTCGATCTTGGATATTGTCAGGTAATTTTTTTTCTATGCCTAGTTCAGGCCATTACTTGTGCTTGAGTTTACCTTTTTCTTGGATCAATTGCTAGGCTTTCAGGAAGATCTTAAAATTTATTTGAAGTTAATTGTCAGTTAGTGGGGGGTACCAGAAGTTTTTGTAACGTAAGGTGCTACCTAAATGTAATATGTCTACATATAGCCAGATCCATCAGCAAGGATATAACTAGGAATTCTGTATGTAAGCTGCCTGTTAAATTCTATGTGGCTATAGATTTGTTGCATACGGTGTCTAGGAGACTAAGACTATACTGTGAATGCATAGTTTTATCTGGATTGCATGCACTGGAACCTTTGGTTGGAGCATCTCGATTCTCCACCCTAAGTGTAAGGTGTTGCGTGGTTGTAAGGAAGCTTGAAATGGATGATTTTTTTTTTTAATAATGTAGTTTTAAAAAGTATTTATGAAAATATTGTAGTTTTCAAACTATTTCAAAAAATAATGTAGTTTTATTCAAAGTCGTCTCTTCAAGAGATGATCTTGCCACATGTAAAAAAAAAAGGCAAAATTTTGGGTTTGGTTGCCACCACGCCTATTAGCTTTCTTGAGCCAGCCCCTGAGTTCGCACTTTTTTTTCTTTACCAAATTTGTATTTTTTTTCTTGACTAAATGAATGTTATTTTCCCTTTTCAAAGCAAATTTAAATTTAAATAAATATTATTTAGTTAAGCGCTTCTTTTTTTTTAAGAATAAAATAACTTATATTTTAAAAAATAAACGATGAACGTGAAAGTTTTATTTGAAAATTTAGCTTAATAATTTTAATTTTTTAAACTAAAATTGTTTATTTAAATAAAAAATGGATTATGAAAAAATATTTAGATTTTTTTTTCTTTTCTTGACCAAATTTGCATTATTTTTTTGTTGACTAAATGGATATGTTGTTTTCTCTTTTCAAAACAAATTTAAGTTTAAATAAATATTATTTAGTTAGATACTTCTTTTTTTAGAATAAAATAATTAATGTTAATTTGCATTTTTTTTCTTTTCTTGACGAAATAAAGGTTATTTTCTCTTTTCAAAATAAATTTAAATTTAAATAAATATTATTTAATTAGATGTTTCTTTCTTCTTTTTAGAACAAAATGACCAATATTTTTAAAAAATAAACAATGAACATCAAGTTTTATTAGAAAATTCAGCTTAATAATTTTAATTTTTTGAACTACAATTGTTTATAGTATTTAAATAAAAAAAATGGATTCTGAAAAATATTTGGAAAAACAAAAATTTTTAAAAATTAAAATTAAAAGACTATAAACTATTTATTTTGAAAAGAGAAATAACATCCCTTGAGTTTAGAAACGAAAAAAAAAATGAAAATTTGATTAAGAAAAGAAAAGGAAAGGAAAAACAAAAAGTTCCAATCTTGGGAATCGATCTCAGGCACGGGCGGAAAGAAGGCTGAGAGGTGCAGAGAAATTGCCATCTCGGCAAACATAAAATGTTTATTAACATTTTCATATGCCGTCTCTTGACGACCTGCGAACAATTTTTTTTAACATGTGGCAAGATTGAGAGACAACCTTTGTCAATATGGACAATGTAGTCTTCAAGGGACGACTTTAAATAAAATTGCAGTATTTTCGGAAATAGTTTGAAAACTACAATATTTCCGTAAATATTTTTTAAAACTACAATATTACAAAAAAATATCCTGAAATGTATAGTGCTTCAAAAGATTTCAAATAAATTTCACAAACTGTGATGTTCTAAATTTTATCCTTTCATATCTTTTAATTGGGTTTCAAATGTTTTGAATCTGCATCATAGTGATTCCCTTAACTGGAATATAGATATAAAATGAGATCTTACAATAAGGTTATCTTGACCCATGGTATATTTTCTTTTGGATAGTTTATCCTGGAAATTGACAATTAAGATTTATTTATGTTGTCATGCATATTGGTTGTATTATTTTTATTGATTGCTATATTAAGAGTTTTCATCCTAAATTCTTGATGCGACCAGGAAAATGGAAGCTACATTTTGTTTTGCACCTTTTTTCATGCATTAAGATTTCTATGCAAACTATTTTTGTGGAGTACTTTGTGTCCACGTTCAAAACTTTTGGTAAATCAAATAGCTGCTGATTACAATCCGTTGGTTCAACTAATTTAACTCCTGACGTTACTGTGATAATTTGCAGGGTATGAGTGATTTTCTTTCACCGATATTGTTCGTAATGGGTGATGAGTCAGAGTCATTTTGGTGTTTTGTTGCTCTAATGGAACGCCTTGGACCCAATTTTAATCGTGACCAGACTGGCATGCATTGTCAACTTTTTGCAATTTCCAAGGTTCCCACCTGGTTTCGTGTACCTGTTCGTTCATTGCTGCATGCACATGCAAATTGCATTCATGCTATATATATATATAATTGTTTAGTACAATATTTTTTACGTTGTTGCAAGGATATGCTTATAAGGTGTGGTTTTTTTCCCTCCTAATGTATTCTTCTGCTATGTTTTTGGCAGCTGGTAGAGTTGTTAGACACCCCATTGCATAACTACTTCAGTCAGCATGATTGCTTGAATTATTTCTTTTGCTTCCGCTGGGTTCTCATTCAGTTCAAAAGGTCAGGCTGATATTACCAGTTTTTACATTTTTGCCTTTTTAGACTGGAAAGTTGGGCATATTCTTTCCCCTGGATCAGATTCCTTCTGAATCGTTTGTACAGTTTTTTCTCCACTATCCTTTTATTTATTGATTGCTATAATTTTCTATCCATATTATGATTTTTTTTTTCCGTCTGTCTGAGGGGCTTGGGGTTGGAGTGAAATACTAAAAGCCATAACTTTTAATTAGCTCAGCAGTCCCTTTTGATCCAATTAAACTGGCTACCAGGGTTATCAGTGTACCTTTTCTAGTTTGAGTCTATCTCAAGAAGTTTTTGAATGGAGCATCTTTTGGGTGAGTTCTCATTTTCACTATGCATGAGCCCTAACGTATTTAAGAAAGTGAGACCAAATACTCCTCGGACCAGTTTGAACAAGAATAGTTTTGATTTGAGCAACATGCAAGAGCATATTGTCTGTAAAGAACAAAAAAAGGGTTTCTAAAGTACCAAGACTAGGAGATGAAAGTATTACTATACTCGATGCAATTCTAAATTTAGAAGAATTCTTGTTTCAAACAAGTAAAGCCAGAAGCAGTGAGACCAACTCCAACCCAATGTGGCAAATAGGGTAGCCAATAGTGCACACTGGAGGAATAGGAGAAGATTGTTGAAAGAGAGGTTCCTACCCTTGAACTTTTGCATGAATATAGAAATGAATGCAAGGAAATCACGAGTTGAATGCCACAATAACCTTGCTTAAAGTGAGTACTGACGCGAAACTTGGCATGTGAGTGGATATGACACACATGATTACAACCATTGGGTGGATTGACGAAAATTGTGATCATGGCTCATATGGATGAGCGTCAACCTAAGAAGCATGGACATGGACACGATACGACACAGCGATACGCCAATTTCTAAAAAAGTAGGACACAGACACGTTAAGGATACGTTATTTATTTATTTATTTTTAGATTTATGTGTTTATATGCATCTATTTATTACTTCATAATAGATAAAACATGTAAAGCTAACATAGAAAATGAAATACACCACACCAAAAAAAAGTATAAAATGTCAAGTCTTTTGACAATAACTTAACCACAAAACATATTATCTAACAAATTTAACCTACAAAACATAGTTTACAACACAATAGAGTGTCCTGGAAGTATCCATGGGTTGTTTGTTATGTATATTTTTATTTAAAAAGTTCCTAAACGCTGAGAAGTGTCTGTGGCGTGTCCATAAAGTGTCCAAAAATAAAATAAATAATTGGACACGTAATTTCACATGTCGGACACGTGTTCGAGGAGTGTCCGGGCATGTCCGTATCCGACACGTGTCCGACATGGACACTCCTCCCATTTCAGGGTGTCTGTGCTTCTTAGACGTCAATTCTCACGCATTCCAATCTGTGAAAAAATAGGTTGGATAAAGAAGAGTAATCACACATCATGGGCCATTATGGGCGGTATAATTTAAAAGGAGGCAATTGCAATTATAACCTTTGAATACTCTTACTCACAATAGGGTTACTTATTCACCATGGGGTCACTATATTGTTAGTTATGTGAGAATTACCGTTTACTATGGGTAGTTAGGGATTGTAATTCCTCCTATAGTAGGGCCAAGCCCCCATTTTGTGCCCCCACTCTGTATCAGAGGCTAATTTCATACTCACTAAAATTTTCTTTGAGTTGTACTATGTGCTAATATTGTATTGTCATTTTAATTATCACATTTTTCATTTTATGACAAAAACACTCCTTTTGATAATAAATCAGTTTCTCAAGTGTTCTTTCTTTTAATTGTCTTGCTGCTATGTTCTTCAATCCTGTACAGAGAATTCGAATACGAAAAGGTTATGCATCTATGGGAGGTCTTATGGACTCATTACCTGTCTGAGCACCTGCATCTGTACCTTTGTGTTGCAATCTTGAAGCGCTACCGGAACAAGATAATGGGGGAGCAGATGGACTTTGACACGCTCTTGAAGTTTATCAATGAGTTGAGCGGTCACATTGACCTTGATGCTGCCATCAGGGATGCAGAGGCTTTGTGTGTGTGCGCCGGAGAGAATGGTGCTGCTAACATTCCTCCTGGAACCCCACCCTCATTGCCACTGGATGATGGTTCATACTACATTCAACAAGATGAAGTCTTGTAGAGATATACATTCTATTCCTTGTTGACTAACCAGCCATGGTAGTCCAATATTTTGGAAAACAGAGTCGCCCAACTGTTAAATAGCTTTATTTTGTAGAGACGTGTGGATTTTTTAAATTTGCCACGGTATCAATCTATCGTATTATATGAATCTTCCGTGATTTCTGATGGATATTTAGGCTTTCATATTATTGTTCATCCAACTTCCACCATGAAATGCACCAAAGCGTTTCACCCAAACAGGACAAGTCGTTCCATGCTCCCCAACATTGCCATATTATTCTAGCTTGATAACGTCTAATAGAAATATTGATATCTAGAATTTAAATATTCATGTTCAACTACTTTGCTGTAATGTTCGGTCAACTCCAAGTACCTTTGTAACATGTGTTGGTAAATGTTGTTTTAAAAGTGCACTTCAGATTGCTAGATAGCAATGTGTTGTGATAAGTAGCTCAAAAGTGCAGGAAATTGTAAAGCTTTGGCACAATTTACCATCTTACTGGGCGGAAAAGAATAAGGATTTTGACGATAAACGTCTACCTGGAGGCTGAAGTGGGGTTTCTCAAAACCTAAAGAATTACATGCTACATGTTCTCCAGTGATGCATTAACACTACTGCATCCAAATGCTTCAAACCAGAAAAAGGGATCAAGGTGATCAAAGTAAGGCTCGTCATCAAAGTTAAATGTTGTGTTATTTGCAGGTACCATCGGAGAGTTTATATCATAGTGAGAACTTGTTATGTCGTTCATATTCCACGGATCTGTAACAATTCTGTGTTCTTCCTGGTTCCTTCGCCCTGTATCATGAGCCAAGTTCTGTCCGTCGTCACTGCATATTGGTGGGTGAGGATAAGAAGTATGATTGATCACTTTTTTCTGCTTCTTATTATTCCCGTCATCGTCGTCATCGTCATTTTTCTTGCAGCTGTTTGAGTCATTAGCTTTTCTCTTGTCTTGCAGGCCATTCTTGTTCAAATGGGTATTCCAGTAGTTTTTCACCTCATTGTCAGTTCGACCAGGAAGCCGACCAGCAATCAGTGACCATCTGGATGGAAGAAATAGCACAGTCAAAAAATACCCAAACATTCAGTCAGTTTACGCTCTTTACAGTAAGTGTTGATTAAGCTTTAGAGATTAATGCTATACAAATTGACCTGTTGCCTAAAAGTTTATGCATACGGATAATTAGATCCTCTTCCTCTTTGGACATGCCCCCACGTTTTATATTAGGCCTGAGGTAATTCTTCCATCTTAGCCTGCAGCTTTTCCCACCTCGCATCAAACCTTGAGAGATGGGACATAAAAGCAAACACACGCACACATATAAATGAATTTCTGATATATATATATATATATATTTGTAACATTTTCTAAAAATACCATTTCTCTTTCTCTGTGTATCTGTCTGTTTTTAGAGTTCTGAGAACGATGAATAAGAACCGATATAGAAACGTGCGAGCCTGTGTTATTTATCGATTATTAGAGATAGTTTGGAGTAAAAAATTTTACCTGATTCTTGGGAGACGGTTGCCCAATTCCCTTCACCATGAGTTTCCACGTAGTTTCTGAGGATGAAATCTTCTTCTGGTTTCCATAAATTTTTCTTCGGCTGTTGCTTCATTGCTTTACTCTCCTCCATCACTCTTTTTCCTCTTTCAGGGCGTAATGATAATCAGTATGATTGGATTCCTATATATGACAGAAAAATGAGCGTCCAGCACTGTCACATATTACTCGCAGAATGTTGCAATGTTGGCGCATGCATGCATCATTATTACTCTCTTTGCGCTGGTGGATTGACGTGAGGGCCCTGCTTTGCTAAAAGCATATCTATCTGCCTGCTTCTCTATCAAGACAGGTATCTCTCTCTCTCTCCCTCTCTCTTCTGGGTAGAAGACTTTTAGCTCAGTTACTGGATTAGTAATATTAAGAGTATCAAAAAGTGAATTTTAGTTCTTGCCCTTATTGATGGGAATTATTTAATTCGAGACGAAATGGTTAAGAGTTGGTTTGATTATAATTTTGTTTTAAATTTTCTGTTTTTGAAAATGAGTTATTACCCAATCTTCAACTACAAAAATAAATTTCTGTTTTTTTTTTTTTTTTGGTTAGATTTGGCTATTATACAGGGATGTTTCCAAAAAGTATATTTCAAACTAAAGATTTGTTGGTGGCAGTTTTTTTTTTCTGAGTAGAAATTTGAAAACCAAATGGAAGGAGCCCAGCGATTGTGCATAATATATATATATATAATTTCAAACTATATATTCTTTTTTTTTTTTTTTTTTTGAAATGGGAACAATATTTTTTTAATTAAAATAATGGACGTTTTTTGTTCTAGCTTTTAGGTTTACATTTAAGGAAACATTAAAATTGGAAATAGGAGAAAATTTTGACTATTAGTCATTTCTTGGATTCCGATTAGAGTGATGAAAAATGAGAATTGTTTCTATATATACACAGACAAAATGGAAACTCGAGTGTTTTTAGCTTCATAGTTTTTAAAATTTGTTTCATTGAACTTTTTAAAACTTTTTTTTTAATTTTCTTTAAAAAAAGATTTTTTTTTGTGCACTTTTTTATTGGATTTGGTATATAAATACTGCTGTGCATTTGATAGCATTGTTCGTTGGCCTTGCTTTTTGTGAGAATAAAATAAGGGGGGAAAACAAGCCCTGATTTTTTAAAAAAAAAAAGATTTTTAAATTTGATGTTAAACAATACCTTCTTTTCTTTTCTTTTTTTGTTAATTTCCAAGCTATTTATGTTAAATTCAATTTTGATTTTTAAACTTAGGTCTGTAAAATTGATTCTATAATGCTACACAGAATTATATATATATATATATCAAGAGCATGTAGGGTGGAAGATTGAATCTACCGACTTTTTAGTCTGAGATATACGTCTTAATCGGTTTAATATAAAAATTTAATGACAATAGTTAAAACAATTTTTTTCTAAAAGAAAGTTAAAGATGAAAATAACAAAATTAAAGTCGACAATAAGAATAAGAAAGAAAGAGAAAAAAAACCAATGACGACAAAGAAATTTTAGAGCCTTTCTTTTTCTATTGTCGGTCATGTGACGGAAGGTACTATATTATACTAGAGGTTCATCCTTGAGGCTTAAGTATTTAACAAGCTTTCATGAGTGAGAGTGAGAGTGAGAGCAGTGATGGAAAAACAACGCAGCTTTTGCTCGTGGAAGCAACCAACCAATTGGCTCATCTCCCTCGGAGGTACGTTTTGAAAAGAAAATAATTGAAGTGTTGTTCATTGGGCATTGTACAACGACAGAAGAGACTGATATGATTTCTCACATTTTTCTGCCATTTTTCTATTCATTTTCTCTGCCTGCAGGCGTTTGTAAAGATTCCATATCCATTCATGCTTCAGCCATCTACTGTGCTGTCCTCATCACTCTATGATTTTTTTCCCTTTTTCCATCTGCCTGCCTGCTTCTCTATCAGGTACCACTCCCTCCACTAACGCTCTCTTCTTTCTAAATTTGAGGTCGGAATATAATGAACATTCACCATTTGCTCTTATAATTGTCGTTTCATAAACTACCATTAATAAGGTCGGGTTTGTTTTCCTGTGTTGTTCTTGTTTTTCTTTTTTGAATTCGTTGGGATTCGAACTCATGATCTTTTAATTGAGGAACTATGCATTCACTAGTTAACTATACTTAGGTTGGCTGGTGTTCTTGTTTTTTGTTTGTTGGTCTTCGTTTTTTTTTTTTTCTGATTTTGATGACTATCTCTTGTTTGTTATGGTGTTTTCT
>JAOANK020000052.1:272422-282801 GCA_026257165.2 Telfairia occidentalis | reverse complement strand
AAATTGAAGTGGCCGCTAACAAGGCGTCCATACGTAAAAGATGATGTTGCCTCTCTTAAAAATTGAGGCAAACGCATTGATTTATATGGGAAAAAAAATTAACCGTGAAAAAGAAATTTACGTTTATGTTGAAGAAATTGGAAAAAACCTAGAGGTTAATTTTTTTTCCTTATAAATCGATGAATTTGTCTCAATTTTTAAGCGAGATCATGTCATCTTCCACGTAGGATGCTCGGTTGGCAGCCACCTCAATTTTCTATTAAGATTTTAACAGAGTTTTAGTGAAATAGTAGTTTTGAAATGTTTAGTAAAGTTAAAAAATAGTATTGAAACTTTTGAAAATGTAAGGGTATTTTTTACACAGTATTTTATATAATTTAGCCAATTAATTATGTAACGTTGAAATCCTTTAAATCAAGGTCTGCAATGAAATTATGTCATCTCCATATTATCATATTATTATTGAAGCTATTCTGCTTAATCTTGGTGTACAAGAATTTCACCTTTTAGCCAAAAAAATAATAATAATAAAATCAAGGACTGGCTGTTTGTGTACCTTTCTTCAATTTGCTTTGCTTTAGCCAGCCACACTTCTTGGTTCTTGATGAGCTTATGATTGACCTAGAGGAGGGAAAGTATTGAGAAAGAACACATAATTATATTGCACAGATAGAAGAGAAAAAAAAGTTCAGATAGACATTGGCTATGAAAAAATGTAAACATCTGAACTGTGAGAATGAGATTTTAATAACGTACATCGGCAACAACATTTTTCTCCTTGACACATTTTTCAAGTTTGTCTTGAATGTCCTGAGTCTTGGATATTAAAGCCTCTTCCACTGCTTCAGAAATAGAAAGTTCCCTTTTGCTTTTTGCCTCTGTCAGCAGAGACTCATAATACTGTTGAAACAAAAGCAAAGCAATTGATCACCATATGCATTATGCCAAAACAAATATGAACGAAGGTCAAACTTAAGTAATAAGAACAAAAAATCGTCTATTCCCTCTTTACTTGAAGCAACAAAATAAGAATTTTTATAAAGATATTACGTGAAGGCAAAATGTTGATCTAGAATTAGAGTCGTACAAAAGATGCTCAAAACCATGATAGCATGGTTCGAAGTGCATGCTATAGGTCATTGACTTGAAAGGTTTTGAGACACATTATTGTTTGATTTAGAAACAACCATATTGGCCAATATTGAACCATAATCCTGATTCATGAACAGACGGTTTATTATCTGATCCAATTCTAACTTGCTCAAATCAATTGAGTTTGAAATCTAGGATACTTGTGTACAGCTGGAGTGAGGCTGAGTTTCAAGGAGCCTTTCATATCTCAGCTATTTGTGGCACATTTCGTCTTGTCTCATCACATACCGAGAATTATGCCTCTATGCATGGAAATATACACAATGCCAAGAACAAAAATATCAATGCTGTCAAATATTCAACTTTCACTTCAGAAAAAACTTGGGGAATTTGATATATTATAAAAATGTATTCCAAGTGAACAATAATATTGGGGGCTAAAGATCATGTTGAAAGCAGCAAGAGATATTGAACAAAAATGAAATTCAATATCAAAATAAGGTGCAAGAGAAATTAGAGAAGCCTAATCTAAATTGGGGAAGTTAAATTGCATACTTGTCTCTGAGTTTCCAGCTGAGTCGCAAGGAGCCGATTATACTCATCCACAATCTGTTTGGAAATATATGAATTAGGAATATACATGTTGAATGAATACTGTGATTAAGGTACTTAATGGCAGTGTGAAACAATTTGTACTATACTATCCAACCTTTAAACCTACAATATCACATGGGTTAAAATTTACAAACGAGTAAAAATGAGAATTCATGACATATGCCGAAGAGAATAGTCAGGAAAACATACTGCTTCAACTTTACTGCTGTACAGGGCCTCGTTGATTCCTGATTCTTCATCATATTCATAAACCCCACATTCTCCTTCGTGTGACATACAGTGCGAATTCATTTCTCCAAACTTACCATCAACTTTTGACTGGTTTAATCGGTGAACATAAGTGTCACCAACATAATCCCAAATTTGTTGTGTTCTTAAATCAAGGGAATAGCAGTGATGCATGTTTTTCCAATGTCTGATTGCATGTCCTTCCTTATACCTAAGATCAACATGATGCAAAAAGGTGGTGAACAACATCACGATTATCATTTAATGTTATGACAGAAAAGTTATAACAGCACCCTTCTTGGATATGTCAGCTTAGAATATGTAAGAAGAGAAGTCGATATTAAAAAGTAACCTTCCACATCCTAGAAAGCCACAAATCACGCACACCCAGAGATTCTCTGCAGTTCCACAAATGAAGCAAGCTTGTTTCTCATCCTGTTGCTGACAGAATCGACAGACCTGATGACTTGCCAAAAATATAAAGATGGTGTGATCTTCCAACATAGTAGTTTCAATTTTCAAGCAAATTGACCAATTCCACCCATAAAGAGCACAACCAGCTGGAACTCATACAAATGTAAATTGCTGTATTTCACATTATTAGTTGTAAAAAAAAAATGTAGTAAGATATAGATATTGTTCTGTGTCATATCATGAGAAGGTGAAAAGTCATGTAAAGATAAGTTCATTGGCAATTCACTCATGGTGTATTTTTCGGATTTATGAATTAAGATTTTCATAACAAACACAAAAGCTCCTGTTTCACCAGTAGTTTTCAGGTTTTACAGGAACTTATGCAGTTATCCAAAACATAGAATAAGAAAAACAAGTCACAAGTATCAAGGCTCTTGTAAACATCCTTCCTCCGGGGCTAAATCAAGACAGCAAGGATAGATGGGTATGGAAATTGCAGAAGGGTGGTTTGTTTTCTACAAAATCTCTCCTCCTCTCTCTCAATTCCCAAGGTCCTAGCAATATGGCACCTCTCTGCCACTCCATTTGGAAAGGAAAGTTCCCTAAAAAGACTAAATTTTTCCTATGGGAACTGGCACATGCTAGCCTAAACACTCATGAGAGGCTTCAACAAAAACTACCCTGGTTGTCCATCTCACCGACATGCTGCCCCATTTGCTACAAAGGTCCTGATTCTCAAGCTCACATCTTCAGCTCTTGTAAACAGGCTCACAATTTCTGGATATACATGGCACAAACCTTCGGCTGGAACATTATATTCTCCCAGAAGATCCACATTCTATCCTTGCTATGGTCTTATTAGGTCACCCTTTTAAATCCAGGAAAGGATATCTATGGATCAGTCTTAGTCGGGCTTTTTTTTGGGTTACTTGGTTACAGAGAAAAGCTCCGATCTTCACAGAAAAGCTCCGATCTTTCGATGTTTTTTTGGACTTTATTACATATACAGCCCTCACTTGGTGTAAATTATCACCTCTCTTCCGAAACTATAGTCTATCTTCTCTTATCAATAGTTGGAAAAGTCTTTTGTAAATCTTGGCTCCATTATTGCCTTTTGTAACATTTCACACATCAACAAAATGGTATCTTTTCCAAAAAAAAAGAAAGGATCAAGGCTCTTAATCAAGTGAGGGTTCAGAGGTAGGAAGACTAGTAAATAGAAGAGAACAGAGTATTTACTCACCTGACAAGATAAAGAAGTCCATTTTGAAATGCAGGAACAGTGAAATGAATGGTCACATAGTGTGCGAATTATTCCACTAGTATCAGGGTCAAATCTCTCTAACATTCAAATGGATTAGGTTAGAAGAATTAAAATACCAGAACTCAAGCAAAATAAAACAGCATCAGATGGCACGTGCAGACAGAGGAACAGAAACACTTGACTCACCCAGGCAAACAGGGCAAGTAGGCAATTCAGTACATCCTTCAGGAGGGGACCCAGCTACCTCTGCTGATTCTGTGTACTCGACAGACATCAGAAACAGAATATGACATACCTCAGCCTAAAAATGAATAATATATATGACAATATTATATGACTGTTTCCACTAAATCAAATAAACGACTGGAATTGCAGTTCATGTACCTCAGCGGGAGAAAACTTCCTGCCATTCAAATTGCCAAAAAACCCATCGGCATCCATCTGATTTACAAGTTTAATCAAAACACTGTATCGTTCTTCCACGCCATCATTCCTAAACATTCAATAAGAGGACATCAACCAAGAGCGCAACATGTGAGAAACTAGAAAAGTAATCAAACTGCCACCAACCACTCATGGGCGGAGCGAAGAAGGAAGGAAGGGGCAGTTGTCCAAATTTATATAGAACGTTAAGATTTTAAAGTTTTCAGTCTAATTTACTCGTAAATACTTAAAATTGAAAGATTATACATAATAAAATGTAAAATTTTGCCCCTCTCTATAAAAAAAATGCTAGCTCCATCCTGCAACCACCCTGCTAACATATGCAGACTAAATTCAGACGATAGAATCACCCCAATTATCACCTTAAACGTAGGGACGGTTTCACCCGATGTACAGAAGAAGAACAAACTATTTCCAAGAGGATTCCAAAGTGACAGTTATCATAAAGTCACAACCAACAGCTCAATTACACTTCGTGATTGCCGAAGAAAAACTCAAGGAAAGAAGCCTAGGAAATAAAAGATTTCAAAGTCTTGAGGCTCATTGGCCATTTGCCTTAATCAGACACGCTATTCATAATTCAACATCCAGAGAGCCTTCTCCAGAATCAAGGTGTGTTTGTGATAGGAAAACCAGTAATAAAGAACGCTCAGTTCGACGTTGTTATCAATCAATTGTATCCAATTCATCATCAACAAAGACAAAAGAAAAATAAAAAAAATGTACGAAAACCCAAGCAACAACAAGGGTTACCTAATGAAGAGAATCTCTGAAACATGGTTAATGCGAGAGCCACAGAATTTGACGAAATCATCGTATGATAGGTAGTTAGGAACAGCAACGACAAAGAGGATCGTGGATTGAGAGCTAGGATTCGGCAGCGATGAGTGCGAAATGCTTCGGAATAAGTGGACAACACCTTTTCGTTCACTGAATTTCGTGTCCGCGTAAGAAGCTGTGTGGTTTCGTTGAGAAACGTCCGACGAAATTCCGACGGTGAGAGGGTGGTCGGTGTCCACCGAATGAACTTGAAGGAAAAACATGGCGGAGCCTCCGTCGGAAAGGTTTCTAACAGTTGACAGATTTTACAAGGCACGGTGGCCGGACTTGGTGAATTTATAAGCAACCAATAATACTTTTTTTTTTCTTTTAAACGTTATTTAATTGGTTAAATTACCACTATGGTTCCTAAATTTTTACAATAGAAATTTCAATCTATAATATAAAATTAATATGTATTTAAAAAGGTGCTATTTTCTAAAGAAAATTTTATATTAGATTTAGATTATTTTATTTTTATAAATACATATTTATTTTATATTATTTATATAAATGATTTCTAAAAGAAAGCAATATTTATTTACGTCTCTAAATATAAATTCAACATGTGAGGGTCTTAAAGACATGTGATGGTGTAAATTTGAATCTTTCATCGATATATGTCTTACCGAGTTGAATTTTGCTTCGATTGTTTTTTAATTGTCAATTTATATGTATATCATAGTCGAGATGACAAGGCCTTGAAAATTCAAAAACTAAATTTATAATTTTACGTAGTTATTTTTAATTGGGTAAGAGAAAAAGACCTAATTTTTATTACAGTTTACCTTATTTTTTCAGTTGTGTTGGACCCCTTAATTATAATTATTCGTGGTTGTGGGGATTCTTTTGTAATTTTGAAATATGAATTTTAGGCTTTTTAATTTAAAGCCACGTCATCATCATCAACAATTGGAGTGGAGCTCAGCTAGCAAAAGTTGGTGTCTCCGACTGGACTGAACACTCGGAAAGCTCCAGTATCGTTCTGATGTCCAACGTCGTAGTATTGGACAACGGCGGCGGTCTCATCAAAGCCGGCCTTGCCGGCGACCTCGACCCCGCCGTCGTAATCCCGAACTGCCTCTACCGCCCTCTGTCCGCCAAGAAATGGATCCACCCTTCTCCAATTTCCACTTCCTCCGCCGCCGCCGTCACCGCCGCCGCCGTCGAAGTCCCCTCCGACCTTGACCTCACGTCCGCCTCCGTTCGCCGCCCCATAGACCGAGGGTATCTGATAAATCCAGACCTGCAGCGCGACATTTGGTCTCACCTCTTCTCTTCTCTCCTTCACGTCAGTCCTTCCAATTCCTCCCTCCTCTTGACGGAGCCGGTCTTCACTCTTCCTTCCATTCAACGCGCCACCGACGAGCTCGTTTTCGAGGATTTCAATTTTGCTTCTCTCTATGTTTCGGATTCTCCGTCTTTAGTCCACTTCTACGAGGCCACCCGCCGCCCCAACAGCCTCTTATCTAGGGCACAGTGTAGCCTCGTTGTTGACTGTGGGTTTTCATTTACTCATGCTGCGCCAGTGTTCCAGAACTTCACTCTGAACTACGCTGTCAAGCGGATCGATCTTGGAGGGAAGGCATTGACGAATTATTTGAAGGAGTTGGTGTCTTATCGGGCTTTGAATGTTATGGATGAGACCTTTATCATGGATGATGTCAAGGAGAAGCTCTGCTTTGTCTCCCTCAACGTCCCCCGCGACCTCCAGATCGCGAGGTTTGTATCTTCTTTTCTTCTAGGGCCGCAGGGGCTTGGAGTTTTCTTATGATTTCCTTGATGGATTCTGTTGGGTTTGTTTCAAATTCTCTTCACTCTTTTGTTATGTTTTTTTCTGGGAGAATGTTGGTGAAGTGATGGATGTTAGAATACCATTTTTCTGATTGTAAGGCTAGTAATCTGGCTTCTGCATTTTGTTACCCCCGTTGCATTTTCTGCAGAGTTTCTTTCATGTTATGTATAAGCCTGTGTATGTGAGTGTCTTTTATGGAAGATTTCTCATGAGTTTGTTTTAGACTGTTAATCTTTTCTTAATCCTGGACTGTTTGATTTCCTGGTGAAGATGAGCAAAGGAAAGTGAAGTTCTTCTGGTTATAAGGCCCTTTGGCTTCTAAATTCTAATAGCTTGACTGCTTAAGTACTTATTGGCTTCTTCTGTGCATCATTCTTTTTGTTGAGTTCAACAATGGCGGGATTGAGAAGTTGAACTATCAATATTTAGGATGGTACTGAACTATAGGATTGGCCTTTTTTGTATGTGCATCATTCATGAACAAAAGCTGTTTTCTTTTCTGAATTTTTGTGTAGGAAACCTGGAAAGGAAAATCTCTTCCGGTGCACATATGTACTCCCAGATGGGATTTCGTATACGCAGGGTTTTGTTAAAAATCCAGATGAAGCTCAGAGGTATCTCTCCTTGACTGACGAAGCCTCATCTCCATCATTTGGAGTCAAGAAGGATGTGATTGAGCTAGATGTCTTAGAAAAGCCTGAAGACAGGAAGAGAATTGATCTTACAAAAAATGTGAATTCTCATTCTTGTGATTTGTGA
Organism: Telfairia occidentalis; assembly: GCA_026257165.2. NCBI lineage: Eukaryota > Viridiplantae > Streptophyta > Magnoliopsida > Cucurbitales > Cucurbitaceae > Telfairia > Telfairia occidentalis. The sequence continues at coordinate 275,371 of JAOANK020000052.1, read as the reverse complement.
ATCAATATCGAGCTTTCCGTGTTTGTTAAATTCAATCTTCATGCTTTTTGCAGGAATTTGACTTGACAAATGAACGCTTCCTTGTCCCGGAAATGGTATTCCATCCTGCAGATTTGGGTCTGTACCATATTCTTATATTCTTGGTTTAGAATATGAGCGATCACGAAGTTTAACTTCGGATAACCTTTATCTGCTGAAGAGCATTCTTATGTTTCAAATTTAATTACCATCATAATTTGGAAGAAGGCTGGGGATTCTCAATTATTTCTAATTAAAGACTTGAAAAGCTATGTCTTGCTATGTGTATTTTCATTCATTTGGACTCACTCAACTACTTGAAACAGGAATGAATCAGGCCGGCCTAGCAGAATGCATTGTTAGAGCTGTTAATTCTTGCCATCCTCATCTGCATCCTGTGCTCTACGAGAGGTATTTTTGTTTGCTGTGGGTTGGTGGACTCATAAACAGGCACGTGTTTCACTCATTTTAAACCCGATACTAACCAATTCTACTTTCAAGCAGCATTGTTTTGACTGGTGGAAGCACTTTATTTCACAATTTTGCTGAGAGACTGTGAGCCCTCATGTCCTTGATCTGACAGTTTATTAGATCTTGATTCAAATAAATCAACAATTTGACATTCAATTTTAATTTGTCGTTTTAGAGAGAAAGAGCTACGGCCTCTTGTCCCAGATGAGTGTCAAGTGAAGATAACAACTCAGGAAGAGTAAATAATATGTCCTGTAGTGCTTTTTACTTTTTATCCATACAATGTAGAGGCTTGACACTTACTCTAAACATTCATGCTTTTCGTTGCAGTCCAATTTTAGGGGTGTGGAGAGGGGGGTCGTTACTAGCATCTAGTCCTAATTTTGAAGCAATGTGTGTAACCAAGGGTGAATACGAGGAACTTGGATCTGCGCGGTGTCGGAAGAGATTTTTACATTAAGTGCTCTAAAGCATGAAGGTAACTCCTAACTTCTACCGAACTAGATCCGTTATTTATGAACCAATTGCTCTACTGTTTGATTGGATACTGCTCTGTTTCTAGTTTTAAATCATGAAATCATTTGCATTTCAAATGGTTCTTGAGCATAAACTGTCGTGTATATTTTCTTCTAAGATTCTGTGCAAAAACACGATCGTGCACAAACGGAGGAAGAACTAAATGATCACCTCCTTATAGAGCTTCAGCATCCTATGAAGGAAGGTTGAAGTAAGCTTCAATGGCGGCTCATTCAAGCAGATAGAAGGTAAAATGAACTTATATTCCTCGTTAGGGAAGTCACGATTCACTTCTTAAAGTTTTGGCAACCCTGAGGATCTTACAGCTTGAGGAGACGAATATAGCCTAATATGGATTTTTAATGATTCTTAATGTAGTTTTTTGAAAATAATGTGAAAAACAAGTAGTTTCAAAAGTACTAACCAGAGGAATGCATCTTTTTCGAAACCGTTTACTAAATGCATCTTTCTAAAAGACAATATATCGTACACTCATAATTTTTTCGAAACCAACCCCCTCTTTAAAAAGACCGCGTTAGGCGCGTAAAAAACCCCTGTATCAGCAAGGTTTCAAACATTGATGTTGATTGAAATATCACAATCTTAATTTTATGAAGATGCCTTTGATATTTATTGATGTTGATGCTGACATTTTTATATCATATTAAAAATGTCGATTCATCTCTTATATTGATTAATGCCGAACCTTTCGGCCCATGTTTCACATCAACGCGTCAATGATATATTCTATTCCATGTATGTCATGTCAGTGAGCTTGTTTGTGGGTCAGTTCTGAGCCATAGCAGGGACCAAATTTCTGCTGAGAATTGAGTTTGTATATGAGGAGGTAGATGCAAAATCTCCATTGGACTGATTGCAGAGTGTCCACAGGAATAAGTAAGCCCTTCTGTATTTGATTATTGCTTTGGCTTTGGTATTGTATTCCAACATTTGAATATGGTCTAATTACCTCTCACTGCAAAAGTTTGTCAGTCAAAAGATTTATTTGCTCTGTTTCTCTTGTCTACTGAATCTGTTTGCTTGGAAGCTTGTTGACATATAATTGCTTTGCTGGTGTAAATTTGGCATTCAATTTTTTTGTCTCTCTCTCTCTCTGAAATGCAGACTGTCACATTTATGCTTGGTTGATCTTGACAATTTATTATGCCTGTGCTCAAGGAACATTTTGATTGTGTTTTGTAAATTCAGTCTGATTCTTTTTAAAGTTATTCTGTTTGTAAACTATGTATTATACAGGTGGGTTTCTAATTTTTTGTTTTGCAAATATTCTATTTGGTCCTTTTTTAGTTTTGAAGAGTATCTAAATGACTTAGAACATAGTAAGGTCATATTCTACTTCAAATCGATTGATTGAACTGATTAGTTAGATGTTCTATGTTAACGTATATTGATGTGTATATGTGACAATACCCTCAAACATTTGAGGACGAAGAGGATAATTGTCCTAAGTAGCGAGACGATTTATCTAAGTAGAAGTAACTTATCCTTAATTTTTATTAGATATTTTGTCAAAAATCCCATAGAATGACAAAAATCTTGTGTGTGGGGTCGGGGACCTTATTTATTCTGGCAATCTATGGTTTCTTTTTATACCAAAAGTGGAGGAGAGAAACGACGTCGTTTTGCCCAATAACTACGGTTGAAAGTGACATCGCTTTATCATTTTTGTTGAGTTATTTCTTTAATGAACGATTAAATACGAACATGCTAATCAACTAGCATGTTTGTATTCTTTAACACATTGATCTTTCAATTTTTTGCTCTCAAACGTATCGAAATCATTAAAATCAATTTTCGATCATTATGTTTTAAAGAAATGAAATGGAATCTAATTCAAAATGCCAAAGACAAAAAGAGACTTTACAGAGAGGCATTGTTTTTTAATAAATGTAGATGGCTTTTTTTTTTTTTTTTTTTTTTGCG
>JAOANK020000052.1:189199-203235 GCA_026257165.2 Telfairia occidentalis | reverse complement strand
CGATGCGGTCCCTTGGGGTTAGTGAATTTTTTTTTTTTTTTTTTTTTTTGTTGAATTGAAACTAGACTGGAAAGAAGTAATGAAAGTTCAAGTTTCTAACTGTAAAGGAAGTACCTTTTTCTCAATTAGAGGCCAATGTTTACTAGTCTTCTTCGGACCTGAATATTTCTGTGTTCATGGGCAGGCTCAATATATTTCAAAACTGATTAAAATATCTGGAATCACAATAGCTGCGTCAAGGACAAAGGCAAAGGCAACTTATGTGACCTTGATGTGCAAAAACTGTAGAAGTACCGTAAGAGTTGCGTGTCGGCCAGGACTTGGTGGGGCAATTGTCCCTCGATCATGTAATCATATGCCTCAGGTATATCCCTCGCTTTCATTTTTTTAAATTAGTTGGATTTTGTTAGAAATTTTATGAGGTTTGAAGTTCATTTAGGCTGGAGAAGAACCATGCCCTCTGGATCCTTGGATTGTGGTTCCTGACAAGAGCATGTATGTCGATCAACAGACTTTAAAACTGCAGGAAAACCCAGAAGTAAGGATTTGATTTAACCAATTATGGTGTAGTTTAGTTTTCAATGTAGCTTATGTGTACCAACTAACGTTGTTTCTTCTGGATATTGAAGGATGTACCAACTGGGGAGCTTCCTAGGAATATGCTTCTGTCAGTCGATCGCCATCTTGTTCAAACAATTGTTCCAGGCACTAGATTGACTATCATGGGGATATATAGTATCTATCAAGCCTCCAATTCTTCCACATCGTGAGAACTATCATTCTTTGATATGTGTCATCAATACCTTTGCATACTTTTTCCCGCAAATGGCTTATTTTTCTAAACTTATCTTTGCAGCCACAAAGGAGCAGTTGCAATCAGACAGCCTTATATCAGGGTTGTAGGAATTGAAGAATCTAATGAAGCCAACTCTCGGGGCCCTGCATCTTTCACAGCAGAAGATGTAAGTGGTTCAATCATGGCTAAAATTTTATCGAATACTATCATTTTATACACAATATTAGTGGGGAACATGTTTGTACAATGAATATATAGTTTATCGGTCTACCATCACATGACTACTAAATTTTGCCATTTAATTAGGTCAGAGTATATCTTGAAAGATTCTAGCATTCCTAGATGAATCTTGCTTAGAATTAGGAACTCAGATTCTTGATAGATTCCCCAGAAGTTGCATGTTAACAGCGTTGCCATGTTGCATGTTTATGCACATCTGATAGTGTCAGATGAGACAACTCTAATAAGTTTCATTTTTCTAATGGGTAAACATGGTGGAAAAATTTACAGATAGAAGAGTTCAAAAAATTTGCAGCAGAGCCTGATGTCTATAGAGGCATATGTTCGAAGATTGCCCCCTCTATATTTGGTCATGATGATGTGAAGAAGGCCGTGGCTTGTCTTCTATTTGGAGGATCCAGGAAGGTATTTCACCGACAGTGATGTTTAACTTCAGTTATTTTTTTGGTTTCTATTAATACTCAATTTTTCTTTGAGCAGAATTTGCCAGATGGGGTTAAGTTAAGAGGTGACATTAATGTATTGCTTTTAGGGGACCCGTCCACAGCTAAGTCCCAGGTTAGTTGCTTCAAGAGATGATGGATATATGATATACAACTCATGAAATGCTACTGTAGTTTGTCATTTGTTTTAGCCATATTCCCTTGTATTGATACAAATCCACAAATTGCCCCACCCAGTTTCTCAAGTTTGTTGAGAAAACAGCTCCAGTTGCTGTTTATACTTCTGGAAAAGGTTCATCAGCTGCTGGTCTTACAGCTTCAGTAATACGAGATAGCAGCTCTGTGAGTGCTCAATTTCATTTTGCTTGTGCACAAGTGTTGGTTTACAATCTGGTTTGCATTGTTTTCTGAAATCATTTTCAATTTAATGGTGTTTTCTCCCTTCACGATCCACAAAGTTGCCTGAGTTTTTTTGCTTACCTGTGCAATCCAGCGAGAGTTTTATCTTGAAGGAGGTGCGATGGTTTTGGCTGATGGAGGTGTTGTCTGCATTGATGAGTTCGACAAAATGAGATCAGAGGATAGGTAAACCTAAAAAGATTTCAGTTCTCTCCATCTAAGTTCCTTGTGTAATTTTTTTTTTTGAAACGAAGTTCTTTATGTAGTATTTGAAATCCTCATTCTGCTTTTAGAGTTGCTATTCATGAAGCCATGGAACAACAGACAATATCAATCGCCAAAGCTGGAATAACAACGGTTCTTAATTCCAGAACGTCAGTGCTCGCAGCTGCTAATCCTCCATCAGGACGTTATGACGATCTTAAGGTCTTTAATCATATTTATTTTTTACAATCTGCCCGTTTTTTTAGTTTTTTAATGGCCTGGCTTAATATGCTATGTATTCATCTGCATTTCAGACAGCACAGGATAACATTGATTTGCAGACAACAATTCTCTCCAGATTTGATTTAATTTTCATTGTGAAAGATATAAGGATGTACAGTCAAGATAAGGTAACTGTATAGTTTGCTCTTCTACTTCAACTCAAAATGCATTTTTCCCATTCCGTGCGTGGACTCGGGCTTGTCTCTATTTGCTTGAGTTTTACTGTGAACTCAAGAAGTGACCACGTGGCACGGAAGGTTGTCAATTGTGTCTTTATAAGCATGTATTATTATTTACTACTAAGTTTCATTGAAATCAGATAGAAAGTAATTATGGGTTGGTTCCGTGTTCAAACTTCTGAGTGATCGTATCGGGCTACCCTGTGCTAATGGCAGTGTTTTTTTTATAATAACGGCAGATTATTGCAAGCCACATAATAAAGGTTCATGCATCTGCTGATGCAACCTCGGGTGAAAATAGAGCTTCTAAAGAAGAGAATTGGCTAAAGAGGTGAGGGGAAATTATAAAGAGAAAGTGGTTTTTGTAACTTTGGATAACTATCACTTTTGTACATTCCATTCGGAAATTATTTCTTATCCAAAAAAAAAAAGTAGTCATTTATTCTTTATATTGCCTGCTTTTATAATCCTTGTGGTGTAACTCTCTGAGTTGCAATTTTGGTAGGTATATTCAATATTGTCGAACTGAATGTCATCCTCGTTTGTCAGAATCTGCAGCCACAATGCTGCAGAATAATTATGTTAAAATCAGACAGGTATGCTTGTGAATAGAATGTACATTTTTAAAATTAGATTTGTTCATGAATTTGAGCTCTGAATGCCTAATCTCTTTTGTGTCTTCTAAGTTTCAATTGATGCTAAATCCTCCAGCTGTGAAATTTATGGGCCAAAAATAGTTTAGTTTTGTTGAGTTGATAGCTTAATCGGCCCTCATTGTAGGACATGAGACAACAAGCAAACGAAACAGGGGAGGCTGCTGCAATTCCGATTACAGTAAGGCAGCTAGAAGCTATTGTAAGGTTGAGCGAGGCACTTGCAAAAATGAAGTTGTAAGTATTCGTGATTAGTTTTATTCTTAATGCCAACTTTTTCTCCTGTCCTCTTGCTTTTGCCTGTTTAAGAATGAAATCCGAGCAACATAAAAGAGAGTTTGTTTTACAAAAATGTAAACTGCTTTCGTGTGGCAGCTTCTGAACGTTAAGGAGTGAGGATTTTTTGATACTTATGAATTTAAGAATAGCTTGTAATAGCATTTGTAGGCAAACTTTTCAGTTAGAAGCTCGAAGTTCTCTGCTTAATCATAAGTGCTGTAGTTTTTCCATTGATTAAGAGCATAACTTTTATACTTAGAATTAATATAGATCTGAAATGCTTGGACTTGTTAAATATAATTCTCGTAAATTGCACAGTATTGATTACTGAAAGTCGGTTTTAGTTGTGTTTTTACATGTGAATAAATTATATAGACTTTGCAATTTGGCATTGGAAACTAAGAAGCCAAAAGTTTAGAACTGATTCTCTAAAGCCAAAAAAATGTGGAAGTGGTTTTCGTCATTTTGTTTAATATTGTAATCATCCAGGTGAAAATTGTTTTGAGACATTTTAAAGTTAGCCTTTTTAGTAGTTGAAAAAGACAATAAAAATTTATTGTTATTTTTACTGATTAACTTCAAGTCAATTCATTGGCTTAGTTATTGAGCTCACTAATTAATCCTGATTAATTATTAAGGATTAAAGTTTTGGGCATTATTATAAATTTTTTAAATGTCAGTTTTCATTCTTACCATTACTCAACTATATTTGCTAGTATCCATTTCGATTCGTTGTTAATCTGTTGAAAAAGAAAGCTTGTGCATGTCTGATAGGAAAATAAGAACACTATCTGTATGTTGCATATTTTCTTCCTTTTTCCCAATTAACCCCGCCCCAATATGGTCTTTTATTGAGCTAAATGCAGGATTTTCTTTCTAATCTGTTCTGATAAAATTGATATTAGGTCTCATGTGGCGACTGAGGAAAATGTGCAGGAAGCTATTAGACTTTTTACTGTGTCCACGATGGACGCAGCACGCTCTGGGATTCATCAGCAAGTAAATCTGACTCCTGAAATGGCGAATGAAATAAAGGTTTGTCTAATACAACCAGAACATTGCTTCTCATGTCCTCGTAGTTTCACCAGCTATTCTAATTTTTTATAATCTCCTCCCATAAACAGCAAGCAGAAACACAGATAAAGAGAAGGATCGGAATTGGAAACCACATATCAGAGAGAAGGCTGATTGACGAGCTCACCAAAATGGGGATGAACGAGTCAATTGTAAGCCCCTTCGAACCAAACCAAAGAAACCTCACCATTCCTAGCATTAGACATTTGCTTGCATAAGAACAAAAAGCTTGAAAGGATAGCTGTAAAGAAAAGTTGTATATACTTCCATATGTATCACCATTCAAACCTGTTCTTGTTTCAGTTCTAACTTGTGATTATGTTATCAATGTTTTGGACAGGTGAGAAGAGCTCTGATTATCATGCACCAGAGAGATGAAGTTGAATATAAAAGAGAAAGGCGTGTCATTTTCCGCAAGGCATGATCATGATAAGTTAATTCCCCTCTTTATTCTGCCCATGCATTGACATGACATTATATGGCTAACCTCCACATGTATTTGTAGCAAATGTTATTTGTTGTAAACCAGAAACATTAGTACAGTGGCATTTTCATCTTCTCTCATCCCCATTATAACGAAAGCACTTCACATGATTTCAACCTAAGCTAGAAAGAGAAAATAGTGTCATTGTGTATTTACTGGTGAAGTCGCTACACATTCACATGTAAGGTTGAAGATGGTGTCCCTTCTGTGCTACCTCAATTATATTATTATTGTTGTTATTTTTGCCCAAAAGAGGTACTTCTTGTTTACTTCTCGTGCTGTAGGTCCCCTTCCCTTGGAAAAAAAAATTGTAGTACATATTTCTTAGTATTGTCTCTACATTATAATATGATATATCTATGAATTACGTGACTGAATTTTAAAAGGATATGTATTGTGGTAGTACTGTGAGTTATTTTCCTGGCCCCTCCCTTGCATTTTTCATTTCAGAGCTACCCACGACACTTTAACCTAGGCTTCTCAACTTTCATGAATCTCTCCAGGTGTGCGCACATAGAGATGGGAAAATTTTAATGCTACCGTACGTAGTGATATATTATTTTATTTCATAGATCTTACATTATTATTAAAAGATACTGATATGACAAGTAATTGTTGTAGTATGAAAAAAATTTCATACTACGATAGTACTAAAAAATTTTCCACATAGAGACCATACAAGGAGAAGGAAAAAAAAAGTTAGTTTTTTTTTAACATTATTATTATTTATTTTGTTTCCTTAATCATTAATTTGTTATATTAAATTTAAGTAAATTCATTAAATTGACTTGATTAATATTCTTGCCATGTAAGCAATAAAGAAAAGAATCATTGTCACATCAACATAAATAATATTATATATATAAAAAAAGGTCTAGTCGACTAGAGATTATCTTCAGCTGTCTCTAAAATTTGTCATATTTTAAATAGACTAAATAGAAACTTTATTGAAAATTCATGAGCTTGGAAGTTAATTTACCTTTTTATTAGGAAAAACTACAAATTATACCAATGGTGGTAGTTTGCACCATCTGCAAATCAATATTTCTATTTTATAAAACCAGTTTTAAGAATCTCTTATTATTACTATATTCTTATTTTGCTTGTTGACTAATACGTTTAGCCCAATACTTGGCGCGGCAAACCAAATTGCTACACATATAAATACTAAATCTCTGTGATAAAGAGCATATACTTAATAAATGGTATCTATTATATAAAAGAATGTTTGAATTCCCTAGACATCTCTAAAATGGATAAATATCCCATGATACATATTCAATTCTTCTTTTTTTTCCTCTTTCTTGCAGAATTTGTATGCAACTTGTTTAAAAAAAAAAACAGAAGAAAAAGAAAGATGCCACAAATCTCATTCTTTTACATCCATCTTTATGATCGTTGAGAGAGAGAGAGAGAGAGAGAGAGAACGTAGCTCTTATAAGTGTCTCCATCTTTCTTGTTGAGAAAGTGTATTTAAACTGTATAGTGTTGTTGTATGGTTTCAATATCCAGGCCTTTCAGCTTCACCACTGATTCAACATGACCCTTTAAAGTGTGGAGCTCTCTGAGCCTGCAAATATGTGCTTTATTTTTAATCATACATTCTGATTCATCCTGAAAGAAACAAAAGTTAATGCTGACTGATATATTGGGTTTTTGGAAACTTTAGTTTGATCAAATGATTTGATAGATCATTTCTAAAGCCCTGTTATAGGATATCATCATGATAATCTCCCAACATTATTCATGCTGATGTTCATAAGTTGTAAAGAGTTTGAGCATTTCCTGTAGTATTGTATTTACCTGGCAACTTCAGCTCTTCTCTTTGCCTGTTCTGCTATCTCGGACAGCTCCCGGTAGCTACTGCTGTCGTTAAATAGGGCTTCCGGGGCCTGCAGGCCGTGAAGTGTACGTTGGGCTAATGCCCACTGTGCCTCCCTTTCTCCTTTTCCATAATCCTTCTTAGTTGTGAATGCAGTCTGGTAAAGAAACAGATCAAAGGGTTGTGAGTTAACTGTAAGAGAGAAGAGTCATCCATTTTTACTCTCAATTTTAGCCTTTTTGAATTGGATAAAGCTTTGACAAACCTTGTTTTGAAGCAAATTATCCCAGGCCTTCCCACTCAATGCATAGCGGATGATGAACTTGAGCACATCAAGGGGGAAGTAAGTGATGATGCTATAAATCCAGATAACTCCTGCCCATCCCCAACCAATGCCATGAATTCTAGCAAAGTCCCATTCGGCATACACACCAATGACGGTTGCCAACTGACGTTAACGTGCAGCAGCGTTAAGATTACATATGTAAATCATTTGTGAGAGTTCAAATCAAAAGTTGCAAGAAGGGGAAAGGGAAAGCGCAACTCACCAACTGAGCTATTAGGAAAGCTCCAACAAGCAAAAGACCGGGGCATTCTATGAAGGACCAGCTCCTCGATCGTGTTACGAAGATGAGGGCTTGACTAATGATGCTCACTTGGAGGTAAAGAGCAGAGTTAAGCTCAGCCAAATTATCACTGATTGGCTTCACCCCAAATGTTTTCTGAAAATGAGATAACATTTAGTAGCAAATTTAGATGAATTCTGTTTTCTATCATTCTTGTCCTAGGGAATTTAAGACTACGCCCCTATTTTCTTACTGGAAAGAAGTCAGTCTCGTGTGCTAGCCAGAAGAAAACCACGGTCATGATAGCCATGTATGTTCCGAGGACAACACCCGTGGCGAAAATTTCATTTAGCTTCCATGAATCAGGCATGGGAGATGGCTTCACTCTATCCTTGGAAATGGTCATGATGGTTCCATCATTCAAGATGGCAATAATCAAGACCATGAAAGGTGAGAAGTCGAACTTCCAGATTAAAGCAACAAGCATGAATCCCAACACGATACGGATTGTGATGGAAACTGCATAGATTGTGTAGTTCTTCATCCTTTGAAAGATGGCCCTGCTCGTTAAAACCGCACTCACGATTACACTGAGACCCGGTTCTGTTAAAACAATGTCGGATGCACTCCTTGCTGCATCAGTTGCATCAGCCACAGCAATTCCAATGTCAGCCTTCTTGAGCGCAGGGGCATCGTTGACACCATCACCAGTCATCCCACAAATGTGCTTCCTCTCTTGGAGTTTTTTAACTATCTCATACTTGTGTTCTGCAAATCCAAACTTTATAAGAATTTGTTTATTTTTCCAAGAAAGATGAAATAACACTTTGATTTCCTACAGTTCATGTTCGAATTTACAAAGTCATTACCCGGGAAGACACCAGCAAATCCATCAGCCTTCTCAATAAGTTCATCTACAGGAATGTTGGCAATAGATTCATCCTTGCTCTGACCTAGTAGGGAAGATGATGGATACATATTGGTGCCCATGCCGAGCCTGCGACCTGTTTCTTTTCCAATGGCCAATTGATCACCAGTTATCATCTTAACATTTACCCCGAGTTCAAGGGCTCGACGAATAGTCTCTGCACTATCATGCCTTGGAGGATCAAAGAGGGGCAACAAGCCCACAAAATCCCATGGCTCTCCAGCACTCTCTTTGGTCTTCTCTAGAACAGTCTGAAATAGAGACGAAGTTCAAAGCTTCAATTCTTCTTATTCCTTAACAAAATTCCTCTATGAGTATCACACATTCATGATTGCTCACCTGGCGAGAAATGGCTAGAGAACGGAGACCACGATCTGCATAATTGGCGATAATAGCGTGAGCCTTCTTCCTTATCTCCCCTTTAAGGTCACAAAGGTCAATGATCTGATTGAGCAGAGAGAAAGTTAATAAAGAAATCAGAAACTTGAGGAAAATGATAATAGAAAACACTGATTACCTGCTCGGGAGCACCCTTACTGCTTCTATGCCAGTTTCCGCTACTGTCAATGTAGGTAATAGCAGTGCGCTTTTCAACAGGATTGAAAGGCAGGAAATGCACCTCAGTGATCCCTGCTCTTGCCTAAATCCATCAAGAAACATAACAAAAAGAAAGTTGGTTCAAGTCAACTGGTAAATCATAGGTAGGATTAAAAACTATCGATATGAAACGACGAATGTTCGATTAAGATATTGTTTACCTCCTTTGGATCACCCAACATCCCAACAATTGAAGCATCAATAGCATCCTGGTTTTCAACCCTGGAAGCTCTGGCAGCCAGCAGGAGCAAGGTGTCTGCATTTGCATCGTTTGAAAATACCTGTACCCATTGCCTATGATCAGAAACTTCATACGAAGGGTTTCGATCTTATCTAGAAAACTATAGTAGTAAAATATTGTTAATACTTCAATCAGACTCTTGTCCACTGTAAGCTTGTTGAGGGTGAGAGTCCCAGTTTTGTCACTACAAAGTACATCCATTCCTGCCATCTCTTCAATGGCTGTCATTCTTTTGGTTATAGCACCTTGCTCGGCTAGGCGGTGAGAACCAATAGCCATGGTAACTGACAGCACCGTTGGCATAGCGATTGGAATGCCACCAATGAGAAGAACCAGCAGGTTATCAATGCCCTCTCTATAGGCCCTATGCTGGATTGGGTACATTACTATGATCTCAATAAGCATTCCTATAGCAATGGAGCAGATGCAGAAGTTACCAATGGCTGTCAGAACCTGATTGATCAAACAAACAACCCATCAATTTTTGCTGCAAAAAAGGTATGAAAGATAACAGTAAGTTGATAACAGATTTGAGCCAAAGAACTCCTATCACACCATTTGGAAATGACCAACTTGGTTGGTGCTATCAACAAGATGAGCGGCCTTGCCAAAGAAGGTGTGGACACCAGTGGCAATAACAACAGCCTCAATTTCTCCTTGTTTGCAAGTCGAGCCGGAGAATACCTCGTCGCCTGGATGCTTGGTAACGGGTAAGGATTCACCTGTGAGAGCAGATTGGTCGATCTTAAGAGGATCTCCTTCCAAGAGTCTTGCATCAGCAGGGACAATATCTCCCAACTTGATGCTGATCAAATCTCCTGGTACCAAAATAGCTGCCTCTTCCTCATTCCATTTTCCATCTCTCAAAACCTACAAATTTCCATTGAAATGATTCATCTAATTATCTAAAATGGATAGCAATGCCCAAAGAATGGGAACTTCCAGGAAACATCATGGACTAAAAAACACATACCTTGGTTTTGGGAGCAAGACCTGCCATTAGAGCAGCAGCTGCATTACCTGCATTGTTCTCTTCAATGAAACTGATTGTGGAGTTGATAATGAGCAACACCATTATTCCAACGAAATCCTGCCAGTCCGGAGGCTTTCCCTGCATTATTCAATCTTGTCAGCTCACCATGCCAGAGAGAGAGAGAGAGAGAGAGATAAAGGAGTACCCCTCCATTGGCCAAGACAATAGCCATGATAGCAGCAGACTCCATGACCCATGAGAGGGGATTCCACATGAAGCCCAAGAACTTGAGGAATTTGCTCTCTTTTTTCTCCTCAAGTTTGTTAGGGCCAAAGATTTGGAGCCTCTTTTCTCCTTCCTCCGATGACAAACCCTTTCTAGTACATTTCAGTTGCTCAAATACCTCTTCAATCGGAATCCTCTCCTACACAGACAAAATATCATTCGCCATTAAAACACAAACCCCACCAAAGAAAACCCAAAATCTCAAAAGAAAGTAGTTTGATTTACATACCAGGTCAACATTCTCACATCTAACATCTTCCAATGAAATGTCAGCCATTTTTATCGCACAGAATCCAAGAAAGAGGAGAAGGGGTAAAGAAGGTAAATATTTCTCTCTCTCTCTCTCTCTCTCTCTCTCTTTCTCTCAGGCTTTCCCTTCTTCCTCCATTGTTATGCTTTCCAAAGGGAAAGAGGGAAGAGATGAGAACGAACAGAGGAGACAGATGTTCAGAATGAAAAATGTTGCAAAGGGCTTCTTTTGGATTCTGGGTTTTATAGTAATGGCTTGTGAATATGGCGAAAAATGAGGAAATGAAACCCATGGAAGCCATGAAAACTCGCAGATTGCCAACAAATTGACAGGTCCAAGATACGCAAAGTGACGGTTGAAGGAATTTTTGGCGCCTCCCCACCTATATTTTAGAATGTCCCATAACTATTTGGAGCTCTCTCTCTCTCTCTCAATTTTACATGTGACGTGGACATAGAGATGTTTTTGTTTTTGATTTTGTTTTTTTTTTTTAATAATTTATTATTATTATTATTACTATTATTTTAATTCAATAACCGCGTGTTAGAGGATTGAAGCATCTTATCTTTACGTTGAAAATAAATATTTTAGTTACTGAGCTATGTTTGGATTGACAGAAATGTCATAACTTTAAACTATGCTTATGTTGGCATCTCACAAAATTTCTAAACATTCAATTTCATACCTAATATTTATCTCTCATTAAACTTTTAATAATGCTTCTTAGCTTAATTATACAATATACCCCTATACTATATACCTTATTTTAAAAATACTCATATTCTTTCAAAAGTTGCAATCATATCCTTTATCTTGCTAAATGTTTAAAAAAAAAAACTATTGAAGAAAAAATTTGTTGAATATTTGACAAAAAGTTGACATGCATGCTAACTTATGGATTACATGGATATAAAATAACCTACGTAGCAGTTTAAGTGAAAAAAACACAATGTGTTAGAATTGATTTGAAGTTTTGAAATAAAAAAAAATATTTTTAAAAATCAAAATGAGCATTTAAACAAGTAGGCGAAAATAAACGGAACGTTATGCTTTTCACTTACGCTACTACTTAGGTTGTTTTGTATACACATAGTCCATATTTTAGCAAGTATGTCAACTTTTAGTCAAACATCCAATCAAAATTTTCTTAGGGGTATTTTTTGAAACGTTTAGCAAAGGTGAATGAGTTTTATTGTAACTTTGAAAGAATAAAAAATATTTTTGAAATAAAGTACAAAGTTTATGAGTATTTTATATAATTAAGTCATAATCCTTTAATGATGCGATACTAAAATATATTTTATCTTGTTTTTTTTAGTTCAACAAAATATATTTTATCACTGAGTTACAAATATCTAAAGTTTAATTATAAATTTGGTCTTTAAATTTTTAGAATTGTGGTTAATGTCTTTGTTCTTTTTTTAATTTAACAATTATGAAGTTGGAGGATCGAACCATAAACCTTTAGTCGGTATCTTGTATCTTAAGCTATGTTAGAATTGACAATTTTGTCTTTGTTCTAAAAGAAGTGTAAAGGATCCATGTAAATTTTTAATCCAGAGTTAAGTATCACTATCATACACAATTTGAAAAGGTTAGGGATAACTTATAATTTAACCACAACATCTCATGGTTTAGCTATTTAAACATTTTTTATAAGACTAGATATATAGTATCATTCCTATAATATTTACCTTTCACTGGTTAAACTTTTTGATTGTCACTAAATAATTCATTAATGATGTGACATTAGATTACATTTTATTATCTAAAAAGAATATAGGAAAAAAAAATCATTTTGGTTGATCCAAAATTTTGAGTTTAGTATTCTTTTCGTTCTTAATTTTCAAAATATTATATTTTTATTTTTGAGTTTTGAATTTAGTGTTCCATTGGATTGTAGATTTCAAAATTTTCACATTTTTTTCTCTTAAGTTTTGAATTTAATTTTCCATTTGATTTATAGATTTCAAAATTTTCACACTTTTTTCTCTTAAGTTTTGAATTTAATTTTTTATTTGGAGTTGCATTTTTACCCCAAGTTTCCATTATTACTCACTTTTGGTCACCAAAGTGAGTTTAATGTGACATAACTTTTGAGAGAGTGAAAAGTACTTTTAAATTATGGTGTTTAGTTAATATTTAAATATGCTTTTAAAAAACTAAAAGCCTCTTAAAATACTTCCGAACTTGTTTAGAGAAGAAATATTGAAGCAAAAAAAAGATTGCTCCAAGTCAAACACGTTTAACTTTGAAGTTATGATTGAGACATTGAAAAAGAAATGCACCTTGTTGGTATAGATAATAAATATCAATTCTTTCAAGCCTTTCTTAATCGTGCTTGCATAGTCTACGATCTCTCTCAATGCGATATCAGTTCATTCATGTACCTCTTCTTTATTTGGACATCATAGAAGTAAGCATAATTTTTTTTATTTTTTTAAATAAAATAAAATTGTTATCGAATTTGATCAAATAATAAAGTTTTTTTTTTTTTGAGCTCAACAATATATATAGGGTAGAGATTCTAACTTTCGTTTGACATTTTAACCGATTGAATTATGCTCAAGTTTTTTTTTTTTTGGAGTTCAACAATAACATGTGGGATAGGAGGATTCGAACCCATAACTGAAGATATGTCTTTAACCAGTTGAGCTATGCTCGGTTTGGCTTGAAGTACGCTTAGATTGACATCTAATAATACAGTTTAATTAAGTAAACTATAACAAATGCAATTTATAATAAGATAGACATTAAAACAAACCTTCCACCTTTATATTTCTAACAACAGATAGAAATTTGTATAAGCTAGAGCTACCACCAATGGCCCTTGGTTTTCTCCAATATTCTTTTGATGCTGCCTTAGCAAGAGAATGGTTTCCATGGTTGGCTGCAATATTGTAAGCAAAGTAACCAATGGTGTCTTCATTTTCGTATGCAATTGAAGTTGAATCACAGTTTTTATGTAGGGACTTGAAAACTTTGAGTCCATGGGGACATTATTATTGGCATCCGTATTTTGACCAACTTTAAATTTTTTAATATTTCTATACTCAATTAGACCTTCCATAAAAATATTCTCTGTTCTTGATCGAGCTATTCCTTGGTCTGCTGAATATTTCGGGACGTTATTTTTCGTGAGTAAATTTGATAATGTTGGATCGGTATGGCAACTCTAGAGGGGGTGAATAGGGTTAATTAAAGATTATAAAAACTTTTTCTCCAGTGGACCCAATTTAACAAATTAATACACTTTTTAAGAGAAATTAATAAGAACTCTAATTAATTCTACAAATAAGATTGATAAATAAATATGAGAGAATAAATCATATCAATCTTAA
>JAOANK020000052.1:177044-189099 GCA_026257165.2 Telfairia occidentalis | reverse complement strand
CAAAGACATTACCTTGACTCGTCTTCCATCGTCAGCAAATGAAAGGGCAATGGACCGAATAAGTTCCATAAGTGTACCTATTCGATAGACATCCTGTGCATTGCAGATGCGGTTAACTCAGATTCTTTTTAGGGGAATCAAGAGAAGTAAGTTTCCTACCATTTCAGGATTAAGCTCAGGAATATTGATCTCCACCTGTTGATTAAGATTCAAAACAAACAAAAATGATCAACCTCTGAAGGTACACATTTTGATGACAATGTGAAATCTATGTGGTAGATCTCCAACTCATGGATGCACATTATCGTCTTTCAATTTCCTCATAGTTTGCAGAAGTATAAAATTGAAGGCTCCACGTTGAAGTGTCACACAATTTTATGAAAGACACATCTACTACAACAAAACCATTCATATTACTAAATTTGCAATCAAGAATGCGATAATCTTAACAATGCAAGCCTTTAAACTCCACGTGCATCAAAAACGCAAAAAAAATGTATTCCAGTACTATAGACTACTGGATATGGAAATAATAACAGGGTCCAACTATAAATGAAAAAATCAGCTTGTTTTGTGGCTAAAACGGTAAAGTCAAATTGTGAATTATACAGAGCTTGTGGGCAAGATATATAACCTCAAATTTTACTAAAAATATGCCTCTGATGTTTTATTTGAAAGAATTAAGGGAGGAAAATATTTAGGAAAGGAATATGAATTCGAAAATCTTGTCTGAATAACATTAAGATCAACACCAAACCTTTAATCTAGTTCTACCATCTTTTACAGCACGTTTGGTGGCTTCAAGCACATCATCGTAAAAATATTTCCTGATTTCTCTGGAGTGAGGAATGTTATTCAATCTAGTTGGAATCCCTCTCCAGCTATCCTGTAAAATGAGAGAGGATAAATATGTACACGTACACATATATATCTATATATTTGAGGGAATCTTAATATAATATCAAATATATGCCTATTTAAGGGAATTTGATTATAATATCTTACAAACACATGATACCAGATCTTAATATAATATCAAATATATGCTTATATATTTAAGGGAATCTTATCATAATGCCTTACAAACACATAATTTACATAAAAGAATCAACATTTCAAATGTCTTATTCTCAATCTTCCAGAGCATACCTGACTTGAAGTACTCTTGAATCCAAGGGTTGATTTCGCTACTACACAAGAAACGCAGGGTGCAATTTGATATTTATACAAATAAAATCCAATTCTCATACTGATACAAACAAGACGTATGTACTATTGTCTGATAAAATCGTCATTTTCTAAATTGAAGATGAATATCACCATGAACCTTCTATATTAGGGGCTAATGCAACTTTCTGTAAGAAAGGCTTGCGGCCCAGATGCGGAAAAACAGGAAAGATATAGCTTCTCTTATATGGAAAAACAAATGTCTTAGTAAGATCAGATTAAACATTTCCGAAAATCAGCATCAACTGAATATCATTAAGTCTAAAATTATAAAGACAAGCTATCCTATATATACTTCCTCAATTATCTGGTAAAAAATTGTAATGAACTTCCACAAGAACACAAAGAATTACCTAACTTTGTAGCCTTTTCTTTTTGTATCTGTGATAACAATGATGATATTTCTTCAAAAATTTCTTCTTTCGAACGGCTTCCATCAATCTGTATTCACGACAAAGGTTAGAAATGAACACTGGAATCAAACAGATCCAAAAGTACGAGAAGTACACACATAATTAACTACCTTCTTTGAAATATTTAAGTATACTGGTGCTATTGCTTCTGCATTACGCTTGTAAATTTCCAAACGCTCCTTCACCTGAACAGAAATCACATAAAATAAATGTTAAAATGCCTAAGATGAGTACGTAGTTAGCCAGTTAGACGTGCACATAGCATCGCTTTCTGAAAATATTCAAACAATTTCTTAGCAGTAGCTAACTTTTTCCTCGGTGTCATCAGGCCGAGTGACAAGTCTCTCTCTAACTTCCTCCGTTTCTGGGGGAAAATATTTTAGATGGTAAATCTTCCCTGTTTCTGGATCAAGCCGACGACCAATGCATCTGTCGATTAGAATTTCATCAGGAACCTGAGTATTAGAAATGTAAAATCAAACATAAATACAGAAATGGTTATACAAACAACAGAAGAAAATGTTCCTTATTGACCTCACAGATATACTAACGAAGAATAAATTTGAATAGGCTCAGAACAAGAGCCAACTTCTTGTGCAGTTAACATCTAAAACATCTTGGAACAGAAGATAGCGTTGTTACTTCTTTCTTTAATACAAAGAAAGCACTAGAATTGGAAAAAAAATAGAAGGTACAGGATAGCTTGGACAAACACTAACCAAGAACCACAGTTACAGGTCGACTTGTATAAAAGAGTGAATCCAAAAGAAAATGGTGTCAAATTGTTTGAAGCATAAGGAGGAAAATATAAACAAAGACAGAAATGAGAATTCACGGGGTCAAATTATACCTCTCGTTTCCTAACTAGGAAAAAAAATAAATAAAAAGAGAATAGGAACTTTCTTTAGATTATATTATAATCAAGGCTCATTAGTCATTAATGAAAAGGCATTATACTGAAACTTATTTCAAACGTGGAAGTACATGTGCATTTTTGATAAAATCAAAAGGTGAGTATTTTCCTCTAAGGGGTTATCTTAAATGCTCTTTCTAGTTAGTGTCACAATTCAAAAAACAGGTCGAAGAGATGACAAAAAAGTTCAATATTCTACGCAGCGAAAGGCATCTCTTCTTGCACTAAGTCATTATATGCCAAAGAACTTCACTGACACTCTTGTCATGCCCAAGTCCTATTGAGCTCTCATACCTAAAAAGCAACCAACCATGACAAGTAGTAAATGCGCTATGGATATGGATATCTAGGTCGTCTAAACTCTGCCCTGACTTCCAGATGGAAACCTAATATGAGTAACAAGCCCAATAATAATATCCTGCCATGAATTTGAATGAAGTGTAATACTACAAGATATCAATATATAAAGAATTCTTAGGCATTTAGTTGAATAAAAATAACTATGAAAATTGACAACTTTGTGGATGTATGAAAAACATTATGTAAGGAGCCTTCTAGGGATGAATTGGAACTTTCTCTAGTAGACTCCACAATTCCGAAAAGGATCACACAGTAATAACTTATCACCCAATTTAGATCCATATAATCCTTAACGCCTCTTTATAAAATTATAAATTAATTAATCAATTAATTTTAAAAAAAAATAGATACCCCATGTCCCAATAAATGGAGATTAGTATGTGATGTACATACATCTAAAATAAGATAAACATCTGGTATAATCTGCAACTTCTGCAAACTTTCTGCTTGCAAAAGGGTTCGTGGATATCCATCTAAGAGCCACCCTTTTGCTGTTGCATCCTCACATGATAATCGGGTTGTCACCATCTACAAACCAAAATAAGCTCATACCATGAAAATACCATACAAACAAGAAAGTGAGGTTTAAGCTAGAAAGAGCTCAGATCCACGTCCTACAGCAGTCACAATTTCATCAGGAACTAGCCGTCCAGAATTCATGAACTCTTTTGCTTTATTTCCAATTTCTGACCCAGATGAAATTTCTGCTCTTAATATATCGCCAGTTGATATGTGCACCAGGCCAAACTGAAGAATGAAGAGAAATCAGCCAAAGAAGTAAATATGATACTAAAAAAAAAATCGAACTCTCACATCATTATTTTCTAACCCTCACATCAGTATTTGAATATTTTATATGACTAACATACAAACTTCAGACTGGTCACGTATCAAGGAAGATTTAGAAGACAAACTGCAAACGCCAGTTTTAGAAACTGTGAAATTATAACTTCTTGAATTAATCCTATCAGTGAAACTATAACTTCTTGATTTAAGCGTTCATGAACGCATTTGATTCACATTGCAGACGAAAAATCATATACAGTTACAGAACTTCCTTCTTGTAGGATTATTAGTGTTCAGAATCAATACAAATCACTAAAAGAACTTCAATAACCTTCTGAACGATCAACTCGCACTGAGTTCCTTTACCGGAGGCCGGTGCACCCGATATCATAACCTTCAGCGGCTCCCCAGCTGCACAGTTCACCTTCAGCCCCTAACAAACACACAATCTCATATCAAATAAGGAAGCACAACAACGGACAACAGAAATTCAAAAATCAAGAAATCGAACCTTCAACTTAGGGCTTCGCCTCAAATGGGTGTCAACGAAGATAGGGGAAGAGCGAAGGCAAGTAGGCCGAAGTGAGGACGGTGGAAGAGAAAGAGATGAACGGGAAGAAGAAGAAGAAGAAGAAGAAGAAGAAGATAGATAAGATATGGGAAGAGGTGAAATGGAGGGCGCGGAAGAGACAGTGGCGGATTGTAAGGAAGAAAATGAAGTGGGCGCCATTGTAGTGTCTGATCAGACCATGAGAGTTGGCAAAACTGCAACGGCAAACTTGCTGAAGCTGAAGATAATGATGATGGCAGTTTGGTGGTGTAGTTCAAAGAGAGGATTGAGAAAATTCAATATGACGATTTCCACGAAAATTTGAAGTGAAAACGTTATCTTGCTGCACGAAATGATTTTAATCTTTGTATTTCTTGGACTTACCATCCAAATCCAACATAGTTCAAAAAGTCATATATGTCTGACCAAAAGGTTATTGCTTCGAAGTCCCACCCCTACATTTATCGAGCTCAAGGAAAAAGAAATTGGTCCCTAAACTTTCGAGTTTGTTTCATTTTAATCTATGAACTTTTAGGTTTATTCTATTTAGTCCTCCAACTTTCGAAATGTCTATTTTAATTCATAAACTTTTAAAAAGTAACAATTTTGGTCTCTATTTTTTTTTTAACAAATTAATTATATAAACTTCAAATATATAAATAAACATGTTAATGTGAGCATGTATTTAAGCCACATAAATTGATGACAAGCATAAGACAAATAAATATTAGGTGGCAAAATTATACATTGATCGAGATAATTATTTTTTATAAGTTTAGAGACTAAAATACATATTTTGAAAGTTTAGAGATCAAAATGAAACAAACATAAAAGCTTAGGGATCAAGATGAACATTTTAAAAGTTCAAGGATCAAAATAGAACAAATCTAAAAGTTAAGAAACTAATATAAAATTTAAACTTAATTCAAAATTTTATAACTAAAATATAGAAATGAAGAGAAGAAAAACTTTTTTAAAAATATATATATAAAATTTTGAACGCTTATCCAGTGAAAGATCCTAGAGAAATATAAGGTTTATTATTATTATTATTATTATTTCTGTTGTTGTTAAGAGTTCATTTTGTCCAGTTTGGACATCGATAATCCAAACTGGACAAAATGAACTTTTATTAACAAAATGAACTTTTATTTATTCTCTCGAATTTAAAAATTCATTTTACGTACATAAACATTTATGTAATTTCTACCCTTAACATTATTAACGAAATGCTAAAACTTAAGTCGATTTGATACAATGACCACACATGAGTATCCCATCAACGATAAATACTAAAGGTGCATTTGACATAACTTAAAAACAAAAATATTTTTTTGAATTAAATTATTTTTTTAATATGAGGGTTTGTGAATAGATTAACAATTTAAAATGTATTTAGTACAGTTTGAAGATTATTAAAAAAATAACTTTTAAATTAATCTAAGTGCATTCTATTTGTTAAGATTTTTCAGAAAAGATTTTTGATTTTTTAAAATTATTCAAGAAACTATACTAACCCTTTAAATTATTAATTGTTTCAAAATTGCTCATCGAAAAAGTACTTTTATTTAAAAAACTTTTTTTTAAAAATCCAAAGTTATCCAAAACACACTAATAGAAGTATGCTATTAAAATTTACTAATACTAAAACAAGGGGTGTTTTTTGAAGGCAAAGATCTCCCACCAAAAACTATACTATACTTTTCATTCTGAACCATACAAATAAATCTCAACAATTTTTCTTTTTTTGAGTTCAACAACCTATGGAGTGGGAGAATTCAAACTCATGACCTCTTGGTCAAAGAGAATACGCTTTTAACCAATTGAGCTATGCTCGGTTTGATATAAATTTGAGCAATTAAAAGTACATACTAAAACCCCCCACACAAATGTGTCACAGACTACCATTAAAACATCTAAGTTTGAGAGCCTAATGTGCCAGAATGCAAAGGAAAATCTCTTGTATGAAAAATCCAGGCAACAATCTCCCTTAAAACACAAAGAAAATACATCAAAACTCGACGGTATTATTGTCGTCGTCTCGTTGAAATGAATCGACGAAAGCTAATATATCATATCATCATAATAATAAAACAATCCATACAATTGTATTCTTTGATCCACCCCCCTAATCTGTCACTGATCTTCTCCAGTTTCTAACAAACTCCATCAATCCAACTTCACTGAAGAGAATAAGTAATGCACAAACCAGAATGAAGAAAGGAACCCGATCGTGCCCGTTGCGAGCATGATTGCGAACACCATTAGAAGGGAGTATCCGAGGTAAAGGGTGGAAGAGACCGGTCCGCTCAAGCTCTTGAGATCGAAGATGAGATAGTTAATGGAATACAAGAAGATATATATGGCAACTGAACCAGATGCAAAGAAGGATTTCCACCACCATTTCCAATCCTCCACACAAAGATGCATGTAGGTAAGAACCAAAGATACTTCTGCGCAAACGACCACGAGAAGGATCAAAACAATGAAGAGAAACCCGAAAACGTAGTAGACACGGCCCATCCAGATACTAGACATGATGAAGAACAGCTCAATGAATAAGGTTCCAAAAGGAAGAGTGCCAGCACCCAGAACTAACAACCAGGATGGGTATTTCTGAGCGGGGATTTCGCGCGGAATTTGATTAGTACGAACCGGGTACTCAATGTGAGACGCTTTGGCCCCAAGGTAACCGCCAACAAGCGTGAGTGGAACCGAGATGCAGAACCAAAGCAAGAGCAGAATGACAAAAAGGGAAAATGGAATGGCTCCAGTGCTATGACTTCCCCATAAAAGGAAGTTCAGAGTAGTCAATATCAAAAAGGCAATACCAGGAAAGAAGCAAGAGACCTTCCATGAAACAGAAATCCAACCCTTGTTGTCACCACAACCGATCGTCCTCCATAAACGAACAGCGAAATAACCAGCTGCAACACCAAGAATCATATAGAAAAATAGCATAC
The DNA here is from genome assembly GCA_026257165.2 of Telfairia occidentalis. NCBI lineage: Eukaryota > Viridiplantae > Streptophyta > Magnoliopsida > Cucurbitales > Cucurbitaceae > Telfairia > Telfairia occidentalis. The sequence goes on along the minus strand of JAOANK020000052.1, from coordinate 181,887 downwards.
CAGTGATTAGGGTTCCACGAGATGCTGGTGACATGAATCCTAGAGCAGCAAATAATATGGTCACAACTGCCATCCCAAGAATCTGAACCCCATTACCAACCATAATACACAAGAGTGCAGGATTTGAGGGAGCCCTAAAAACATCACCAACGACAAGCTTCCAGCCAGATAACTCCTCATTCATCTGTGCTTGGGCCTCCTTGTCAAGCTCCTCATACCGGGTCAGATCCCGCCGAACGGTCCTCAAGAAGATAACAAAAACAATACCAGCAAGAAAAGTTATCACCATCATAGAATTCATGATTGAGAACCAGTGGACTTTGGATCCCTCCATCTTAAGGTAAGCATCCCACCTTGATGGCCATTTGATATCACTCTCCTCAAACATAACTTCATAAGTAAAAACAAGAGGCTGCCCTTCCTTGATAGGCATCGACACGGTAGTGGGATCACACTGTATAGCGCTAGGATACTTCTGGTACATGTTCAAGTTCTTCACCTGATCAACATTGTGCACAATGCTACAAGGTACCACCTCGAACCCAACAACCATATATCCGGGCACATCAGATCCCTCTTTCGCAATCGTCGGGATCAATTCAGCAGCATCGCCAGTCCCCATAACGCGTGCCATATTGGCCTCCTCGTATTTGTGAACAAGGACCTTGAATTTCAAATGGTTAAACACATAGTAAGCATCTTTAACCTTAACCCCAACCGGATAACCAGTCCACCGCAAGACATAACCTTCCTTCAGAGTATAACGGATCGCAGGTAAATTGTCAAGAATCAAATTGACCTGATACATTTCATCAATTCTCTCCTTCATGATCTTAAACTGATCGGACGTTAATGGATCTGACGCACAAGAAAAGATATCCGTCTGATTTGTGAACATCTTAAACTGATAGGGCGAGTTCTCAATTCGATCTCCCATCAGGAGCTCACCAAGGTTTTCAGCATTGTCTTTGACACCCTCTAAAGGCTTACAAAACGGCAAACTGTAATAGCCAAACGGCATTTCGGTCTCAATAGATGTCAGCGAATTAACTTTCACTGACAACAAGTCGCCAACAATGTATTTATGGGGATAGCTACCAGGCAGGTAAAACCCATGTCCGAGTTGGAAAATCAGAGAACAAGTTAAAACCCAGATCCGAAATCGACTCAACAACTTCATTCTCGATAGACCCATATTCGATTTGTATCGGATCTGAAAACCCCAGATCAGAAAAATCAATGCGGGACCAAAACAAAACGAATAAACAATCGTTCAATTGAATTCGTATAGAAACCGGAAAAAAAATGCTATAAACATACAAAAATTTCAAAAGGGATGAAGGGGAATAAGGGATGAAAATAGCAAAACGCAAAAGTTCAAATCAAAACGTCCTTTGCAGGAAATGATCCAACTGACCTTTTACAGAGATCGATACAATCTCCCACCAGAAGGGGAAATGGGCACCGGCCGCAGCAGAGATGGAGGAAGAAGGCAAGATTTGCAAACAGAAGAAATGGTTATGGCGGAAGAGACAACTTTGTGGAAGGAGAAACGTCCGTATATAATGAGCAAAAAAAAAAATTTCCGTTTCTGGGGCCTGCCGAGTGCCGGACTCGTCTGCCTTTACATTTATTTATTTAGTATTGTTATTTGAAAAATAGCCCCAAGTTCCCTCTCTTAGTCTTCTCTTCTGGTTGATTATTAACCGAGTTATTTTTCAAAAAACGTTGAAGTCCCCAAACAAAAATAACGTTTTCACCTTGGAGTACATTTTTTTAACCCTTTTTTTAGGCCCGGTTTACTTCCCTCCAATTGAATGAAAATGAAAATTTTCATTCATTTGATAGTGTAGAAATGAGAATTAAACGTGAGACCCACATCAAATTTGGGAATCACTCTCTTGAAAAATAGGCAATCTCATTCTTTACAAAAAGGTGATCAATTTCATTCTCATTCCCTATTTCGTGGGGTCCACACCATACTTATTCATTATTTTACACATTTATCCTTCCTCTCTCTAATAATTGTCATAATTTTTTGATTGATTAAAATATAAAAGATTATTTTTGTAATAATAATTTATCTGATTTCGATTCCAGATAAAAGTAAACAACATGAATGAGTTTCTGATTCCGATTCCAGAAAATTCCTAGTAAACAGCATCAAATGAATAAGATTCACATTCCAATTGATTCATTTTGATTGATTTTCATTCTCATTTCTCTGCATTCAGATTGAAGAAAAGTAAACGAGACTTTAGTTCAACAATACATTAAGGGGAAGATTCAAGTTTTTAACCTTTTGATCGAGTTTTTCCCTTTTTTTGGGGGGGTTTAAGAATGTGAGGGTGAAGATTCGAAACTTGGATCTTTTTAGTCTAAAATATATTTTTTAATTAATTAAATTATGTTCTAGTTAACTAATTAAATTGTGCTCAATTTGGAGTACATTATTCGACTTATTGAAAAAGCCTGCTGTTGTATAAATATTTGAGTTGTATTCAAGTTTCATAAAATTAATAAAATATATTACCTAGTTTATTGCTTTATTCTTTTTATACAATTTTAAAAAAATATGTTTTAAGCTTTCATCGTTTTTAAAAGCACAAATTAAAATTTTGAAAAAGTTAGTATTAAGTACTAGAGTTTGACGTCAATCTAAGTATGCCTTCTTATAAGATTTGAATCCTCAATTTTATCATCATAACATTATATTTTTAAAAATGTTAAAATGTGATTGTAAATTTAAAAATATTATTAAATCCCCCCCTCCCCCCAAAAAAAAATAAAAAAATTAGTAGACATGCTTAAGTTTTAGAAACATAAAGCAAAAATGCATTAATGGGGGACCTAAACAATTTTAAATATATATTTATATAAGACGAACTAATCTCACATAGCTCGAGCATTATTTTTTTCTTTTAAAAAATTTAATTGGTAAAAATATTCAAACCTCTATATATGAAATATCAAATAAAATCAATTGTTCTTAATCGCATTCTTATTAATAGACTTAACATATCACAATATTTTTTAAGTTTGACAAACGCTCTTCCCTCTTTGTTAGAGTTCAAATGTTAGGTCTTTTGTAAAAAGAAAAATTGATGCATAAGTTGGATTAAAAATTTTCTAATTTTAAAAATAAATAAAAAAATCATTATCAAATTGAACTTTAATTTTAAAATATTTATTCCACCCACTCGACATGTTACGCAAAGTAGAAATACAAAAACCAAGTTTTTGTTGCCTTTTCATTACACATTTGACCGTTTGAGTTGACTTTTATAACTATATTTTATAATGGTATATATAAGTGAATTATTCATTATTATTTTTTGAAAAATTGAAACTTGTTTGGAAAATTTGAGAGTAAAAAGAGAAGACAATAATAAGAGAGGACTCTAGGAACATATTTGTCCATCTAAATGATATTTAATTACTAAATTTATTTTAAAAAAAAAAAGTTTCCAATATGATTTGTTTCCCAAAAAAGCAAATCATTTCGAATCCTTTTAAATCAATTTAACTTTAATGACAAAATATATATGCATGGAATCATGGTAGAATTTATAATAACGAACTTTCTAAATTAGCCATATTATCATGGTTCTCCAATCCTAAATTACTAAAATTTAATTAATTAAAAGAAAATACTATTTTTTTTCAACAATTGAAAATACTATTAATTATTAAAATAATAGCCATATGTTTATGACTATATAATTTATTTTTACCTTTTCTTATAAAGAACTTGTGTATTCACTTTTTTTCTTTGCAATTTTAAGAAATAAATTTTTCGATCAAATCTTCTCAAGTTAAGAGAGAAACAATTTGGATTTTATTTATGAAATTTACTTAATAATTAAATCTATATATATTTAAAATAAAAATATATAAATAGAATAAACTTAATTTATGAAAATATAAAACTAATTAGGTTGGACTTGCACACACATTATTAGATTGGCCTTAGACTCTTAGAATGTGTTTGACTTTCTGTTGTGTTGTTCCCATTGCATTTCGTTATGCAATGAGGTTGGAATCTTCAGTCTTTGAACCTTGGGAGTCCTATGTTGTCTTTGTGAGAGGGGTTGTTTGGCTTCTTGCTCGGAGTGTGGTTTCTTTGTTTGCTTGTTTTTTTTTTGTTTACTTTTGACTGTCGCATTGGGCTGTGGGGTCCTCCTTGTTGTGATTTATATATATATATATATTTACTTTTCCAAAAAAAAAATAAAAAAATACAAGATTAAACATGCATTTTATCAACCATGCCTAAATTTAATTTTTAGGTGTCAAAAAATTAAAAGTTAATTATATTTATTAAATTTAAATTACGAATAATAATTACGTTCATTAAATATAGAATTTGTATAATGAATAAGAATACAATAAAAGTTTGTTTAATAGTGAGTTTGACTTGCACAATTTTTGGATCTATGTTGCAATGGATCTCACATATACTTTTAGGTATATTTCTCTTAACATGCGAGCAACTTAGCCTTGAAGAAAACCAATGGACTTATTGGAACTTGGATCTTACTCTATATGGTATAAATAAATATTTTTACCCCTAAAAAATAAATTTAAATAAAAAATTTACAACTCTATATCATATCATATAAATTTTCTATATTAAATACAATGAGCAAGTATATGAGTACTCAAAAAAATAGATATATATGCAAAATTTAATAACTAAAATAATAATAGTTAAAATTATAATATCCAAACTCAAGTATAGATTTGAATTTTAAAAAATAGTTGATTATTATAAATATATATATATATATATATATATATATATATATTTTTAAGTTGAACCATATGCGGGTGAAAATTTGAA
>JAOANK020000052.1:154879-176944 GCA_026257165.2 Telfairia occidentalis | reverse complement strand
GCTGAGGTTAATTCCGGACGATGTTGACCTGGATCACCTTGGTGATATCTTAGTTTAGGGTAGATCAACCTCCCCCCCCCCCCCTTTTCTTTTGTAATTTTTATCGATGTACTCGTCATCGTCTTATTAAAAGAATCTTTTTTGGCACTTTACGCCTTGTCCTTTGCATATTCAAAATTCTCTTAAGTTCTAGCTCATCTGCCTTGCTCGGATGCTTTCAGAGCACCATCTCAAAATTTTACTAAGTTCCAGCTCGTCTGCCCTGCTCGGATGCTTTCAGAGCATTATCTCAAGATTTTACTAAGTTCCAGCTCGTCTACCTACTCAGATCTTAGGTGAACAGCCTAGTTATTTCGAATCCTCGCAAGATCGATACCCTCCAATTTTCAACTCGGTCACCGAGAACTCTGGGTGTCCTAGGTCTGAAGTCCCCTCGGAGTGCGAGGTCTGGCCTTGAACTTGGAAACTATATGAAGTCCGTGGAGAGAAAGCATCTTCTTCGGGATTCGAGATCGTTGATTCCTGAGAATCTCGCCCCTTCCCTAGGGATTACGCCCTTTTTCGAGGGATTACGCTCCTTCTCCCCGGGAGGGGGGGGGGGTCTGGAGGTCCTAGGTTTCTCGTCAAGGGGTCCGAGGTCTGAGGTCCCTTGGCGTTAGAGGTGCGCCTTTGGACTTTTGGAAATTACAAGGAGTTCGAGGTGAGTGAGCGTCTTCTTCGAAATTCGAGATCGCAGATTCTTGAGATCTTCGCCCCTTCCCGAGGGGGTTTAGAGGTCTGAGGCCTCTTGTGGAGCCTATAAATAGCCTTCACCCTCCTTCGTTCCCCTCAATTTCAATTGCTTCAAGTTTGAATGCCTGGCTCCAAAGAGCGCAAAGCTACCTCGTCCCGTGCTCGGAGAGGATCTCCTACCCATATCCCAAGTCCATTCTGGGTGGACTTCTCCTGGAGCTCGGTTATTGAGTAGATGGAGGCTGTGATTGCCAAGAATGAGGCGATGTAGTCCGAGCTGGTGGACCGTGTTTTCGCAGAAGAGGTGGAATTCGAGCACCGTCTGGCCGTTCATAAGGCGACTCAGGCTCACCTTACCCGAGAACTTAGTAGGCCAATCGGTTAGGGTTAGATTTGTCCGAAGGTTGCGTTCCACAGAGTTGATACGAGAAATGGTGCGTGGCAGTCGAGCCACTATTGAGTTTTAGCCCAGCCATATTATAGAGGAAGAGCATCCTCGATCTGAGGCAATAGAGCTCTAAGAAGCCATGACTAAGAGAGAGTCTCTCATGGCTCAGTCTCATCTGGTCAGGCATAGGCGTAGGAGCTATTCACCTGCCACTTGAAGGAGCTCGGCCCTTTTGGAAGAAGCGCTTTGCAGAGGGGATTCCTCAAGGTGATGAGCTGCTACCTCCTTCCGTCATGGCTAGGTCGAGCTGTTGATCCCCTTCCATCTAGATTAAGGTCTACTTGTAAAGCCGATCTTCAGGCTATTTAGTCTAGGAGTCGTATTGTAATCTAGGAATCTTATTGTAAGAAGGCCGACCTCAAGGCTATTTTATTAATAAAACTTATTTTTTTTGTTGACACAATATTTCCCTTTGGACAATTGACTTCCCTTTGGCGTACTTAATCAAAGTTTTTGTAACTTAATCTTTAGAAGTAGAAGTTCGGCTGACCAATGTTATGAGGAGGGCCCCCATTTAAGTTAACTTTGGATGCCACTCGGGTGTTGTGAACCTTAAATTACGCTAGCTCACTGGTGATATATCCGTAGGTAGTCGGTGTTCTAGGGACGAGGTAGTTCTCGTCCACTTAGGTTTGCCAATATGTACGTCCCTTTTTGTCGGAGCTCCTTCACTTCATACGGTCCTTCCCAGTTCGGCCCTAATGCACCATGGTGGTGAATGATCTTTTTTAACACGAGATCACCTACCTTAAATCTGCGAGGGCATACTCGAGCGTTGTAGAAGCGGACCATACGGTTTCGATACTCGGCTTGCTGAAGTTCCAAATTTCGTCAAGCCTCTTCGAGTAAGTCAAGGTGTAATTTCAAGATTTTGTTGTTATGAGATTCTGAGAAATCCTGGGCGTGGCGAGAGGGTAACCCGATCTCGATCGACACTACAGCTTCTGCTCCTAATGCCAAGGAGAATGATGTTTCTCCTGTGGCTGTCCGAGCTGTGGTTGGATAAGACCAAAGTACGACGGGTAACTCCTCGGCCCAAGCCCCCTTAAGTTCTACCAATCGGGCCTTAAGTCCATGCTTAATGACTTTGTTTATTGCTTCCACCTACTCGTTAGCTTGGGGGTGAGCCGGGGACGAAGTGAAGTGTTTGATGTTTTGCTTATTGCAGAAATTTTTGAAGTTGCTGTTGTCAAATTGCCTTCCGTTGTCCGAAATAATCACGTAGGACACTCCGAACCTGCATACTATGCTTTTCCATATAAAGGATGTGATTTTCTTCTTGGTTATCCTAGCCAAGCGTTCAGCCTCGGCCCACTTTGTAAAGTAATCAACGGCTATGACCACGTGTTTTGCTTGGCCCTTGCCCACTAGGAGTGCTCTGATGAGGTCTATCCCCCATTGTGCGAACGACTAGGGTCCTTCTATTGGTGTGAGTGTAGTGTGGGGCTACCTAGGTATCGAGGAAGCCTTTGGCATCGATCGCAACGTCGGGCGAAAGCTCGTGCGTCTGCTCCCATTGTCGGCTAGTAGTATCCTTGCCTGACTAATTTTGCTGCTAGTGAGCGTCCATCAGAGTGGTTTCTGCAGACTCCTTCGTGTATCTCTCTCATGGCATAATCGACCTCGCTTGGGTCGAGGTACCTAAGGAGAGGCAGTGAATATCCTCGCTTGTAGAGGATATCACCAATGAGGAGGTACCTTGACACTCTTCACGCTAGCTTCCTCGCTTTGAGGTGATCCGTGGGTATTTCCCCCTTAAGATAGTTGCTTATGGGGTCCATCCAACAATGGGGCTCTTCAGTGCTCTAGACCTCGGACTCAGTAGTGGTCGACCGTGGTAGGACCTCTACTGGAATGGTATGAGCTAATTCTGTCTCGAATGCGGACGCAAGCTTGGCCAAGGCATCGACGTTGGAATTTTGGGATCGGGGTATCTGTTCAATGGTGAACTAAAACCTGGTTAGTAGCTCACGCACCTTCCTCAAATACTTTGCCATCCTTTCCTTTTTAGCCTGGTATTCTTCAGTGACCTGACTCACTACAAGTTGTGAATCACTTAGGATCTGCAGCTGTCCGATCCCCAGGGCTTTGGCCATCTTCAGACCGGCTATCAATGCTTCGTATTCTGCCTCATTATTTGATGCTCGAAACCCGAAGCACAACACATACTTAAATTTGGTTCCAGTGGACGAGGCCAGTAAGACCCCTGATCAGGATCCTTTTTCGTTGGATGATCCATCCACGTATAGTGTTCAGGTTTCCTCGGGGTTCTCAACAGTTGCGGGTGGGGTGAGTTCGGCGATGAAGTCAGCCACAACCTGCCCTTTGATCGAGGTCCTAGGCTCGTACCGTAGGTCATACTCGCTGAGCTCGATTACCCATTTCATCAATATCCTGGACACCTCAGGTTTGTGCAGGATTTGTTTTAGGGGTAAGTCAGTGAGGACGGTTACCTGGTGTGCTTGGAAGTAAGGTCAGAGACGACGCGCAAAGGTGACTAAAGCTAGGACGACTTTCTCCAGGTTCGGGTACCTCGTTTTGGCACCCACCAGGGTTTTGCTTGTGTAGCAGACTGACTTTTATACTCTATCCACTTCTTTAACCAGTGCCGAGCTGATGGCGATTTTAGAGACGGATAGGTAGAGCTGTAGCTCGTCGCCTCTGTCGGGCTTAGCGAGGAGTGGAACCAAGCTGAGGTATTCCTTCAAGTGCGCCAGGGCTTGGTCACACTCTTCGGTCCATTCGAAGGATCCTTTTTTCCTTAGGATTTTGAAGAAGGGAAGACACTTGTCCGTGGCTCGCGACACGAATCTGTTAAGAGCCGCTATTTGTCCATTAAGGCCCTGCAACTGCTTGAGATTTCTCGGGGCCTCCATGTCCAGTACTACCTTTATTTTATCTAGATTGGCCTCTATTCCGCATTGGTGGACCATGAACCCTAAGAATTTTTCGGATGCCACACCAAAAGCACATTTTGCTGGGTTTAGTTTCATTTGATACTTCCGGAGGATGTCAAAGGTCTCGGTGAGATCAGTCTCATGCTTTTCCGAAGTGACACTTTTCACTAGCATATCGTCCATGTAGACCTCCATGTTACGACCGATTTGGTAGGCAAACATTTTGTTAACCATGCGCTGGAATGTGGCTCCGGCATTCTTGAGGCCAAACGGCATTACCTGGTAGCAGAATAGGCCTTGATCAGTGATAAAAAGATGTATGCTTCTGGTCAGTGACATGTATTTTGATATGATTGTACCTAAAGTAGGCATCCATGAAGGTGAAGAGCTCGTGCCCGACTATGGCGTCGACCAGTTGGTCTATAATGGGCAATGAAAAACTGTCCTTAGGGCAAGCCTTATTCAGGTTGGTGAAGTTTACACACATGCGCCATTTCCCATTTGCTTTCTTAACTAACACCACATTGGAAAGCCATTTGGGATAATACGCTTCTTTGACAAAGTTGGTATCTTGGAGTTTCTTCACCTCGGCTTGTATGACAGCGCTTCAAGTGGCGTCGACTGGTCGGCACTTCTGCTTGACTGGTCGATGGGGGGTTGATGTTGAGTCAGTGCACCATGATGTCGGGGTCTATCCTGGGCATATCCTCGTGTGACCATGCAAAAACATCGGCATCATCGCAGAGGAATTTGATAAGTCTCTCCCTCAGTGGGGCCCCCAACTTGGTGCCAATGCTGAATTGTTTCTCCGGGCTAAGAAGGGTACAAGTTCAAGCTTTTCTGCCGGGCAGGTATCTTGTTCTGCTTTCTCAGTCGGCGGGAAAAGAGTTAGTGTAGGGGAATGAGAGTTTACACGTGGTCGGCTTGCCTTTCATGGCCAGCATGTAGCATTCTCGGGAGGCACGTTGCTCGCCTCGGACTACGGTGTAGGGAATTTCATTATTTGGTGGAAGGTGGAGCGTATAGCCCATAGTGCATGTATCGTGGGTCGTCCTAGGATGTCGTTGTAAGCCAAGGTGCCATCCACGACCACGAACTCAAGCACTTTTGTCACCTGAGTTTGTCCCTCCCCTAAGCTTACTAGGAGCTCCACACATTCTTCTGGGGTTATTCGCTCTCCTGAGAAGCCGACTAGAGTGGTCGGGTTGGATTTGAGCTGGCTTTGCTGCCACCCTAGTTTCGAATATGTGGAGTAGGACAAAATATTGGTGGAGGCTCTGCCGTCGATGAGAACACGAAAGACTTTCACGTGGTCGATGTCGGCACGGATGACAAGTGCGTCATTGTGGGGGCTATGACATCCTTTAGCATCTTCATCGTCAAACATGATACGCAGTGAGGGCTGAATGTTTGAAACATGGCATACCTCATTCTGTACCTCCCTGACTAGGGATTTAATTTTTTGACGAGAGTGTCCCCCCAACCATCCTCTGAAAATGGTGTGTATCTCAGCGGGGCGGTCCTTCTTGGACGATTGCGACCTTTCCCGCTCTACCGCTGCTGGGGTGTCCCCTGCCTGTCGTTGTGCAACGAACTTCTTGAGGTACCCTTTTTGGATAAGGGTTTCGATTTGCTCTTTTAGTTCGTAGTAGTCTGACGTGTCGTGCCCATGGTCTCGGTGGAATTGGCAATATTTCGATTGGTCCCGCCTGCGTGACCCTGCATTCAACTTCTTTGGGGGAGTGAAGAGACCTACCTCCTCTGCTACAGCGTAGATCTTCACAATCAGGACGGTCGTGGGAGTGTATTTCTTGAACTTCGGCCCCCTGCAGGAGCATTTGTCGTCTCGCTTCTCATCCTATTGTTCGCCCTAGTGTGCATCGCGCGGTCGTTATGATGTCGGGTGAGAAGTCTTATTTTTCGCCCTGTGAGATGACGATGGTACAGATGTTGTCGTTGTCATCGCTTTCGAAAAAGGAGGTCTTCGACCGTCCATAAGAGACTGTTGGCATGGGAGAGAACTTCCGCAAACGTTTTCGTCTTATTGGTGGTGATGTACTGTAGCATCTCAACGTGCTTGCAGCATCCGCTGAATGTGGCTATGATCACCTCTTCCGAATAATCGCTCACACGCAACGCTTCTCTCCAGAACCGAGTGACAAACTGCCGCAGCGTTTCACCCTCGCTCTGGTATTGGGCCATCAAATGACTGGAGGGGCGCTGGTTCTCGCTACTCCCCAGGAATTGGTCTACAAAAAGTTCAGCCAATTCTTGAAAGGTGGATATTACCCCGGGTTTCAGTTTACGGTACCAGGCTCGCGCTGCTCCTGTTAGAGTGACAGAGAAAGCGCGACATCTGATATCATTTGGTACCTAGTGTAATTTCATTTTTGACCGATAAGTGTCGACGCCTTCGACGGGGTTGGTTGTTCCGTCGTAAGGTTTCATGGTTGAATCCTTGAATTTCTCTGGGATTTCGGCGCTCATTACCTCGACGGTGAATGGCTCTAATCCCAGCTTCAGGATATGCTTCGTAGCGGCCATCCCCAGAGCTTTCTCAGCTGTGGATGCCTTTTTTAGGCCCCTTAGTTCAGCTCAGACTTCTTCCAGGGCGTCCTCCCAATCGAGCTTGCTTGAGGCCCCGGTGTAGCGGCTTTTGCTGCAAGATGCACTTTGTTCTCGCCGCTTAGCCTCAATTTTATCGCACAGGTCGGGTTGAGTTGGGCCTCGTTTTGAGCTGACTCGGGAGTGGCTCCGCCCTGTCGATTGGTTGGTACAGTGCTCTGACCTCGGGTGCCCGATGTGTGTAGAAGCTCCTGCTCGGCGCTCGTAACCTTGGGGTCTGGCCCCCGAGGTTCGTGCTGCCACATACTGGCCTCGGGCTCCCGAGGTTGTGCTTGCGCAAGGGAGTGTGTTTCGCCAGCGCTTGCACCTGCGTCTGTACAGCTTGGAGGACCTACGCCTGGTCACGTACCAGAGCTTGCAAGGCTTTTATTTGAGTAGTGGTTGTCTGACGCCCGCGGCCTCTCCCTCCCCTCCTGGTCGGATGAGGTGAGTCGGGCTGCACAATAGTCGTTCGTTCATTACCGAACTGCGACCGGCTTCTATCACTCTCTGATTGGTTGGAACCCCATCGTGCCATCTCTAAAGTAGGATTGTTTTGTCGAGTCCCCATAGACGATGCCAAATGTTGATGCACGAGTAGTTCTTCCTGCTGACTTGGATTGAGCAGCGGATGACCTCAGACCTGAAAGAAGAGGACGAGGTGAGGTGGGGTGGTGGGTACCACATTCCAACCCTCAAGTCAGTAAGGTAGAAGAAATGAGTAAGAATTGCTTTAAGATCTCGTTGCGTACCTTTTGATGTGGCTTTGCCTGATATTTATACTTGAGTTGGGGGGAGTCATTTGTGGCGTAGCTCTCCTGTTCAGCCATGATTTATGGTTGATTAAGAGAGGAGAGATGGGTGGAGTGATTTTCTCCTTTTGCGTCCAATCTGGAGCGATTCCGAGATTCATTCCACTCCTCGGGCTCGTCTCAACCTGACCGACCCTAGGTGTTCCATTTCACCTCGGCTAGGACCAAAGTGTGTTTGTACACATGGCAATCCCAAGTTCACCTGCGTGTTCAGGCGATTTTATCCCTCAGCACAGAGTATAGAAGTCTACAAAAATGTAAAGTGAGTGATTTTATGAGTGAATTATTTTATGAGTTTGTGATGGTGTGATTCTTGTATTCTATTCTATAAGAAAATTGAATGTTCGAGTGATTCGTGAGACTTTTGTGCTAGAGAGAAAATTGTGAGAAATCTCTTGAGTGTGGTTGTAATCTTTTTTGTGCTTCTGTCTAAAGGATTTAGTGAAAACTGCAATGATAGTAGAGAACTGGCCGTAGCCTACATTGGGTGAACTAGTATAATTATAGTGTCTTTCTTTCTCTTCTTTATTATTATATGTGATGGTTTCTGGCTAACTTGTATTTATTGAGCAATTGAGATTTATATATATTCTTGAACTGTATTAGAATTTGAGTTTGGAAGATATTTGAGATAATTTCTCTATCACATTGATAGACATAGTGAAATGGGCTCTTATATTTTCCCATTATTCAGAGAACTCCCAGTTCATTATAGCTTCGTGAACTCAAAAAGAAAGCAGGGGTATGTGTAAATCCGATTAAGTTTACCACACACACAAAAAACAAAAATAATCAAATTATTGACACCCAATATTTGAAACACAGGCGTGTACGAAGTTGGAAAAGACAGATAAAGTTCTCCCAGCACCAACGGTTACTAAGTCCGAATAATGAAGAGAGAGAGAGGGCGAGAGTTTATCGAGCAGTTTCAAAGCCATTATATTGGTCTGAAATTTTGGGTCGACTAAGGTTTTCAATTAGGGTAATCTTTTTTAAATTTTATTTTAAAAAATTATTATAAGAATAAAATAGAAATCTGCCACTGGGCTTAACAGTAAGAGAATCTTGGCTTGCTGAGTTATTTGTGGTGGATTATTATTCATTTTTTCCTTATAAAAGAATTGTCTAAGTAGTGTGATACTAACGTTTGACTCTACAGATAACCCGGTAACCAGACAAAACCAGAAAAATCCTAGCATCAGGTTGGATTGCTTTAGGAAAGGGAAGAACCGATCGGTTCGGTTTTTGAGTTCAGGATTTTAATTTTCGATTCAATCCGAACCGAACCAGTATAAATACAAATAATATATAAGACTTAGGGCTTTTTTTTGGTTGACGCTGCGTTAGTTAAGCGTCTTCCCCTCCCCCTCTTTTGAGTTCGCAAACGCACGCAGACGGCAGACAAATTGCAGCCCACGCCGTCGCCGCTCGCCGTCTCCTAAGATATACATTTTCCCTTATCTTTATTTGCGTTTCTCGTGAATCATGTAAGCTGCAGTGTTCTCTTTGTTTCTCTCTCTTTCTCTAGGGAATATTTACAGCAGCTCTTTGTTTTTCTCTCTATTTGCGTTTCTGTAAGTACAAGCTTGATACAAGGAGGGGTTTTATTTTTGGGGGCCATGATAAAATTTATATTTCGGTTGGAAACTTCTTCATTTCTACCTCAAATTTTCAAGTCAAAGTCACGACCATGTTAAATTAAAAATAATAGAAACCCAGTGATCTCCCACTTTAAAAATTTAAACCCAAGTTTGCCAAATTTCTCATAATATAAAAGAATAATTACCAACAAATCCATATTAATATCAATATAATTTTTTTGGAGTTGAATGTACATTGTCTTGGGCCACGGCCAAGAGAAAGGGGAGTAGAGCCGAGAGAATTAATGCTAGTAATGTCAATTTGTGTGGTGCTTCAAATTTAAGAATTTAATGTTGTAATAATTTTGAATTTGAACTTTGAAGGATAATGGTTTACTTGATGATTGTAATGGACTTTTTAGCCATTATTTTTTATGGTTATTATGTTGGAAGACATTTGAAATTTTTGGTAGTTGCTATGCAAGTAATTTTTATTTATATGCTTATGTTGTGGATTTATTTAGAAACTAAGGAATAATTTAGACTACATAAAAAAAGGTTTAACCCTAGATAGGTTATAACGGTTTAACCCGACAATCCAACCAAACTCAACCCGTAATTATAAGGGTTGAGTTGAATTGGGTTACAACCCTAACTAGGGTTGTTCGGGTCGTCAACCCAAGTTTGCGTTGCTCCAAAAAAAGTCCTTTACCCGACCCGACCCATCCCATGTATAGCCTAGACATTATATATTTCATAATAGTTAATCCTTATCAATATTTTCAATTATAGATTTCTTGGTTTAATGATTCACATTCCCTTCTTAAATTAGCCTCCCCTTATTTTCTCTTTCTCCCTTCATATTTATTAGTTTGATTTATTTATTTTTTTAACTTTCCTCATTATTTCATTTTAGGTTATTAATGAAGATATTTATTATGGATCATATTTTTTAAAGACTTTCTTATATTTGATTATGATTAATTATGTCTAATTGATAATTTTCTTTTAATTTTAGTATTTGTAAATTCCCTTATTTTTTTCTCTTCTTCTTCTGGAATGATTTCTCATGATTTCTTCTCTTCCCGCCGGTGTATTCTTTTTCTTATTTGTTTTCGCTGCATTCTTCACGGAAAAAGGAGCTAGTTTTTCCATTTGCTTACTTCTACGTTTAACATGAATAATCAATGCAGATTGTCCAAGCCCCCTTTTAGTCAGATGTATTGGAATATTAAGCTACTTTCTTATGTAAAATTGCAGCTTTGAGAATACTAAGCATGGATGATAGCTTGTATGATGAATTTGGAAACTACATAGGGCCAGAAATTGAGTCTGATAGGGATAGTGACCTAGAAGATGAGGACGAAGACCTTATGGAGAAGCCTGACGATGATGAAGGTGCATCAGATGGTGAAGATGCGGTTGGTGCTTTAAATGGTTGGATCACAACGTCTAATGATGTTGATATGGACAACCAGATTGTCCTTGCTGAGGACAAAAAGTATTATCCGACTGCAGAAGAGGTTTATGGTGATGATGTTGAAACATTGGTTATGGATGAAGATGAACTACCGCTAGAGCAACCAATTATTAAGCCTGTTAGAAATATAAAGTTTGAGGTTGGGGTGAAAGATTCTAGGACTTACGTTTCAAACCAATTTCTGGTGGGTCTGATGTCCAATCCATCTTTGGTCCGCAATGTTGCACTTGTAGGCCACTTGCATCATGGAAAGACAGTCTTCATGGATATGTTGGTTGAGCAAACACATCTCATGTCGACATTTGATATTAAAGGAGAGAAACATCTGAGGTACACTGATACAAGGATTGATGAGCAGGAGAGAGGAATATCAATTAAAGCCATTCCTATGTCACTAGTCCTCGAGGATGGCAATTCAAAATCATACCTTTGCAACATTATGGACACCCCTGGACATACAAATTTTTCTGATGAAATGACTGCTGCTCTTAGGCTTGCTGATGGTGCCGTATTGATTGTGGATGCTGCGGAAGGAGTCATGGTAAGTAAATCAGTCTTCATCCCTTTTTTTTTTGTATCTTTATATTCAAACTTTTAGATTCTTCACATAATCAATAGTTGCTGATGAATTAGCAAAGTTCCTTTTTGTTTTATTAGTGGTTTAAACAGCATTTTATATCTCAATTTGTTTTCTCTTATGGCCGGGCCCCCTCATTTTAGCATTAATGGAGGAGGAAATTGTTAATGCTCTTTGCATAGGTTATGGATATGTGCAATCAGTTTACTGCAAAATTTAACCATATAAAGAGTGAAATTTGTTAGATCTGCCTCCCATGGATTGAATTATTGATATTTTTCTCTCATGGAGAGAGCGCTGAAGATGGGATAAATGCTCAGATGCTTTAATGAGAATGTACTCTGAAATCTATAGGTCAATACAGAGAGGGCTATACGCCATGCAATTCAGGAGCGATTGCCCATTGTTGTTGTAATTAACAAGGTTAGCCTACTGGATTCCTTTTAAGTTCTAATCAGATTTCCGAACACTGGATCCTTACAAACTTATGTTTGTTTAATACTAATACAGTTTGTATCTAGGTTGACAGGCTGATTACAGAACTCAAATTGCCCCCAAGAGATGCATACTACAAACTAAGGCATACGCTAGAAATTATTAATAATCATATATCTGCTGCTTCGTCTACTGCTGGAAATGTCCAAGTTATTGACCCAGCAGCTGGAAATGTGTGTTTTGCAAGTGCTACTGCAGGATGGTCGTTTACTTTGCAATCATTTGCAAAGTTATATGTCAAACTCCATGGAATCCCATTTGATGCTGATAAGTTTGCATCTCGTCTTTGGGGAGATTATTATTATCATTTTGATACCAGAGGATTTAAGAGAAAACAGCCTGCAAGTGGAGGGGAAAGGTCATTTGTCCAATTTGTACTAGAGCCACTGTACAAAATATATAGTCAAGTCATTGGTGAGCATAGGAAAAGCGTTGAGACTACTCTTGCAGAGCTTGGTGTTACTCTTAGCAATGCAGCTTACAAGTTGAATGTCAGGCCCTTGCTAAGACTGGCTTGTAGTTCAGTATTTGGTGGGGCTTCAGGATTCACGGACATGCTTGTTCAGCACATACCTTCTCCCAGAGATGCTTCTTCTTGGAAGGTTGATCATATTTATACTGGGCCTAAAGACTCGGCAATTTACAAAGCAATGAAAGAATGTGATTCTTATGGGCCTTTGATGGTAAATGTGACCAAACTATATCCCAAGTCAGATTGCAGTGTCTTTGATGTGTTTGGTAGGGTTTATAGTGGTAAGATTCAAACAGGGCAGACTGTACGGGTGTTGGGTGAAGGTTATTCACCAGAGGATGAGGAAGACATGACAGTAAAGGAAGTAACAAAATTATGGCTTTATCAAGCTCGAGACAGGGTTCCCGTCGCTGAGGCACCTCCTGGATCTTGGGTTCTCATTGAAGGAGTGGATGCATCTATTATGAAAACTGCAACTCTGTCTAGTGTAGATTATGATGAGGATGTTTACATATGCCGACCACTTCAATTCAATACCCTTCCTGTGGTGAAAACAGCTACAGAGCCTCTAAATCCAAGTGAGTTGCCAAAGATGGTGGAGGGTCTCCGGAAGATCAGCAAAAGTTATCCTCTGGCGATCACTAAAGTTGAGGAATCTGGTGAGCATACCATTTTGGGCACGGGAGAGCTGTACTTGGATTCAATTATGAAGGATCTTAGAGAGCTCTATTCAGAAGTAGAAGTCAAGGTGTTCTTTTTCACCCGGACTCATTTTTTGTTCCCCATTTTTTCTCTTTGTTCTTCTATGATGGATATTATTTCTCTTTCTGTTTCCCATTATATAGGTAGCCGATCCCGTCGTCTCATTTTGTGAAACAGTTGTTGAGTCTTCTTCGATGAAATGTTTTGCTGAGACTCCTAACAAGAAGAATAAAATAACCATGGTAGGCAGTTTTCTAATTTTACTGTTTTCATTGTCTGGAGTTGTTCAATTCCTGGAATGTTATGTGGTAATCTGAATATACTTTTTTTTCTAGATTGCAGAGCCATTGGAGAGAGGACTTGCAGAAGACATTGAGAATGGTGTAGTAAGCCTTGATTGGTCAAGAAAGAAACTCGGGGATTTCTTCCAGACAAAATATGAGTGGGATTTGCTTGCTGCAAGGTCCATATGGGCCTTTGGCCCAGATAAGCAGGTAATTTTTGTAACTGGTAATCGCTTTTCTTAAAATGTACGCATAATGTGATGCTTCTTTGTAGCAGGGTAATATGGATGCTTTATCCGTATACCTCACTGCAGATTGACTTTATTTTAAGTATAATTTTTCATTGGATTTTATCCTTTAAGTCATCTTTCTGGAACTTGGGGCGTGGTAACTCCACCTTTAAGCGTAGTAGTTATATTTGGTGTTCAATTAAGGTGTCATAGATTAAAATCAGTTTCTGCCACCCTGGCTTGCTCGCATCTTCTACAATATAAAGTTTTGGAATTTGATAATCAGTATGTGCTTTGTACTTCAATTTTCTTCTTCATGTTAAAACTTCCAATGACATTTCAGGGACCTAACATTCTATTAGATGACACACTCTCTTCTGAAGTAGACAAGAATTTGCTCAATGCTGTTAAGGATTCCATTGTTCAAGGGTAAACTATCTTGTTGTCTCTCTCTCTTCTGGCGAAGGAGAGGACCTGGGGGTTAGCCTTTTTTTATTGCTTGCTTTTTGGCTTTCTTTCCCCTAATGTAAAAATTTATATTTTAGATAGGTTTCAATGGGGTGCTAGAGAAGGACCACTTTGTGATGAACCCATTAGAAATGTAAAGTTCAAAATTGTTGATGCAAGAATTGCACCTGAGCCATTGCATCGTGGGTCTGGTCAGATCATTCCCACAGCTCGACGTGTGGCATATTCGTCTTTTCTTATGGCAACCCCACGCCTTATGGAACCTGTATACTATGTTGAGGTAAATCTTTTTTATTTTATACAATCAAACATAGCCTGTAATTATTTGTTTTCTTTTGCTATTTAATGGTGATGAGATTTATAAATTAAATTATTTAATAATTGTTCTTGTTATTCTTATTATTATCTTTATTTTGGTGAGGAGGCCTTATTAGGGTGTGTTTGGGGTACTTTTGAGAGAAGTCTTTTATTAAAACCACTTTCATTATAAGTGCTTCAATAAAAATTGCTTAATTAATCAGTTTCTTGTTTGGTTGATATTAAAATAAAGTGTGAGAATTGAAGAGGGATCAATATTAGTGAGAGAGAAAATGTAGAGAGATTATTTGTAAGAGAAATTGTGTGGGTAATAAGAAGTGCAAGAACATGTGTGAAAAGGGAGACTAGTAAAAGAAAACATGCACTGAGAGAAAGGTTGGTGATAGAAAGTGTGGAGAGAAGAGCGAGCGAGGGTATAGAGATTGAGAGTAGAGGTTAATTAATAAAAGAAAGTAGGGATTGTGAGAGATTAAGGATAAGGCATTAAACTAAAAAATACTTGATAAACATGTTGTTGGCTTCTCTCAATGGGCATAGTTCAGTGAATAGAGCATCTATTATATTTCATAAGATTGAAGGTTCAATTTTTCATCCCAGATTTGTTGAACTCAAAATGAACGACCTATTGGCTTCTTCGGAAAATGCTTATGGGTGCTTTTGACTTTTTTTTAATAGTGTTTCTAAATTGCACTTAAACCCAAAACATTTGTCAACATTTCCTGTAACTCTTCTATTGATGTTTTGAGTAAGTTTTTTATTATTTCATTGCAGATACAAACACCGATTGATTGTGTCTCTGCAATCTATACTGTTCTATCTAGAAGGCGTGGACATGTTACAGCTGATGTTGCTCAACCAGGAACTCCATCTTACATCGTCAAGGTTTAATGACTAAAATACTTCCTCTTGTCTCTTTCTATTTTTTTTTTTTTTTTTTTGGGATTTTGATAACTACATTAAATATATTCTTATAAAAAAAGTTCATTGAATATATTGGATATTTTCCTTTAAAGATGTGATATACGTGATTGCTTGTTTTATCCCTTGCTGCTTTCAGGCATTTTTACCCGTTATAGAATCTTTTGGCTTTGAGACGGACTTGCGGTATCATACACAAGGCCAAGCTTTTTGTCTCTCAGTGTTTGACCATTGGGCCATCGTTCCTGGTGATCCCCTTGATAAGAGCATTGTCTTACGACCTCTCGAGCCAGCACCAATACAACACCTTGCTCGTGAATTCATGGTAAAGACAAGGCGTAGAAAGGTAAGACCTGCTGCTGCTTTTTGCTCACAATCTTATCTCGCCTACAAGCCTGTTGTATGTTATGCATGCATGGCTACATATAGCTTTTTGCACAATCAACGAATTTCAAAATTTGAAGTTCATGCACATGCTTTTGGAATTATAAGAGTTCTTATTACCTGAAGATTGTGTTCTAACTTCTAATTTCGTGGTCATTTTTTAATTGCCTAGATATATTTTACAGTGAAGTAGATAAAATGGCATGGAAAAAAACGTTGTTGGTTATAAATTTTATCAGATGCGTTGGCGATGAAAGGCATACATGTGCTCCAATTAATTAACTTTTTCAGTATTTCATTGTGCCTCAGAGAACCGTTTTTTCTCGTGCTCCTTCAAAAATTTGTTTTCTTTGCCTTGGTTATCGTAATGGTAATTTTAAATTTCCTCTAGTATGATCAATAAAGGAGTTCTGTGCGTTAATATGTTAGCTGTACCGGAATTTACAGGGAATGAGCGAGGATGTAAGCATAAACAAGTTCTTCGATGAGGCCATGATGGTCGAGCTGGCTCAGCAAGCGGCTGATCTTCATCAACAAATGATGTAATTGTAGCTCATGTTGGTTGATGCAACTCATGAATATTGTCCCAATTGCAGCCATCATCTAAGCATGGTTTTGCCTGATTTGTTGGTGAATCGAAGTGTTGTACCACAGTTGTTTGCCCATGAAACAAACACCCATCATTCTTATATTAGGAGGGAGGCAGGCTGAGATAGGCCAATCGAATCTTCTGAAAAATTTCCCAGTGTTCAAACGCATGCTAATTTTTAGGGATGCATACTTAGGAATTTTTATGTTGATGTTCAGATTATGTCTTAATCTTGTAACGTGAAATGAGGAAACAAATTTCGGTTGCATTTATATGTCAAGAATGGAAATGAAAGAATTAGAATAAATGTCCATGCAGGGGCAGATGCAAGATTTTTAGTTAGAGGGGTACCATTATTTAGAAATAGGTATTCTGTGGGACTTAAACCCATTTCCAGGAGGGGAACAAAGCTTTTTCCAAGGCATTTCTACCACTAAACTACCAATTTAATTGGTGATTAATTTGAATTTTTATATATATATAATGAAATAATTTTAAATTCAAGAGGGCACGTGCTTCCCTGGTCCTTTCATAAATTTGCTCTTGTACTCATGAGATTAGTTAGTGATATGATTCATGACTTGGGGTTTTAGACCAAATTAGAAGTACAACAAATTTGGGGGATGGATGAATCTTTGACTTCAAGGGGGCTAGATCTTGTTGAAATTGAGTTTATGCTACTTATTATTGTAATACAACACAATTCAATCACAATTGAATCGTACTGAATTTATCTTCAAAACTTTACCAATGAGCAGGTTCCATGAGGCAACCCTAAAGAACATACACGATGAAGAGCTGAAAAAATATTTACTCCATGAAAATGCATTGTGTACACAACCAGAAACTTAACGCATTGGTTTACTGTCAAACCTCTGGCCAATTAACAAGAAATAATTAGTTCTAATCCTTGTAGACGAAATTTGAGGTTCTGAAGCGCCTTTTATATATATACACACACTCACATTAACTCCACCAATGACTTTAGTTATGGACGTGTTAATGAAACTAAAGTCATTGTTGCCCAAAAAAGCCACAGGGAGTGAGGCTACTATTATTCTAGACAAGAGACCGAAGATTAAGAGAAGTTTAGATCAATTAGTACTAAGCACATGACTAGTCACTTGATACCAATAAAAGTCTTACCCAAGTGGGTCGGATTAGACCTTAAGAAGGGTTATACTCATTTTAAGCCTAACCCAATCCTACAAGATCCCAAAGGTGGAATGAACATCAAGCCCAACTTTGGAGATCCTTATTCCTAACTAGGAAAGAGCTAAGGAACCAGTATAAATAAGAACAAGCACATTCAGTAGAGGTAATTAAGTTAATCATAATTCTAAAATTCTTTGCGAGTTCTTCACAAACCCAATTCTAACTTAGGCATCAAAGTGTGTTGGCTTGCACCACACCGACGAGCACTTTCCCTTTGTTTTGCAGGTTCTTATTAGTTGATCTTCCCAAGCGAATTCGTTGTTGATCAAAAACAAATATCAACAAGCAAGTTGGCTAAGTTTTTGTTAAAGTAGGAAATGAGTTACTTGAATTCAAATATGCCACGTAGGGAAGCAAGTCAGTTCTTGTTATATTAAAATGGTTATTTAACACGATAATGATGCATATTTGTAATTGGTTGAGATTTTTGCTTTCATTGTTCTCGAACAAAATATGACAAAATATATTGCATTCACAATGTTTTGATCTAATCTTTGTAATACTTGAGACAACTCATTTGTGATTTCTAAAATAATTTTCATAAATTGTATATGAAAAATGAAGTCAAATGTTTGGATTGACTTATTAGAATCTTTGTTTCATATTTTTGTTCTAAATTTGATCCATCCAGAACAATTGTCTCAAGTACATCAACTATTGATGAGAACATTATATAAAAATTGTTGAAGTGCTATAGTGTGATCCCCATTGTGGATCTCCTGGTCGTGTAATCGTTGTATCTTTATTTAATCTTTGATCATTTGATAATCCACCATTATTTAAAGTAATTTTCAAACTATGGTTCTCTCGTAGAATATCTCGATGTTTTGTCGATGCCACAATAACATTTACCACATTCGTAATAATAAACAAAAAGACTAGAAATTTCCACATGATTTTTGTAGTGTAGCTATAAGAGCTAATTGAAGCCGATGAGAAAAACAATGGATGTAAAAAGCACATTCATTTTCTTTCGGAACAAGTCCTTTCAATCCATTGAATTCACCTATCATATTACTTGTTCTATCATATTTTGTCCTCACAAACTAGCGATGCTTAACCCATGTTGAGAAAAAAATTAATCAATAGCTTTCAATAGAGACTTGTGTATTAGTGATATGTATAATTTTCTAATAAAAAAAGAGAAATTACTTTCAAATAGAAGTAAATGATATTTTTTCATGAGAGAAAAAAATTTAGTATTTACGTTGTTGAAATTAAAATTTTGTATAAGTTACCAAAGAAAAAGAAACAAAAGAAGAGAAGACGACTAGATTTTTTTATTCCCTAATAATAATATAAAACTAACATTTAACCTAATATAATAGTTAATTCGGCCTAAGCCAATCTAATATTTTATTTAATTTTAAAATTAATAG
This sequence comes from Telfairia occidentalis, assembly GCA_026257165.2. Classification (NCBI taxonomy): domain Eukaryota; kingdom Viridiplantae; phylum Streptophyta; class Magnoliopsida; order Cucurbitales; family Cucurbitaceae; genus Telfairia; species Telfairia occidentalis. The sequence goes on along the minus strand of JAOANK020000052.1, from coordinate 158,360 downwards.
TTCACTTATATTAATTGTAATTCTAATATTATCAAATAATATAATCTAATATTCCTTCTCAAACTCACAGTACTATATCACGAGTTTGCTAAATAAATCAAATTTGGGACGTGAAACGATTGCACATTATTGCTGAAAATGATTGTAGATAAAGAGATTGTTGAAGGGAGAGATTGTGATTGCAAAAAAAGGTTGCAGAGAGAGATTGCAGATGCAGGTTGTAGAGATGGTAGATATGGAGAGATTGCAGGCTGCAAAGGGAGAGATTGCAAAAGGAGAGATTGCAGGTTACAGATTGCTTACTACATATACAAATTGTCGATGTTGATTGATGATTGAAGATTGAAGATTTCTCAAACAATATTCATTTTTTTCCTCATATCCTTCATATCATCTTATTATTTTTTCAAAATCCCATCAGATCAATATTTGATACCATGTGAAATTTGAAGCTTTAAAACTATGTGAATTTTAAGGGAGGGAAAATAGAGACAATATGCAATGACATCTAGGGTTTCATTTAATAGAAATGCATAACAGCTACAAGCCTATTAGTCTACTTATAATGGACTTAATCCCACAACATAATTTGAATAAAAAAATATCTACCTAAAACAATGTGATCTAAATGCATGTTGACGTCGCCAATCATGATCATATTTGCCTGGTAGGTCCATTGATGCAGTTGTGTATTTGTATCACAATTTAGTGGCACAGTTTGTCTAGCTAATTCTAAATTTTCTTAACACTCGATTTGGTAGATGTCACTCTATAATATGAAAGCATATAATAGAGCTTACAGTCAATCAAATATCATACCCGTTATGACAATAATATGGTAATGTAGCCATAATATCATACATGTAATATGTCCAATTAATTCAAGATTAATAAATTTCAATAATTAAAATAAAAAATTAGTTTGATGTGGAAAAAAAAAATGTCTTTCCATATATATACCTAATCAAGTTTAAGTCGGTCAAACGAAACTTGATACTCAATTAACTTATTCGAAGATTGTTTAGAACAAATGAAAACATTGCTCCACCTACATATGAGTATAATGTGCTTAGTTATATAATTTTTCATATATATATATATATATATACAAACGTACCAGGTACAAAGATTACGTCTAACATATTGATTAGAGGTCAAAAGCTGGTGTCATGGTGCAATACTAGGAAATCGATTAAAAAAAACCCCACACGTGCAACAGTATGAGTGGGCTCGTTATTTCCAAAGCATCAACTCGACACAGTTCTCTACATAACCCTTCAAGACATGCAGTACCCCAAGAATATCGTCTAACCATCTTGAAATCTCCCAAAAGAGAAAGAAACATAAGATGCTGCAATGTGTTGGACTTATCAGCAAATAGAAACCCTCCAATAAGTTACAAAATAATGCTCTTGTATACAGTATACCTTTGGATGGTGATGACATCACCATCAAGGGATAACTTAGTCACTATATTGCTAACTGGTATACTTAACATCGGCTCCTTTAGTTAGTTGGGTCTCACTTCTAAAAAATCCTTGCATACTTGTGTCCAATCATATTGTAAGGATCTTGTTACCAACTCTCCATTTATAAGTAATCCAAGCTGGACAAAAACATCCTCTAGCTTAATAGTGCATTCCCCGTCAAGTAAGTGAAATGTATGAGTTTCAAGCCTCCATTATTGTTTAACTATAGCAATAATTAGATGTCAATTTAATTGAATAAATCCAAGCTGTGCAACCCCCCAAAAATTAGATTGTTGTAGAAATGACTCTATATGTTCATCTAATTAAGCTAATAGTACGATGTATTATTATTTTCCTTCTTCGATATTGTAAAATATCAGTAGATCAAGTATCTCATATTGATTGTGAGTGATGCAAATATAATTGCCAGAAGTCAACAAGTCTAGGATATTTAATATTAAAAAATAATATATTCAAATACCTAATAAAATTTACATAAAATGTCTATTACAATAATGCTTATTATAAAGTCCACAACAAGAAAGAAATAGAAAAACATTTGTTGATAACCAAAAATACATAGTGAGTAGGATGCATGTAAGAGAATTGTTACTTGCTTCACACGGAGATGATTGGGGCTTGGACGTAAAGGTCTTTATGACGATCAATAATTTGCTTGTACATAAAAAATACATAAATTGTGGTTCTAGAGTTTTTGTTGTGATTTATGTTGATTTAATCACTAATTCTTTTTATCATATACCCATTATATGTTTTATTTGTTTTGGGCTATTTGCACATTATTATTCTATCTAAGTTGCTGCCCATTGTCCACATCTCTTGGGCCAATTTGTGAGAAAGAATGTTGAGGCCCAATTGCATTACCCACTTAAAATGAACCGGTTTGGTTCAGTTTATAAAATCCCGGTTTGGGTTAATTGAACCAAACCAAACTAAATTCATTGAATATATATTCATCCTTATCCTTTGACCTAAGAAGATAAAGAAGAGGAAATTTTGGCCTCCATTTGTGTTGAGAGGAAAATCGAGAGAGGGAAGAAAAAGCGCAATGTTGCCACAGCAAACGCCACCGCTGTTTGTGCTTGGGTCAGAGGGGAAACGATGCCGCCGCACTCGGTGTGCTTGGTCGTTCGATTCGAACATTGGCGATCTCCGATTTGATCCCGTTGGTGCTTGCCGCCGAGTGGGTATTTGTTAACAAATGTTGTATTGTTCTTTAATCTTTGTTTTCTTGGTGATTTCCCCCTTTAGCGTGATTCCCCTCTCATTTCCATAAAGATTGCTTGTGTGTTCTTGTGGTTTCTGATTATTCTTGTTTATTGAACCTTCCAAGAACGTGAATCTTTGAATATTTCCTCTGTAATTATGCCTATTGTGTTCTATTTTCATAGATCTCTTAATAATATTGACTAAGTAAGGGGGATTTATCATTCTTCCAAGTGGAGTAGGTCTTCGGACCGAACCACTATAAATCTGTGTGTCGACTCTCTCTTTATCTCAATTTTTATCCAATATTATTGAAGTTTTGACTCAAAATTAATTGCTGGAATTTATCTTAAAGTGTATGTGATTGCTGGAATTAATTTTAGAGCACATGTGAATGCTTGAAATTATCTTGATCCTCATTTAAAGTGCTTGAAATTCATTATGTGTTAAAGATTGGGTGCTGAAATTAATTCCAGACGGCCAATTGATGGTTATAATTGATTAAAACAGATGTTGTAAATATTTGTAGCAATTTAAAAATAACAATTGGTATCAGAGCTTTATTTATGCATTATGTTTTATCATTTTCATGTAAATAAAACACTGATTTACTATCGTAACGTTCTTACTTACTTAGTTTCACATTTTTTTTTGGTTATTTTTGTCCAAACTGAGTGCTGTCCATACTGTCTTTTTTTTTTTTTAAAGAATGGGTACTCGATTCGAGGTGGAACGTTTTGATGGTAAGGGAGATTTCGGTCTTTGGAAAATGAACAATACTAAGG
>JAOANK020000052.1:143570-154779 GCA_026257165.2 Telfairia occidentalis | reverse complement strand
TTTACGTTTTATAGATTTTTATATGGATATTGAAAATATCGATGTCGATCCCTCCAATTTAGGGATATATCGGCAGATATATTGACATATCGATGGATATTTAAATCATGGTGTAATTTAGGTTGGTTTTAGTAATTATTTTTGGTAATCAGCAGAAGGAAACAAAAAGATCACTCCACAAGTCAAAGATTAATGAATAGGAAATAAACATGACAGTTTTATTTACAAAGCAGAGACAAATACAAGATGTGATATTTTCCCTTCAATTTGGTATAATTCCTCCATTATTGACCAAAGAGAGACAATCAAGAAAATAAAGTGTAATTATACAATTCCAAAAATTCCTGTTTAGGATCCTAATTTCCTTTCTGTTCCATGAGGCAACACAAAAGAAGGTAATAAAATGACACAAGGAAGAGCTGAAATTTGCACCCCATGAAAGAAAATACATTGTGTACACAAGCAGAAACTCTAATCCATTGGTTTAGTATCAAACCTCTGGCCAATTAACAAGAAAGAATGTCTTTAGTTCTATCCTTCTAGAAAATATTTGAGGTTCTGAAGCCCCTCTGCAGAAATGCTTCTTCTAAATCTTGGCCTCTGAAAAACTACAGGTGGAGGTGCCTCCAAGTGAAAGCTAACCAAGACTACTGTTAAATTGTCTGCTGCTCCTCTCTTTATGGCTTCTTCTACTATTTCCTTGCAGCAAACTTTGACATCATTGTGCTCTTGGAGCCTCCTCCGAGCAAAATCGACAGCATTTTGATTCGTGAAGACGTCCCATATTCCATCACTGCCTATGATCAAGAACTCGTCCTCCTTCGTCAATGTCATTAATCTAAGTTCAGGTTCGGCGCTCAACGGTCCGCCTCTTTCGCTCATTTCCTTCATTCCTTCGAGATGCCAATCTCCTAAAGCACGTGTAACCCCAAGCAGGCCGTTTAGATAATAATCATTATCGATGAATCCGCCCAAAGCCTCGATTCGCTTCTTTTCTTTTGTGCAGCATGGCCTGTGGTCTTTCGACATTTCTATTGCACCTCCTTGTCTCGACAGTACTGCTCGGCAATCGCCAGCATTTGCTACAAGTAAAGACCTGTTTGGAATGATAACGTTTACAAAAGCCAGATTAAAAATCTTTGAATCCAAGGAGAATTCCCCCAAAGAAACTAACAATTCATGAGCAGTAGCAATGAAGTGAACATTTAGCAAGAAAACAACAGAGCTTTGAAAGTACAGAGAGTTTCGAATGTATATGACACTTATTTATTTACATATTTCCCTTGTTGTTTATCATAAGGTCACATGTTTATAGAGTGATGCTTTGAAGTGATCTAGATTCAAATGCTGCAGCCATGAAGTCTAAATTTTAAGAAAAATATATGAGAAATAGGAAACGGAAAGCAAATGCAAGGGATTACCTTCCAAATATCATTGCCGTCAGTGCGGTTGTGCCAGACGATAGAGATGTCTCAAGAGTGCACGATCTAGCAAAAGCTGCATCAGTCTCCATAAATGACCTTGTGACCACCTTTTCAAGCTCTAAAGGAAAAGCGGAATCTTCAACAATGACTCTCGGCAAGTGGTCACGAACAAATTGTGCAGCGCCTTTTCCTCCATGACCATCAAATACCTATTTATTCAAGCACAGCCAATTATTTATGATGAGCTAACGATCATAAGTTTCGACCCTCATGGATTTTGGCAAAGCACAGAGCCTGAATCTAATTTCTTGATAAATTTTACAGACTCCTAACTCCTAAGGGCCAAGCACCTTTTTTTGGTACAAATACAGACTTACAGAATGATAGAACTAGGCCTAACCAAATATACCTTTTTTTCATTCATGGCTAGAGATAAGCTACAAAAACTAGATCCCAAGAAACCTTGTAGAGCGCGATTCACTGCAATTACATGAGCCAAACTGAGCATTGTCCGAAGTATCTCTCCCTATTTACATTACCCATGTATAATTAATTTCAGGCCTCCTCATACTCTCTTCCTTACTGAACAGATGACAATAATACTATTGAACTCTTAAAGCCAACGCTTCCACACTTGAACAACTTGCATTGGCTACAAGTACATAACACACCTGGTCCTTGATCTGTACCTTCTTCCAATGTTTAGCATGTCAAACAGCACAAGGGCTACTTACCCCTTTCATCTTTTGTCGTGCCCTCCGGAAATGAATCTTAAGCTCATCAAATATATATTCTGATAGGACCTATTCAACAGCCTCCACCACCGTAGTTGCCTTTTGCATCTTACTAGGGATGGAGGGCCTCTACCAAATAAAGCTCAAAACGGCATGGTCTATGTAGGTTGGAATGTCATACTAGAACTCGACAACCGTAGTTTAGCCCTTTGCACCATAGATTCAGTTTTCTAGAGGCAAAGCATCTAAAATAGGCCTCCTAGCAATACTCACTGTAACGACCATCTGCTCGTGGATGGTAACTGCACTACCTTCCATGAGAGAGTTTGCCACACTTCGGGCTGTGAAGGGGTGTGTCAAGAGGAAATGAAGCATCTATACTTGTGAGTGGATTGTATCTTTTCCTTCTAACAATTGTAACCTTCCAATTAGCTCCATCGTTTAATCTTCCTACAGTTGCTCATTATAGGTTAGGCTACAAAAGGCCTATAGGAGAGAGAGCCATAGCGTTGTTCTTCTAGTTCTACCACACTATACATCGAGCAACATGCTTTTCGACATCTTGTTTCATTCCCACCCAATACAGGTCTGCAACTACTCTATGATAAGCCCTAAGCACCCTACCTCTCTACGTACATCAGTTAGAATTGTCTCATGTTGGTCTTTGCAAAACCTCCATTCTCAAATCCATTTACACTATCGTCAATTTGACCGTTCAATTTCGGAGTTGTTTATGCTTGTTTGAATTATTCCCCAAACATAATTAATATGAATTGAGGGGCTTTTCAACAACGAATAGTGAATAGTTTAGTTTGACCTAGTGAGGCACTCTATGGGGTTTTACATTTGGCTGGATGATGATGACCTTTGTATGAATCTTTTTAAACTTATTTTTCACTAAATCAATGGCTAAAACCAGGAGGATTCAGCTATACTGCTTTCGGTATATCCAAATGCAGTTTGTTTTGTAGTTACGGGCAAGCTATCAAAACCAATCTTATATATCATATTTGGGGGGAGCACATTAGTTTCGAATGACGCTCCCTATTTCCATGGACATAATCAAGGTTCTGATTATCTGTCAGTTTCCCATCTTTGGGTCATTCCTTTATGCATGCAAGGATTGCAAGTGATACTTATTCACTAGAACTCTTATAGGCAATTGTCAAATCAGAGCATGAACATCAGGAAACAACAATAGTTTTACTCTGCTCTAAGATAAGAGTTAAATTCATCAAAACCATAACTGCAGTACACAAAAGATATATACATGAACTTACACCATAGAACGAGACGGCTTCCTCATTGAGAAAACTACAGTCGAACTTCTTAGCCAAGTCATGAATGCATACATGAGTGTCCTCCATATAAGGACGCTTTCCGATATCAGACCATTCTCCTGATCTAAGTGCAGGAATAAAAGCAGATGGATTCTCTTTCCTGTCTATAACTGCAGCATCCTCAGAAATGCTTTCAAGCTACACAAACCAAAAGAAAGGAAAAATCAACATGTTGAGAAGAATATGAAACCAATACATATATAATATATTTGAAGTTACTAGAAGGAAATATTTAGTTCATGCTAAGATAGATACATTGCCATTTTCTACAAGACCTAGTTTTTCCACACAACTAAAACAACAAAATTTGAACAAAAAAAGCTCTTCAAGGAGCAGCATTAACAATTAACAAAGAACCAAATAGAAAAGGGACCCCATCTTATCGTAAAAAAGAGTTTCAACAGACGGGATACTAGGAACATCTATGGGTTTATACGTTTATAAGAACAATCAAGCCACACAGGTACTCAAATTCAAAGAAGTTTTGGTCAATTTGAATCCATATCAACTAACAAGATACTTTAAATTAATTTTATAACGTAGGTTAATTCATTCTAGAGTTAGTTTTCGTATACGGGAGACCTACAACCAACATTAGGGGCGAGCGAACTCATCTAAATTATTGGTTGGCGTAGTCAGCCTTTAAATGTGGCACTAAAACTTTGATGGAACACAGGACCAGTGAACTCTGAGTCAAGGTTATACAGATGCATTTTTAGGGAAAAAAAAATTTCAACCATAAAGTTCAACAGAAAGAACCTACTATCATTATGTAGTATTCATGAATACAACAGTCCTGTTGGTTCTTCTCTCATATCCTTTTCTTTAGGTCCTTGCCAAGGGACCATAAATTAAAGTAAGAATTGTACAAGCTACGCAAAGAAGTAACTTTATGCTCGAAACTTTAGAATTGACAATGGAACCTCAATTAAAACGTAAAAGGACTTGAGTATCAGAATCTTTTGAGGAGCACATTAACGACAAAAAGTAGCTGTTTCCCTGAAACGTGAGTACTTTCAAATCAATTACAGTGAAGGGAAAAAAAAAACTATATGTTATATTGTAAAACAGATTTGAAGCAGCAACTTTGGATTGAAGCAGAGGAGAAGAAAAAATCAGATCAAACTAATAACATAAGTAGAGAGAGCTGAAATTAGTGAGGAAGACCATATAGAATAGCAAAAAAAAAAAAAAAACACAGGAAGAGAAGAGAAACCCAAAAATTTGTATCCAAATACATGAATTATCAAGTACATTCAGTTAACAGCACGAATAATGGAAAAAATAAACAAATTCATGGAACCCCATCAGAGAATTCCACAAAAGAAAGAATAAGAAAACAACGTTTTTCTTCATTTTCCTCCAATACCCAACAAGAAAGCCAAAAAAACCCAGTACGAATCTAACAAAGACATCCTCCATGACAGAAGAGAAAACCCTAGAAAAGAGTAAGAAGGATGCAAAATTCGTACTGGAAAAGAATTCCCAGAGCGGCTTCGGTCGCTAGTTCCACTGAGAGCAGGCTCCTTCTCAGGATTCCCCATCTGATTCTGCAAAAATTCACAATGCATAGGCCATGGCTTGCTATTATTACTCCCAGAACTTACCTTCTCTGTTCCAACCTGCTCTGCGTCCGTCACACACATGACGATAAAAAGAAAAGAAGAAGAAAAAAAGTTGTGAAAGGCGTTGGTGGTTCAGTTTCCTTTCAACTTGCAGTAGGTGGGTATCCAAAGTAACAGAAGCAAGCACAAAGCTAGAGAGAGAATCAGAGAAAAAATAATGGAGGGTGAAGAAGATTCTCAGAATATGTCTGCTGGGTAGAGTGAGAAAACAAAAGAAAACAAAAAACCCTGTGTTGAGGAAGAAAAGAAAACACTGAGAAACAGAAAGAACTCCAAATATTATAGCGCATCGAGTCGAGCTAGAGAAAAGAGAAGCGTTTTTTGGTTCCAGATTTTTCTATTGAAAGCGTGGCTGAAAATCTGTTGGTTTGGCTTTGCCTTTGGGGTAATATACAACAAATTTACAAATTTATTATTGGGAAATTCATCAATTATTTCCCCCCTTTTTTTTCTTTATTTCCTTGCAATTGGGAAATGTTCAATGTCTGCAAATTCAATTTCTTTTCAACTACCCACATTTAAATTTCCAAACTTTACATCTCAATCCTATTCCCTGCTTTCTAAGAAAATTACCCTTCATTTCTTTTTATCTGAAAATCTCTTTCAACAACTAAAATCTAGGGAGAGAAAGGTGGATCATTGCAGTCTGATTGTTTCTCTCACTAAAAAATGACTAAGCAGTTGAAATTATACCCTTAGCTGTAGATTTTCATGGTAAGCTAACAAGTAAATTCAATTGAAAAATGTTAGAGACAAGTGGTTTTAAAATCTTGACTTTGAGTTTATTAATGGTGGGTCATTAATTATTTGAACCACATGTTTCACATTCCTTGAATAATGAATAGACAAGCAAAGCAATCGATCAAATTTTTTTTAGTTTTGTGGGATCAAACTCTCGACTTTTGTGATGGTAATAAATATCTTATCTACTTAGCTACACTCAAATGAAAAAAAAAAAATCCAATTTAAAAAGAAAAAAAAAACTAGAAAAAATGCTAGATATTAGATGTAGGGACAATAGTTTTTTGTCTCATTCCCTTTAATTTGTACATTTTTTTTTCTCTCTCTCTCTTCTCTAAGAGAGATGAATGGTAGGTATTCCATCCCTAGAAGTAGGCATCTATGGGGGGATAGCTACCTTTACATGACATGAGACTTGAAAGAACCTAATTCACACATTCTTTTTCTTTTCAATTTATATATTCAAGTAATAGCAATCACCAACAAAAATTACTTTGACACAAGGGAACAACTTATTGTTTACAAACTTGTTTTAGTGCTTTTTTCTTAATTAAAAAAAAAAAAACATGTATCTTCTATCCTTATTTTTCATCCCTCCATTTATCTCATAGGTATAATGTAACATATAGGTAAGTTTGGGTTGACTTACCAACCCTGAACATAACTCAATTAGTTAAGTTATATATCTTCGACCAAAATGTTAGAGATTCGAATTTTCATTTTCATATTGTTGAATTTAAAAAAAAGTTTGGGATGAATTTTAAGACAACAGAAATCTTTAACCTCAGTAAAATCACTATTTTAAATTTTTTATAAAATACTTAAAAGTACTTTTGAGAGAAGCACTTAATTAGTATTTCTTCTAAATTTTATTGAAGAAGCATTTTTATATAGTATTTAGAAAGAAAAAATTCATCTCAAAATCTCTCTTAATATTATTAACAACAAAGATTAAATAAAAGTATAAACCAAAACTAAATATATATTTTTTTAAAAAAATTAAGAATTAAAGACCATATAAATACCATAATAAAGATTTTTAAATATTGATATTGACGATATGGATGGATATTTTTTTATAATCATAAAAGTCAATAAATTCACAAATTAAAATTTTAAATTAATAAATAAGCATTTCGCTCATTTTAAATAAATGACAAGTTCTCGCCATTAATATTAGGTTGACATTATTGTTATTTCATCGACTTTGTTTTATATTTCATCAATTTTTGTATGGTATAATAGAAATATTGATTCATCCCTTTTATCAAAGTTGAATTAATGAAAATGTTAAAATCTCAACAAAAATATCTATATTTTAATGGAAATTTAATAGCCTAACCATAATTAACAAGATTTATATGTCAAACTGAACATGACTCAATTAATTAAAGTATATCTCTTCGACCAAAAGGTCGTAGATTGAATCTTCACATCTACATGTTATTAAACTAAAAAAAAATTACCTAAATTTATGTTTTAACCAAAAAAAGAAAGAAGGAAAAAAAAATCTTTGTTCATAGAAAAGATCTTCTAAAAAGTAATCCCATTACTTGTATCAAATGAAAGTAGATATTTTTTGAATTATTATAAGGAGTAATGATTAAATTCAAGGTCAAATGTTCTTAAATTTAGAATATTATATCATTTTGATTCTGTTCACACTAGGAATTTCTAATAGGGCCACGCAACGTAATCACTACCCTCAAAATTTCTTTGTAATTTCAAGTGATTTTTATTTTAATTTAAGCTTCAAAAAAGGGGGAAAATCGCCTAATATGCCAAAGAACTAGCTGTGTGCTTTCCTAAAAAAGCTTATATTAATTAATTAATAAATTATAGTTAGTCAATTAATATAATTATTATTGTATCAATAGTTTTTTACAATTACTAATTAAGTCGGTGGGTTTTAATTAAAATGACAATAATTGTGACAAAAAGGGATAATAATGAAGGTTGGTATAAATGGTAGGTTTGATTGAAAATTAGAGGAAATTTCATTGGAAAATGATGCATGAAAATGACTTTTTCATATTGGTTCTCTCTTTTTCGAGAAATTATTTTATAAGATCGCTAAAATGTAGTTGTCTCCTACTATCATCTTTAAGTACTTTTATAATTTTTATATCATAAATTCAACTACGTAAAGCCACCAACCACATTATGGCAGCCTCCTCAAATAATTTCTCTTCTTTTGCAGCTTTGCTTTTAAAAAGTCTCTTTCTCTCTCTTATAAAATGAAATTTGATCAATACAATTTTAGTTTTTTTATTTATACATTTTTAAGTATTTAGTAATGGTTGTTTATTTAATAAATTATTTCATAATAAAGTTTAAATTGTGGAAATTAAATTAATTAATTTGTATATGAATTATTATTTTGTCGGTTTAAGATGTCAATGTCCAACAATAACGTGGGTTTGTGGTCCCATTTTCCTTCCTTTATTAATACATATAAAATACCCTTTTACCAAATATTAGGAGTTGGAGAAATTTTATTTTGTATATAATATGAACCACAAACACTTCAAAGTATTATTCACATTTTTATTTACAAATTTTTAGGGAATTTTGTTATTTTTAATTTTATCATTTTAAAAACATAATACATAAAAGTATTTTAGTCTTTTTATGCTATTGATGATGATGTGGCAAATTAGGGTTTAGTTGAGAGGATATCTAAATTATTGCCTGTAAATTGTTTTGAACCGTTTTACATTTTGAATGAAATGGAGCCTTTAAGCTTTTTTCTTCAAGTTTAGCCGAGAGCTTCTTGAACTTTTTATAATTCACGTCTTGAGTTGCATGTCAAGAACATTCAAATAGAGTTGATCATTTTATCTTGTGGAGTGTTCGACTCTTGGTTTGAAGGAACTTGTTAGGTTTCTTCTTAAATGGTAGAGTTTTATCGTATAGTTTTGTAGATTAGATTGTTTAAAGGAATAAGTTATAGAAATTTAAGTTTTTTTGAAAGTTTATATACTTGAAATTCTTATACTTAGCATTGAAGCAAATCAACATATCAAATTTAGGTTCAGGTTTCAATCTGAGTTTGACAATTGGATAGATTTTTCGAATCTTGGAATAATGGATGATTTAGATTTTTTTTTTTTTTGAAAGATGATTTGGGATTTATTTGGTACTAGATTTGGATCTAACTTTATGTTTTTAGATTAAAGAATAAAGTGAAATAAACCAAAAGTTGTTTGGTTAGCCTTATTTCTAAAATTCAAATCTAAAAAAAAAAAAAAAGTCCCTATCCCTCAATACTCTTCAGCTTCTCTCTTGTAGCAACCAAGAATCAAAGATTTTAGTGGTGCTTTTTTTTTGTTTGTTTAAACCATGATCTACAAGTTTCTTCAAGCATAAGCATTGGATCTTGCAATTTCTTTCTACTTCTCATGGTGATTCGGCTTTTTATTTTTTACTTCTCTTCCAACTTCTCAGTTAGTATTGTTTTGAAATCAATTTCGATTCTTAAACTTGTCAAGTGGTATGGATTTTAAATTGAACTTCAAACTTAGATATATGTTGCATATCTAAATTGTTGCAATTTTACCCTCACATAAATTTTTATTCGAAATATCGTAAAAAAAAAAAAGCTCAGATGTGTTTAATGAATTATAAAACATACCTAAGTAATAAAATGGGTAATTACAAAGAAAAACAACATTAGAATTAATTTTTTTGTTAAAATTTGTAAATTTTAGCTAAGTTATTCAACCGTTAATTGGTACATTAATCAAACTTATTTCTGTATGGTACTTTATCTCAAAGATAAAAATTGAATAGATGATTAAAATTATCTAAGTCTAAAGTTTGATTAGATAAAATTGAAAACTTAAGGTGAAAATTAATAAAGTTACAGTAAAAATTATTTGTTTTTCTTATTTTTCCCCCTTCTCTTGTTCCCAACACCTACATTAATTTACAATTCTCTATTTTATCTCTTGATCAATAAAAAAATCCAAATCATATCAATTTTTCTTCAATGAGTATGAAACATGAGATATCTTCCATCCTACACCAGAACATAATCTAGTAGCAATCACATGTAATAGTTGAAGAGGCAACAAAATTGGCTGCTGCTCTCTCTCTCTATCTTTCATCTCTCTCCAATTATAATCCAGAAGCAGTCACATGGAATGGGTTCAAGAGACTATTGGCCTTAGGAAAGAGATTGAGATGTTCAGAAAAGAAAGGATAATTTAAAAGAATCTACATCCACAGCCACATGCAACACATGGGCCATAAAACAAAGCTTCAAAGTTACTGCCAGAATTCCAGCCTTACCTTGGATGCCAATCAGCAACTCCTTTTCTAGACATGCCTATCTCAGAAAGATGCCCTATTATGTTGCATATCTAAACCAACAACAGCCACCTTTTCTTGGGGTAATGCCAACAAAGTTGAAAGTAGCCCCAGAAGCAACTGGTGGACCTGGACATTGTATAATCTTTCTATATCACAAGCTATGACAGCTAAAATCAAACTTACAGAGCTTGAACTAATAATGATTTTTAACACAACTTAGATGATCAAACATTAATACTTCATTAACATATCTCTAAGACTTCCTCCCTTATTATATATAAAAGATTGGTGTGTCATAAACATATTTCAGAATCTTGCTCTAAGAAATTTAAAAGCACCATCGTGCTGGCACAACATTACATAGATTAATTGTGAGGATGTTCTTCAGAAACAAGCTGAAAAACAGAGGGAAGAAAGTCTCATATTATAGAACTGACATGTTTTGGAATACCTATCCGACCACCCTTCAAACCCCAAAATTAGCTAAAATTATGACCAAGAAATCAAAACAAATAGAATAAAATAAAACAGTGCATATTCATATCAAAATTCAAGCTGCTAAGTCTTCAAAACCCTCTTGCATAAAATATGGCCTACAACTCAAAAAGTTCTTTCATGCTGTTTTTGTGTCAAAGGCGGCACCCTACATAATTTAAATCGCAGCAAAAGCCTTCTTCCCACGACTTGAGGATCCAGCAGGAATGACCCTCAACACATTGAACCTCACTGTCTTCGACAATGGCCTGAAATTTGAATGGTAAATATGAAACAAGTTTACTTCAAATCCAAAACTATTATAACAATAATCGATGTAAAGAATTCTTCATATCTTGATGTGAAGTACCTGCATTGGCCAACAGAAACATGATCACCCTCCTTCACACGAAAGCATGGAGATATGTGAGCAGGAATGTTGGAGTGCCTTTTCTCATACCTGAAGGAGACAAAAGAAATAGAACCATGAGGTTATATTTTCTCCTACAAAGAGAAAAAAGTTGGGGGGGGGGGGGAGTCATGAAAGTACCTCAGTT
>JAOANK020000052.1:129828-143470 GCA_026257165.2 Telfairia occidentalis | reverse complement strand
TATAATATTCAAATATATTATATAATAATAATATAATATTAAATTTGAATATTATATACCAATTAACCCATTATTTTAAATTGCGCCACGTGTCAACTTCTAATTGGTCCGCGTTGTTGAATCTGTCGTCACGTCATCCGACTCGGGTATTTTTCGTCCAACTTGTTTTGACCATAACTTTTTCGTTTGAGCTCCAATTTAGTTGATTCAAAAGGTGTTGGAATCGTTGTTTCGAGCTCTACGTAATGGACTATTCAAAACGTTAAAATTTTCAATAAATAAAATCAGGTTTGTTATCTTCAAAATATTAATTAATTAATTAATTTGAGATTAAGGGCCAAAAAGCCAACAGTTAGGCCGTACCAGGCAGTGCATGTAAGACGACCGTTGGAATTAGCCTGTAATTCGCCCGAGGTCGCTGACAGCTGAAATCAAGAGAAAAATAGAAGAAGACAAAGCTTCATTATTCAAGCCACTTTATTAAAACTACTTTGATAAAACAGAAACATCTTTCGTACAGACATACCACGTCAATTTTACTTTATGTCAACTTTATTTATTTTTTCTTTTTGTAATAATTTTATTTTAAGAATTTTGTTTTTATTACTTTTTCAAGAGCAGATTCCGTTCATGTCCAGTCAGGGATTTATCCTGTCAGTTCGAACTTATCTGTTATTAAGTTAGATTCAATTTCGCTCTCAATTCAAGAGTCTATAAAAGACTTCGTCAAATGTACTCAAAGGCATAGACGAAAATTCTAAGCCTTCTCCTTCCCTATTCCCTTTCCTCTTTTCATTCTCCTCTCATCTTGTAAAAGGCTGGTCACCCTCGACCCTAAGCCTCACTCAACTTCAAGTAACTAAAAATAAAACAAAATAAGTTAAACAGAACAAAGAAGTGAAGGTCGCCAATTGGATAGCAACCTGCTCCGCCATGATTAGGGCTTGAAAGAGAGCACGAGTTCTAGTTTGCTCAGGCGGCCGAAGGAGCAAAATTCAATTATTGGAAGAAACCCTAAACCTACTTCATTAGCATAGGAGACAATAAATGGACTCACACGAAACTGGGCCCAAGTATTAAAATGGGCCTAATGATTTTTTTTCTTTTGTTTTTTTATTTTGAAAATATTCAATGAAAATTTTAAATTTACATGATAAAACAAAATACATTATTTTAATATTTAAGCATTCTAGGGCACTTGATAACAATAAATAAATAGGCCACTTGTTAGAAAAATTGCCGTAAGTGTGAAAATGGGCCAAATTTGAATAAGATGTTTCAACATTTTGGGAAAAATCACTAAAAAAATAGAAAAGTTTTAATGTAAAATAAAGTTAAAAGCGAAAATCATATTATTTTAATTTTTGAATACTCTTAGTATTAATTTACTCTCAACTAGTAGTAATTTATTCTCAACTCGTCTCATTATAACTTAACTGATTACTAACATATCATAAGTATAAGTTTGCAAAAGTTACAAAAATCAAATAATAATTCGTATGCTTGAAAGAAGAAACTTTAATTATATTTTAGGCCAATTGGGTCCAAAGAATGTAGACAAAAAAAAAATGAAGATTGATTCACTTAGGTTCATGTATAAAAAATGAACTTTCACCCCCTCGACCACCTTCAAAAGTCAATCATGACAACTACCAATGTTTGACTCGTAAATAGTTTCTTAAAAATAGATATCTACACACTCCGCTCGTTAATACTCTTTTAAAATGATTACTCACCCCTAATTTGAACATAGTAGTATCCAAATTTCAACCATTTTGCTATTAACACAAAATGACTATGAGGACGTAGATTTCTTTTTTTTTAGACAATATACAGAGTGAAAATTTGAACTCACAGTTTGGTTATAAGAACATAGATAATAGACACAAACGGCAATAGTTATACAAATTATATTTCTCTTCCATAACATTGTTGTAAAAGCCAAAGCAAAAGGCAAATGAGTGTTGGCACTCTCTCAACAAATTAAACTGTAGCAGCACACCCTGAGATTCTCAGATGGAAGAAGACTGAAATAACAGTTCCAAGAACCATCAAAGTAAGATAGAATTAACAGAAAAGCATAAATTTGAAAAGCTGAAGAATCTATATAAGGACTTGATCTGATAGTTTAATGGCCTCTCTCACATATATGGGAACAACACGGTAAATTCGATGAATGCTTTCTTTTACTTCTTTTCCATTTTGGGTTCCGAACGTAAGGCGGGGGAAATAGTAATGTCACACCATATCGTACAAGGTGACGGGGAGGATGGGGGCCGAGGCCGGGGCCTGGCCCGGGGCGGGGGAGGGGGAAGAAATGCAAAAGGAGAATGAAAAATAGTACACTTAATTGGCAGAGGCTGTGGTGCTCCTCCTTGCAACTTGTAAAGTGATTCCACTATTGATTCTGTTTAGATGATATTTTCCCAGAAGTTTGAAGGTGCAATTTCAGATTAAGATCTCATATTCTCCACTCACCTTGTTGTATCAATCTTTCTGCATCAGAGAAACATAAAATAAAGATAACTTTAACCTCATATTAATCATCCATTTATTAGTGTTCCACTGGCAAATAGTTCTTCATCTCATGATAAAATATAGCTCATACCGTATATATAAAAACATTAAGACCCCATTGCCAAGTTCTAGTTTTCTGGTCTGAAAACTTCACTTTTTCAACATTTTGTTTAGATTTAAGAGTTTTTGGAACACTTTTGAAATCTTGAGAAAATTTTAAAAAACAAATCTCTAAATACAACGTTTTCTAATTTTACAAATTTGGCTAGCTAAAAACATTTGCAAAATACTAATAAACAAGTATAATTATCAAAAACCAAAAATGAAATCATTTTTATAAAGTTGCAGAGACAATCACAAAGGCCAAAACACTCCATAAAAGCCCCACTTTAATGTCCCTATTTATTCATTATTTCATTGCACGTTCAAGAAACATAACGAGCATTATATTATCAACCCAGAGTCAAATTATGACGACATTATCTGGTGATAGGCATGCATAAAATGATAAAAACAAATCAATAATTTCACAGCAAGAGCACCTTTTGACGTTTTGAACTTGGAGCATCTGCTTCACCATCGGTGCATCTGCGTGATGTCTCAGCATCCCCATTTGAAGCCTGACAAACCCATTTTTTAGATCTTTTTTTTGGTGTGGGGGAGGGGGAGGGGGTATGTATGATATTGCAGAATGGAAATTCAAACATGTATCATTCAAAATTAGCAACTGATAAATCCCCTACTCGTTCAAAATTAGCAGAGCATTCAAAACACCAGAGGCAGTCATCAGAATTGCTTACTTGTGTGGAAGAATCTGAGACATTTCGACGCTCAGAGACATTTGCCTCTACTGAAGGCACATCTGGCTCATTGCCTCGTTGAGATGTGAATGGCATGATTTGGTGAAATATGTTGGACAAAAACATTCCTTCATCAGCAGTTCTTGGTTCTGATTCTTGTACATGTGCAACAGAACTTGACGCCACTGAATGATGAGCAGAAATAGAACCACCAATCTCCTGGAAACTGGCATCTTCAAGGTTGATTTCACCACCAGGAAAGAGAGTCCGAAGAAACTGGACAACATTGCTGGGAACTTGTCGTTCGGATTCCAGGTTACTTTGGGGCCCACCTGTAGCAAATATGTCGATATCAATACTATGTGCGTTAGATAGCACCTGCTGCCTTGAATTGTGAATTAATGACCCTGAAAGATAATGCAGTTTCCATTCTACACCCAAAATATCTTAACAAACCACTATTTAGTTAATTGGCTGAAGCTTATCTTGTGGAACATTATGAGGAGAATAATTTAAACAACTTTAGAAATACGAAACGAATGTAAATTAATTAAACCAATTATGAGTGTAGGTTGTGGCACCTGATGATACGAGAAATTATAGACTACCGAACTGATAAATATTACTTGCTCAGTGTGAAAAGGTTAATCTTGAAGCTAACTTAGATGCAAGATAGCTTTTATCACACTAATTCTGGATGGAAACAGAGGTCATAGAAGCAAGGAACAAAGAATAACACATTTCAACATGTAATAGAACGGCACGGTAAATTCCGTGGTAGAGAAAATGTAGCAACAGTCTTCTAACAATGGATGTACAAATAATAATTAATACATTTTAACTGAAAAGAGAACCTATAATCTTAAGAAAGCTATGGGAGGCCTAGGAAAAGAATTTTGGATATATAGGATCTCTCCCCATTTCAAAACTGGAGGTGAGACTTTTTTTCATCCAGCTCACGTAGTTACACAAAAGGTAGAGTTTCGTGGACCAATGTCAGTAGAACTCTCTCGTGTGGTTCCTTTTGAAAGAAAGAAACTCGAGTTTTTTCAGGTAAGTCTGGTTCTTCGGAAAATTTTTGTGATCAGGACAGTACACAATTGGAGTGCTCATCATAGTTTTGTTTGGTACAGTACACAATCGTACCAGTCTTTATTGGGGGATATTGCGCTGTTTTATTTCCCAATTATTTATAACAATTATAAGCAAATGGTTCCCATCTCCCCCTGATCATTTTTTTTTCAATGAATAGATGTATTTTTCTTATTTACAGACGTAGGAATAATCTTACAACAAAGCTGTTAGACATGTCATTTGATAAGAGTAAAAATGCAATGCAATAAGTTCACAGTTTGATATATTAAATAAATAACCTATTCTGTGCCTCGTAATAACAGCGTTACCATCTCTTGCAGCATCTTCTACATTTTGCTGTTCCCCAACAGATTCAAGAATTGTATGCTGCTCACTCTGGAGTCCAGTAGATTGACGCTCTGATGAAGCTTGACTTCCTCGCTCGGCCCTTGCATTTCCTGAAGCAGGGTGAGGAAATCTTCCAAGAACAGGATAGTATAACCCAATTGAATTACCAGAAGAATTTGAAGGTAAGCGGCTAAAGGATCCAGGTAATGCTGCAACCATGGTCCTAATTGGCACTACTCGCACTCCGGATTCTCCACCCATACTTGGGCCCTCTACGGTCCTAGTGGCTGCTTGATTGGTGGGATTTTCACCCACACCTCTGACTCCTTCTTGCTGCCCTGAAGGCTGCTGAGCTCCACTGCGTTCCTCTGAATTGCCATTCGGTACCACAGTGGACGAACCTTGAAATTAGTGAAACTATGATTAATCTAGACATCCAACAAAGGGACAATAGTTAAGGGAAGGTAAAATTGGAAAATTACCTCTTCGTATTTGTATGTCAATACGCCTTGGGAGAAATCCAGAACCAAGACCATGTATTAGCGCAGAGCCAGGCTGCATGGCACCCATGGGAACTGCACCTAAGCTTGCATTTTGTTGAAAGGGAAGAGGCTGTTTATAGAAGTTATAATTAGCAGAAGAAGATATAACCTCAAACCTGAAAATTAGTCGAATTCCAGCAAGGCGCAAAAATATTACCTGGACCATGATAGGATTAGGACCAGTTTGGGAAATGAAAACTGCAGGTCCTGCATTAACAACAGCTTCTGACTGCACATCGTACATCAAATTGAAATATATGTAAAAAATGTTAAGTTACCATCTACAAGATGAAAAGCAAAAGAAAGAAATAAAGATACCATCTAAATTAAAAGGAACACAGAGCGAAAGCAAAGGAAGAAAAACATACTGGATTTTGACCCATTCGCAATGTCATCATAGTGCGACCAAGTTCAAGGAGATATGCCCCTAGATTATTAAATACAACTCCGCTTCTCCATGCAGAAGACTGGGTATTCATCCGTAATGTAGGATCAGTAACACTCCTGTGATTCTCCAGTTGCCTTGAAAGTTGCTACCATCAAATAAGCATAAAAAGTTAACTGTGTTCTCTTCTTAATCGACAGAAGAAACAGCTACAAGCTCATATATTCTAACTACATTAAAGTAATATTGATCTATCAATAAAAATAAAACAAAATCTAGTTCCATAGTGAAAAGTAATATTGATCTATCTATTCACCAATAAGTTCACAAATTGAAAGGAAATGTATGATAAATTAACGGCACACCAGCAAACCCTTGACAGACCATAAAAGCCAAAATTTTATACTAATTGTGAGTATTTGTGGGTTTAGAACGCACAAATAGACACTCTGAGACTTCCTCTGTAAGCATCTGTCTAGTAGAAAGCATGACTTCAGCCAATGATGCAGGAGTAGGGAAGCTCTCTTGGGTGGTGCTTGGACGAGATGATGAATTAGAGCTGCTCTCCTCAGCTCCATTAATATTAGCTTCTTGAGCATTATTTCCTCCAACTCTGCCTGCCAAGCATTTCATGATAAACAAATATTACTTACACGCATTAGGAGACTTGCCATATGATGACAAGATATTGTCAAAGAGAACTGAACTGACCAATATTTTCGAAATCACGCCTCATATTACTGAGGTTGTGAGACAAAGTTGTCAAAGAATCAGGAATCACCTGCAAACACCAAGAATCACTACCATTCGTTTCAACCAGATGAATTTCAGAAAAATCAACTCATGGAGGGCAGAAAAAAAAGTACAGTAAGAGCCCAAGAATAATATCAATAGTCTATATTTGCTTATATGCAAAGGTTGGGTTCTGTTTTTAAGAAGTCAGAATACTAATAGCAGTTCAAAAAAACCATTCGATGTAGTATGCCTGTTCATCCATCCTTTTACTTGTAAATTAAGGGTAAACCTGAACAACAAGATTTTAGTCAATGAGTCACATACAGCACCAGCAGTAACCAGAGAATCCTGGATCTATTGATTTTTGGAAATGTAAATCTAAGATGAAAAAGACTCTGAATACCTAAAGAATCCCCAAGTGTTAACTTACAGGAGGAGGGAAAGACCCTAAAGAGGTTACTGATGGATGTCCAGAAGTGCCAAGAAACCTATCAGATAGAGGCCCTGAGCCATTGTCACCAGATTGATGCTGGTTCAAATCTATCATCCCAGCTGCAATCACACGTTCTCCAGATCTTTGCTGGTCAATTTCCTTCAGCATCCATCACCACTCAGATGAGCAAGATAGAATTGTTGCACAAGATGAACGGACATATTTAAGGAAACTAGAGTTCAAAATGAAAGCTAACCCTGACATCCATCCCTTCACTGCCGGTAACAGAATTTGAAAGTCCAATTGAACTGAGAACAGCAGATACAATCTGTACAGCAAAAAGATGGTGTGTTTAGTTACACATCTAAAACAACACCAAGCACCTGAAAGAAATTCATCCTCCATTACATAGACTGACCCTGTTGATTTCTGGAGGAACACCATCCCCTTGAACGGGCATACTATAGGTTTCAATCACCACACCCGGAGCCACCCGATTTCCATGAACACGACTTGTACTCGAATTTGGATCAGTCTCTGCAAACAACTTTCAAGAATAACAATTTAGCTGCTATAAAAATGGTAGACATGTCAGTTTGCAACATAGTTTGAACTGATCTTAGAAGTGAAGCAAAATAAGAAACTTCATTCTTTTATCTGATTTTGTCTGAATGTAATACGTTAGCCAAATATCATAGTGTTCTTAACAGTCAATAGGGTATAGACCCTCATGGTAGAGTAGCACAATAAAATAAGACAGAAGGGGGTATCTACATGTTAAACAGGTCCACCTTCTCTTGCAGGTCTTATCCATAAACAAGAAGAAAAATTTTCCTCAATCTATGAGCATTCATAAAGGTATACCGAGTAGAAGCCAGAACCCACCCCCCCCAAACATACACACACACACAATCTCTACATTCATCTTTGAAAATTCTTTAAGTCCTTTGAACAAAATCTTTCATGGAACGGCTCTAACTACATTGGTCCACAAGATCATTGCCTCAGCCTTATAATTATGTTCATATGGCTACTGCTCTACTGGGTATTTGGTCGTATGAGGGGAACAACATTGAACAAAAATGTTCTTTTTTTTTTTTGTTAAGTACAACAGATGTGGAGTAGAGATTTGAACCTTCGGTCTAAAACAAATAACAGTAATAAAATTCTCTCAAGAGATGTGCAACAAGGAAGGGTTCTTCAATCATAATAAGGCTTATAAAAAAATCATTTAAGTATAGCTAATGAAGGAATACTTATTTTATACTAATGATGCATGAAAGCAGACTGAACCTGGAGGATTTGGCAAAGTCTCTGATGGTGGAAGTGGCTGCCTGACAACCAAATGCAAGGTGTGACCATCTTCAACGTCTAGCTTCCATTAAGGAATACCTAAGCATATATTTCCAACTGAAAGATCAAGTGATCACCAGAAACGGAATACCAAATGATTTGCAGTATAGTATGAAATCCCCCCTTCACAATAAGATTAATCCAAAACCACATATGCAACATGGGCACAGTCCAAGCAGCCCATATAAAATCACCAAAAAAAAAAAAAGGTTGTGCAATGAGTCATCTTAATTCCTTGGTTGATTAGAGATTCAAGCTATTTGTGAGCTTAGTACATAAGGACTATACATCTATACCCAATTTAGCCTGAAGTTTTGTGTATCTAAAAGTTCTTTTTACTAGGAAGAGTGAAAATTTTCATTGAAAATATATAAAAAGTACAAGAATATAGGAATGAAAAACCCCCTACCAACTAAAAGCTTGCAAAAAGGTGCTCCAACTGGAATTAGTAACTTTAATTACAAAAATATTGAAAAAGGTAGAGAGTATACATTCGTTAGATACCAGAAACCTGAATCTCTCCCAGATTTTCTGCAAATCTCTAAACTTATCATTGAAAACCCTAAGAAACCTTTTGATTTACTCTTTTTTGGATGAGCATATTCATCTCTAATTCCAAGACTTGAGCACAATCTTGGTCCTCCTTGATTGTGATATGCCCAGTCATGCTTCCATGGAGATATATTTTCTATTTTCATTGAACATATTGATCTATTCTTATTTTCATTTAAGTCAAGTAAAAAGAATTTCTGTGTGTTTGCTGTATACACACACGTGTGTGTATAATTATATAGAAAGGGATGAATTGAAAATTATTTTATACCTCAGTAAAAATCCTACATAAAATAGCACCTTATATCACAAAGAATATCAATCAATGTTTTGTGAAAAATAAAGAGATATAGTAAAATCATGTAGAGGATACGATAGGCAGACAAGAGCTGATCATCCTTGAGAACTTTTCCTCGACATATAAGACGTTGTTGTTCTGATAACACACCAGTTACAGAAGCAATTTGTTCTTTCAATGCAGGGACTGGCATCTATAAAAGTTTACAAAAGATATTGTAATTGTATGTTGATGTAATAACTCTTCACTGAAGCTACAAAACTTGTATAAAATTTAAGTACACATCTGGCTTATCTGATTTCTTGCAACTTAACATGTTAACTTGAAAAGTCTAATGAAACAAGCACTACAAATTTTTGAATTATAAATACATTGTTAAACATCATCTTGGCTCAATTGAACAGAAAATTAACTGTCGCACAAACTTTGTGATTTTAAGAGAAAGTGAAGATATTAACCTGTTTATCGACTCTGAGAGTATAGGTTTGTGAATCTAGAGTTTTTAACTTAATCTCGATAGTGGTTTCAGATCCATCAGGCCCACCACAGCTAGTAGTTTCATCAACAGCATTGCTTCCCATACTCTGAAAACCAAAGGAAAAAGAGTAAGATACTCTCACCTTCTCCCTTAAAACTAACAAGAATACGGGCTAAAAACTGGGGTTCGAGACCCACGGGTTGCAATGCTTGAAATTTAGTGGCATGATAAAATATAACTAGCGCATTTCTTGCTATCCCTAATGAGAGGAATTCAGTGAGAAAACTTCGTTGAACTTATTGAGGCATCATGGTCGAAAATTGCTAACACCCTTATAGCTATTCTTTTTTTAATATCACTACTGCTGGAATACGCTTTTTTTTTTCTCAAAAACATAAAACTAACTTCGAAAATAAAGTACAAAAGCTTTGATATACCAATACGATGACTAAAAGACCAGCCATCTAAATTTCCAAATAGTCAATTAGGTTCATCCATCTAATTCAAGGAAAATTGAGACTCTTCATTTTTCTTCTGTTACTCCTCTGGATTCTCTTCGCCAATGCTAATCGAAGTTGAAAACTTAATATAAGTGAGAAACTCTTTTCAATACCCATCATCCATTGAAAACGATCAACCAAGGAATTCAAAGAAAGCATCGCAAGAACCGGGGTAAAGGAAAAGACACAATCCAAGCCCTAAGCTTATTCAGTATTTCTTCAGAAGCAGAAAAAAAGAACAAAAAAACAAAACAAAACCAAACAACACCCAAGTGAGTTGTCTGAGAATCAAACCCAGTACAGCAAAATCAAAATCAACCCAGCAGCAATCTTAGGTTTCCAAGAATCAAAACAAGAAACACGGAGATTCCAGATTCACCCCAACATGAAAACAGAACACTGATGATTACCCAAATTCATATAGGGTGAAAAACAACCGATGAGCGCAAAAAATGAAGAAATCAAAGGAACCCAGAATGAAACAAAGGATTACAATCAATACCCCTGTAGAGAAACGAAGCAGAGTGAAGCCCCAGGTAGAGAGAGAGAAGTGGTTGATGATTAAGAGAGAGGATTTTGTGCTTCCTTTCTGTGACTGTGAGTCGGAGAAAGAAAAGAACTTTAAAAACGATTAAAGGGTTGAAGAAATCTTACAGTGAAGTTATGTGGGTGGTGGTGGTAGTTCTGAAGGGGCGGTGACGGTGACCCTGCGGGGGAGAGAGAAGGGGAGAATGAGGAGGCCCTCGATAGCTTTGTACTAGCTGAATTTCACAGCTAGTCACTGGATTTCTTACGACTTGCAAACACAAAAATGGGATTTTTTTTTTTTTCCCTCTTTTAGGATATTTCAATTTTAACCATGAATTTATAGTATGTCAATTTGTACCCTAAACTTTTAATTTCATCCAATAATAATTATGAATTGGGATCAAATCATTGACCTTTATTGTGATACTATATGTCTTACTAATACATTCAACTTAAACTTTAAAAACCGTTGCACTATTCAGATAGACTTTGGTTTAAAAAATAACTGAAAAAGTATTCTCACGCGTCAAATAAACTACAATACATGTATTTTGTTTGAAATGATAGGATCCAAACATAAAAATACTACGAAAATTGACACAACTTATACTAGTTTAGAGATAAATTTTGATTTTTTTTTTCTTTTTATTTTTGGTGGCAAATTAGGATAATTTTCAAAATACTTAATTATTGGCTTATTACTAGTTTTAAGAAAATATTTGATTGTCAAATTGATCATAGCTCAATTGATTAAAGCATATCTTCTGAACCAAAAGGGCATGTGTTCGAATTCCCACCCTCACATGTTGTTGATCTAAAAAATGTTTGGTTTCGAATCTTCACCCCTTTAACTAAAAGAATATTTTATTCAATTTTAAATGTTTTTAGCAGCCTTTTAATCAAATTCCAATTTAAATTGAATATAAAAATAGTGGCATGTCAATTTAAAAATACTATAAGAATTTTACTTGCCTAAGTTTTGTTTTGTTTATAATGTTTTGAAACCAATAGTAATAGGTCAATTTTAAACTTAGCCACTATGAACTTATCTTTATAATTATGTTATATGTTTCGCATCTTAGAGGTAATAAGTTCAAATTTTCACTATTTATGTGTGATATAACAATAAAACAAAATAAATAGTGTATATTTTTTTTCTCAAGTTCAAAAAACGTGGAATAAGATATCAAACCTTAAACTTTAAGAAAAGCATAAGTATCTTGACCAGGACATAAATTGACGTAAATAACATTTAATTACTACAACCTGCCAATGAGTCATGATTGCTTCTTTTTTTCAATAACCATTTAGAACTTTTACAATTTGAACGTCAAGACAAAAAAAAAATATTTAATTTTAGAGCAAACGTTTAAAAAAAAAAAGTTGAAATTTATTTAGACCGTTGATATTCTCTTTTTAAGTACAATTCATGAATGTCACTAAAACCTGAGCATTTTTTTTAGTTCAATAATTGCAAGATTGGAGATTGATCTATCAACCCTGGTATGTCTCATCCACCGAGCTATGCTCGGATTTGCATTAGAACTTAAGCCTTGAGGGAGGCTATGACGCATTTGCCACCAAACTAAGAGACATATTATGCTAAACTGAACATACTTCAACTGGTTAAAGTCATATCTCCCTGACTAAGAAGTCATGGATTCGAATCCCCCACTCCCACATATTGTAGAACTCAAAAAAAAAAAAAAAAACTAAGAGACATATTTATTAATTAATTTCCATAAATTATCAAAGTCGATGGGAGACTCCTAGACCATAGTAATCTATCTGTGTTACTAATCACGGATAAGTGTGTGAGATCATCGACGGGCCCAACAAATAGGCACAATGGGCTTCACGTGCTATTTGAACATGGGCTGGGCCGAATCAACATTAGTTTTCTTAAGTTGTTATTAGAAAACACTTGGCCACGTATATTGCCTAAGCCCAATGGGCCTCAATTATTATGGGCTGGGTTGACTCGGCCTATAAAAGTCTTGGGTTTAATAGATCAATCCATTGAATGGAATGTTATAGACCAAATCCATTCCATAGTCATTTTCAATTTAATATTTCAAGTAATATTATATTTAAACCAACTTTTATTAAGGCATACTGTATTTAATTTTATTTGTTTTTATTGTAACATTATTAGTTTGTAGGAAAATTCTTTTTCACCATTTTACTTAACTAAATAATGTTATAGCCAACCCGAGCATAGTTAAGACATATTTCTTAAACCAAACAGTCGTAGATTTAAATTTTCGCTCTCACATGTCGAACTATTAAAAAAAAAAAGAAACTAAACAATATTACAGTATTCTCACATGTTCAACAACATGTAGGAGTGAAGATTCAAGCCCACGACCTTTTGGTCGAGAATCTATGCCTTAACCAATTGAATTATGCTCAGGTTGGCTGTGATGAGATAAGTTAAAAGATTGAGTTGCACAGCTAACAAGTGACGGTAGGGCATCATTCCACGTGTAGAATTTAAAACTTTATTAGTTATGCATGATGTGTTTAGATATAAATAATAAGTTAGTTTTTTTGTTTTTGTTTTTGTTTTTCTTGTTTTTTTGTAGTTCAACAATATGTGAGGATGGGGATTCGAATTCACGAGCTTTAGGTCGGGGAGATTTGCTTTAACCAATTGAACTAAAACCCGTTTACTTCCCTTCAATCGGAATGGAGAGAAATCCGAATGAAAATCAATCGGGATGAAATCAATTGAAATGAAAATTTAATTCCTTTGATGTTGTTTACTAGGAGTTATCTGGAATTGGAATCAGAAACTCATCCATGCTGTTTAATTTCATATGGAATCGGAATCAGATGAATGATGATTACAAAAATAACATTTTGTATTTTTAATCAATTAAAAAGCTATGACAATGATTAAGGAGAGTAGCGGGAGTAAAGCGTGTAAAACAATTAATGATTATGGTGTAGGCCCCACGAAATAGGAAAAGTGTAACGACCCGACTTAACTTAACTTTAGGACCGTTACTACATGCATGCTTTTAAAACTTAAGAGGAGTTTTCAAAAAAATTCGAATTGGGATCCCAAGAAAACGTAGTTAAACAAGAGTCAACTAA
>JAOANK020000052.1:78792-89204 GCA_026257165.2 Telfairia occidentalis | reverse complement strand
TAAAATATAAATAGAGATATTTTAGAGAAAAATATGTTAGAAATAGAAATAAGTTTGAAGAAAATAAATTTTAGAGAGTGAAAAGTTTGAAAAATATATAAAAAAAAAATTTTAAGATGAAAAGTGAGTGATGTATAAGAAAAGAAAGAGAAATAAAAATTAGAGAGTGGAATTTTGAAAAAAAAAAAAGTACAAGAAATTTATTTGAAAGAAGTATGTCAAAAATAAAAAAAAATTGTATCACAACAAAAATAGAAATTTTATAGAAAAGGAAAAACACCTATTTTAACTTTTTTAATATTTGTAGTACACTTAATGAGATTTGAACTTATGATCTTAGATTTAAGAAAGAGAATTGAGACCAACATGCCAAAGGGGACACATTGAATATTTTGACCAAAAATTTATTAAAACTATTAGCAGTCTTCAATAGAGGGGGGACACTGGCCCAACGTGGATCCGCCCCTATTAGAAAGTTAAATAATTTTAAATAAAAATTATAAGGTGTAATTTTAATTGTAATTTGATGAAACCGAACCAACTCAACATATTTTTAATGAGTTGGTTTGAGTTGGGTTCTGAACTTAACTAGGGTTGTTTAAGTTATACAAATTTACGATCTAAATAATTGGATTGAGTCCAAAATTTCATAAAACTCAACCCAACCTAACTCATGAACACCCCTAATTTCATATTACAATCTTGGAATTTATAAATTATATTTCTATATGTTAAAAATAAAAGTAAAAGAAAAAAAATTAAAACATAAAAGAGTAAATTCGAAATTTTTAAACAAGGTAGACTAAATTGAAAAAACACTCCGAATATTAATTTAGTCTCTCATTGATGTTAAAACTAGTGAATGATAAACTTATCTGACATAATACTCAGTGAATTTGTAGAAATTTAGAAAAGAAAAAAGTCCTCTAAAAGAGAAAAATTTATAATTCTTCTTACCACTTTCTATGAAATTTGAAAAAGAATTTGAATTTTCTTCATCATTGGTATGGGCAAGATATACATTATCCCACGTGGCAAGTGAGGGAGCAGTCACTAGACACTTACCGACATAAAACAATGTGGTTAAATTTATTACTATGCAGTACTTTTTTCTTCCATTCATAATTTGACATATCATTAAATGATTAATTATTTTATTCTATAGAGTCACAATATTCTTAAATACTACTGATGTGACAAAAAATAAATTGAAGTGGTATGAAAAATTTTCCATACTACTGTAATTTTTTTTCGAAAAAGGCCAAGATCAAGGCAGAAGATCTCAACCTTCCTCACACGTTGGTCCATGCAAAACACTACAGCTAGGCAATGAGATCAATTAGCACAAAGAATATCTTCGAGTGTGAATATTTGGCGTAACCCTAACTATATACTCAAGCATGTCTAATTCAAGCCCAACTTCTACCTCTATAAATGGAAGATCAAACCTCATACACAAGTATGTGAGAATTTCACCAAACTGAACATAGTTTAATTGATTAAAATATAATCTTCTCAACCAAAAGCTTATGAGTTCAAATCCTCACCTTTATATGTTGTTGAACTCAAAAAAAAAAAAGTATGCAAAAATTTCTTCATTTCGACTATACTTCGTTACCCTTGTTAGAGCGTTAGAGTGTGCTTGATAAAGTCCTACACTGAAGGTAGACTTTGTGCAAGTGTTAGAAAGTTGGCGACAATAGGTAAAAGCAAAATTCACACAACAATCATTTATTTAATTTTGAGGTTCGATGGAATAAAATTCAAGAGAATCAAATTAGAAATTATGTATAAATTAGCAACTTTTACACAAATAAGCATAGTTTTTAAGAACAGTAAGTAAATAAATAACAATAAAGAAAAATGCTAAATTTTTGGGTTTGGTCGCATTTGCTAATTGCGATGACAAAGTTAAACTTTTAAAATCTTAAAATGTTGTTACAATCTTTCAGTTCTTAAAATGTTAAATTTATAATAACACTTCTTGCATTTCCTTCATTTTAGATTGAAGCCCTCTACTCCTAATATTGGAATAAATATAATTATCTTATTAACAATTGTGTTAATAAAATAAAATAAAAAATTCTTCAAAGAAAAAACAAAAGTTTTTTATTCAATTTACTAAAACTTAATTCCTTGGACCACAAAAACCAACCAACTTTTGAAAAAACCGTTATGACCAAAGGCTCAGTCAAAGCCCTATTTTGGTATCCAATTTCCTCAAGTTATTTATCTCTCGCTTTCTCCCTCTCTCTCATTTTGCAATTTTTTCTTCTCCTTCCTTACCTTCTTCTCCAGCATCAACAAGACCTGAACGATATTTGGAAAAACCTCAATATCGATTTGAATCATAGTATGTTTTCTTCGACGTTCTTGGTTGCAAAAGCTTCTGCATCGAGTTATAGGGTTATAGCTTCTCGACAGCTTACCGTTCGGTTGCTCAACAACCAAATTGATGGTTCTACAACATCACCATCAACCTCTTCATTGTCTTCTTCTTTGTTAACCACATCTCATCGAACCAGCTATAGGGGAGAGAATAGAAGAAGCTTCATATTTGATTTCTTGATCAAATCGATTTCTTCAGGGATATTGATCGTTGGAGTCGGATCGCTTTTCGGCTTGAATTCTTCGGCTTCCAATTCGCATGTATCTTTTGCTGACTTTGCAAAGGAAACATGGCCAATGAAAGAAGACCAATTCCAATATCCATCACCTAATCACAATGCAAAGAAGAAATCAAAGTTTCTCTTTGGAGGTAAAAACATTTAATAACTCTACTTTTTTGCATTAAACTACCACTGAACCCAAAAATTAAACTCTTTTATTCGTAATTAACGCTTCGGATTGAATATTTCTGTTTGGTTCTAGATGATTACAGGAGAAGGGTGTTTTTTAATTATGAAAAACGCATGAGGATCCAAAGTCCTCCAGAGAAGGTGTTTGAGTATTTTGCTTCAATTCACACAGCTGAAGGAGAAATATTTATGACACCAGCAGATCTGATGAGAGCCATTGTTCCTGTGTTTCCTCCATCAGAGTCCAATCGTGTTAGAGAAGGCTTTTTAAGAGGAGAAAAAAGAGTTCATGGAGAACTATATTGTGTTCCTTCTAAATTTTTCATGCTTTTTGACACCAACAATGATGGACTCATCTCCTTTGCAGAGTATAGAGTTCTTCTACCCTTTTCCTTGCCTATTTATGTTCGAGATGGATGATTGAGGAAATCTACAATTCATACTCATTTTTTATAGTAGTTTTAAGCACTTCCTAGGATTCAATTTATTATTTCATTCTAGGTCGAATTGGACCATTGCTATATCAAGTTAAATAATATAAGATTTGGCCAACCTGAACATGGCTTAAACATATATTCTCGACTAGAACGCTGGAGGTCTAAATCCCTAATCCTACATGTTAGAAGTCAAAAAGAAAAAGGAAATTAAGATTTGACAATTACAACCTGATTAATTTGATGAAATGGTATAATGAGCTAAAAACTAAAGCATACAAATATTTAAAATTATTTTAAAGTACAAGGAAATGATAAATACTACTATAAAGAAATGTTTGATTCATAGTTTTTTTTCTTTTTGAGTTTAACACAACATTGAGAGGATTCGCACCCATAATCTCTTGATTCATAGTTTCAAACCTAAAGTTAAAAGATCTAGATTTGTATGGTACATGGTTGGTTTGTAATTTACAAAAAACTAGCATGGAGTATGAAAGGTATGTTCCATAAGCTTGAATTAACAAAGAACTCTTCAAAGTTGATGAGCTTTTGAAGAACTTGGACTGAAATATGTTTCTTGTTGTCAATGGCAGGTACATCTTTTTTGTCACACTTCTCAGCATACCAGAGTCCAGCTTTTCAGTGGCATTCAAAATGTTTGACATTGACAACAATGGGTTAGATAGCTATACTCTATTTTGTATCATTTTCACATGTTTGAGGGTGTGTTTGAGAGTGACTTTGGAATACCCAAAATCACTTTTGTCATACTCAAATTTAGATAATTGCCCTCACAATTTTGTTTTGGCAAGAATGATTTTAATCATTTCAGAATCACTTCTAAACACATCCTGAATATTCATCCATTTGAATTGGGGCAATGGTTTTGCATGTCAAATAGTGAAATAGACAGGGAGGAGTTCAAGAAAGTGATGGCTTTGATGAGAAAACAGAACAGACAAGGGGCTCATCACAGAGATGGAAGAAGGCTTGGGATGAAGGTTTGTGTTGAAAATGGTGGTTTAGTAGAATACTTCTTTGGTCAAGATGGAAAAGCCTCCTTACACCATGACAAATTTGTCCAATTTTTAAGACAACTTCATGATGAGGTATGACATTAATCTCTATTGTTTAGAGAATTCTATCAGTAAAATGATAAATTGATGTTTAAAGCTACATTAAGATATTGGTTGTGCAAAAAAGGTCTACCAGCATTCATTAAAAAATCATAATCTTCAAAACTTACCTCTTGTTTGAACAATTCATTTCCTGTTTACCCTAAATGAAAAAAGACCATCCAATTACTACTAATAATATCAAGTAATCTAGCAATGATAAGACACTTTGAGACATGAAATTGAAACTATACTTGAACCAATAAAATTACCTCAAAACTTTTCATGAAAATTCTACATTGTTATCTCCCAATACCAAGCTTCAAACTGGGGTGATTGCAGATACTGCGACTAGAGTTTTCACATTATGACTTCAAATCACAAGGACGCATATCAGCCAAAGACTTTGCACTGTCCATTGTTGCTTCGGCTGACATAAATCACATAGACAAACTGCTGGATCGAGTTGAAGCATTGAACAAAGAACCCTATTTCAAAAACGTCAGAATAACATATGAAGAATTCAAAGACTTTGCAGAGCTACGCAAAAAGTTAGAATCCTTCTCTTTGGCCATTTTCAGCTACGGAAAAGCAAATGGGATGTTGACAAAACAAGATTTCCAAAGAGCAGCTTCCCATGTAAGTACTAAAATTTCCAATCTGAAAAACCCATACCATCTATCTATTTAAACCAGCCTAATAATCAGATGAATGTGACTTTTTGTACAAGGTGTGTGGAGTTTCTATCACTAGGAATGTGGTGGACATAATATTTCATATATTTGATGCAAATGGAGATGGGGATTTAAGCTCCGATGAGTTTGTAAGAGTTATACAGAGAAGAGAAGTCAGTTCTTCACAACCAGCCGTGGGTGTTGGAGGATTTCTATCTTGCTGGTTCAGCTGTTCGGCCAAATGCTCTTCTGCAAAGCTCTTTGTTCACAGCTGAAACAGAGGTTTAGCCATGGCAGAGCCTTGTTTGATGTTAGTTTCTCAACTTCTTTCCATAAAAGATGTTCCTGTCAACATGTAAATTTCCAAACGTAATCGATCCATTTATTTTATAAGATTTATATCGATTTTGCTTCGACCAAAAGAAAGAACCGCTGAGCGTAGATGAAACAGAGAAACGAACACAAAATCTTGTTCTCTTTATCTTTAAAGAAAATCAAACGCGAAACAGTGCCTGAAAGAGATAGATAAAAGAAGGGCGGCTCAGATCTAGAAATGGGGCAAAGTAGAGGAGGCCGGTCATGGCGGCGAAACCTAGCCGGTGCCTGCGAAACGACAACTCAGTCAGTCTCGCTGACCAGGCGGATCGCCGTGCCGATGGATCGAACCTCCATCACCATTTTGCCCTAAATTCCTCACACTCCAAGTTCAAAATCATCATCACAGCCGATTTTCGGGAAAATTTCCAGAACAATAGTGGGACGAAAGGTGATTGGGTTTAGAGAGAGAAAGAGAGAAAGAGAGAGAGAAAGAGATATTCATATATATATATATACATACACACAGAGAGATAGAGAGAGTGGGAGAGGGTTCGGAGGGGAAATCACCGGCTGCCGGCGATCCATGACGGATCGTTAAGTGACAGAGCGAGGAAAAGAAGGAACTCCTCCAGTCGCTCTGAAACCACGGAGCCTCATTCACGGCGGAGTGTGAGGCCGAACCCTAATTTTCAGGCCCCCGCACCTTCCTCAATTTATAAGCTCCTTTCCTACACTTTTTTCTTCTTTTTCATTTTTTCAGGCTAGAATGAAAATTCGAACCTCAAACTTTTTAGTTGAAAACATATATCTTAACATAAAATATCAAACCATCAACCGAAAGAGTAATCGGCCCAAAAAATTACTATGCATTAAACCCTAAGCTCCTGACTCGAAAAATGATTGATATCAAATTACAAATGTACATATATAAGTATTTTGATCAGTTAAATTATTTACAAGATTGTACAAAATAATATGCCTTTTTACAACATGGTGCAAAAGAATATGTTTTTAACCATTTGCCTTGTTCCATTGCTCGTGAAAATAGATTTACTAAAATGTTACTATGCTTATTCCTAGTTTCCCTATAAACACTAAAAAAAAATTCAAATAAAATGTTTTTTTCGTTTAATAATATGTGAGAGTTAGGCGATTCGAATCCAAAAATTTTCGATCAGAAAAATGCTAAATAAATTGTTACTCCATAGTACTTGTGATGTAACTTTTAAATCCAAACTCCATATTTGTGATTTAAATTGTAATAAACAAATAAACTAATAAGAGAAACAAAATGATGATATTGCTTTATACAAATGACAATCAAAATTCCATACAGAAGAAAGAAGGAAAAAAATAAAAATAAAAGAAAAAAAAAACCTCAGTTTTCTATTTTCTTATGAGAGAGACAGAGAGGGAGATGAGAGAGATCAAGTATTATCAAGGTGACAAGTTTTTTTTAAATGACCTCTCTACCCTTTTGTTGGAGTTCAGTTCTGTGTACAACTTCTCCTGCTGTGTTTACATAGTAGAATACCTGCAATGGAAAGATTCACATTAGAACTTTCAAACCATCCCTACAACTTCCATTGACATTGTCTCTATGATCATCTCTATATATAACCTAAAATACGTCGTATTCGGTTTGACATATACAAAAATGAAACAGTAAATCATCGAAACATCCCGGAAAGTCTACGATACATCGTGTTATCACTCAGTACCCACCATATCTAGCAAGCTGACGCGATGGAGTAGAAATCTGTTGCAGAGAGACGGAATATAGTTAGTGATAGAACAATGAGAAAAATGTGAACGATATATAGTTACGAAAGCGGGTGATGATGTGATCATGAAGATCCTTCTTGGTCCTTCAAGGGCGTGCGAGTGCTCCATCGGCTTTTGTTCTTGTTTGAGCGACGTGAGGGTTTTCATGATCACATCAGGTGAGTTTTGGGATAATCAAACCACTAGAGGCTCGGATAGAAGCCTAACACAGCCTCGCCCGATCCAAAACAAATGTTGAAGGGACTCACTCTCCAAAAACGAATCTTCGAGAAGGGAAGTAATTTGTCTGAATAGGACCGGGAAACCCGATGTACGCAGTGTTACCGATGCGGATATTGTGAGCGCAACCACGCCTACTAAGGTATGCATTCTGTAGACCCAATGAAAATGCAGATTAACAGTTTGAAACATATGTGGAGATTCAAACCCTTGCAAATGGAAAGTTTCAAGGATGACTTGACTAATTTACCACCCCATGTTCGATAAAGATTCGATGGATCGACTCAAATCGATGCCGTGTTTCGAACCGCTGATTGCTGTCTTCACACGTAACCAATGGGTGGAACCCAACAACTATATGCCTTCATTTCGGAAAAACTTAAAGAGTAATTAGTTAGAAACAGAACGGAGGAGCAAACATTTTGAAATAATCAGATCAAAATCTGAAGATTGAAATGGCTGGAAGGAACACCACAAGAATTGTGAACATTTTCCATGATGCATGAAATGTTGTTGCAGGGTTCTTCTTCTGCGACAATATTAACAACGAGAAATCTACGCTATAATCAACGAAAAATCGTATAAGAAAAGTCTTGCCAGTTACTGTTTGATGTTTGCAGAGTCCTTTTTAGCCAGAGCAACTGACTGTTCGCAACAGCTACAGACTCCTAGAAGTTCAACAATGACGAGTTCAAAAGTGTTGGTGAATTACGATTACTAAACATACAACTAAAAACTTGATCGAAAAGCAAATGCATGAAATGGAGATGGATAAATGAAGAAATTTCAAGGAACTGTTGACAATTTTTACTTGTTGCAGAAGACTTAGATCCAGTAGAGCGATTCCAAACCTGTAATAGTCCTGTATCTATGGCAATGATGTCTAATGTTTGTCCATATTGTAACTTGATCCGCTCGATGGAGTAACCCTTATCATTTCCTCTTGACGTCCGAATACTATGCCTGCATTCATAATTACTCGTAAAGGAAAGTGACCCGAGGATATGAATGAGCAAATAATATCAGGGTACAAAAGATTACAATAATCATCATGGGGCTCAAATTTACCAAATTCAGAGAACTGTTTTGAGAAGGATCTTATACCAGGGAACTTTCAGTTTCAGCGACGAGAAATACCATGTACCCTGTCATGTACAGATAAGATAATTGTCGGTCACCGACGAACGACTAAAACCCAAAAAATCAAGTCGAATACGTCTATAGATTGAAATTACAACAAGAAAATACCATATGGAATGCATCACGGGAGAATCTAATTCATATGCAGACTCCAACAAACATTTTAGCAAGACAACTTTCCTTCTACTTCCATTCATCTCAATCACATTGGAATAAGAACATTTTGTTTTTTCAATTTTCTGTGTGCTATCAACAAGGAGACATTACTTACGTTTTGCATTAAGCGATCGTTTTCACCCGATTCATGGATGTGCAAGACAAACTTCGCATGAGAAATCGTCGCCATCTTCTCCATCTTCATTGTTCACAAGAAAATTCTTAGCATTGACATCAATAAAGAAAGCACAAAATTTTTTTTGAGAAATGTAATCTACAATCATATATAGACGAAGATCAGTCAATATACTCGATTGACTTAAATAATGGAGACACTCATTGCATATGTACAGAGTAGATTCAAACACCAAGGATCCAAAGCTAAAACTACGTCTGAAGGTATAATAAAGTGATTTAGGAAAAAGTAAAAAACACCTTAAAGTATTTTGTAAGGAAAGTACTTTTTTCCCACTGGTTGATCAAGGAGCAAACTAAACATCAAAATTATTTGTCCTTAAATAATTCATTATAATTTAAGTGTAGAATACTTATTCTCAAAGCATTCTCAAACACAACCTAAATCCTCTCTTCTCATGCAATTTGATGTATATACAATGATAAGTTAAAGATTTGAAATGTGCTTCACTTCTTACTGACCCAAAGATCTTTTAACAGAAATCAAGAATCCCAACAGGGAAAAGAAATTTCCATGACCATAAACAATAACAAATGATTGATCTAAAGCTATAAGAAGGCAAAAATGTTCAACCATAGCAATTGTAAAATGGCCATTACTGATGACAGGCAAAAGTACCAACCATAATCAAATCCTTCCAGTAAGAAAACACAAAGTTTCACCTGTTTTAGAAGAAGGGTCTCTTCTTTTACAGATCGTAAGCCTCCCCAAACAGAAATAAAGTAGAAATCAAGAGGACTTTCATGGTCAATCTTCAAGAAATCGTAGTTTTTAAGGTGACCCATGTTGAGAGCTAAGTAGAAAGCAACACAGAGACAGACCTGAGCCACGAGAGTCCGAATTAGCGATGGGTTTGCCATTTTCAGTCGAGAAATCTAATTCTCCCGCTCGTCTGATTCAGAGATCTGAAAACTGAAGGCAAACCCCAGAAATGAAAAATCGATTGAGAAAAGGAAAAATGAAAAATGCCGAATGGAAAATGAAGTTACAGAATCGAATTTTGGATATTTTATATAATAAAAGATTTCTTGAGAAATATACATGTGATGAACACTGGGAAATGGGAGTGGGACTTTCATTACCAATGTTTATCATTATGTAATCTGGTGGCGTCTCGGTTTAGTGTTTGGTGAAGCTTTAATTTATAATTTTTTTTGCATAAAGTATTCTTCGTCAAAATGTACTTTAGATCAATCATTTGTTATAATTTCTTCAACAGAAAAGAAAAAAAAAAAAAAAGACCTTCTGTTACATCAATCATTTTGCAAAAGGATTGCACAAAATATTTTTTTTTTATGGGACCCATTTGATATTTGTCTGCAAAATTTTAATACAGATTCTTATGTACTGTTCGAGAAATTTATTGTATGTAGAGTCGTGATGAAATTGTAATAAAAAAGATAAGATCAAGAACTAGAATAGATAGACTAAACAATTGGTTAATCGGTAAAGATACGTGTACTTGATGCCCCGCCCAAGAAAGAGACCCAAGTCCTTGCAGACCCGCTAAATGGTGATTCAACATGGATTCTACATCTTGGAACCAAGCCAATTTTGGAGCAGCCTTGTGATAA
>JAOANK020000051.1:1450866-1464704 GCA_026257165.2 Telfairia occidentalis | reverse complement strand
CTTGTTTGTCAAGCGAATCCCTTTCCGATAAATTAAAATTTCCACGAACCCTTGACTCAGTTTCAAAGTTGGAAAGTTTTTATCTTGTTGATTCTTCTGCATTCTGGCTGTAAGGTACTTTAGATTTTCGCGACCCCACTTGTTGATCGCGCATCGTCATTCGCTTCCCTTCAACTTCGTGCTCGATTTTCTGGAACCAGACAGCGTGAAGAAATTCGAGGGCAAAATTGGGACGATGAAAGGAAGGAATTCGGGGAATTTTTCAAACCCATGTCTGACTATGCATCAGCCATGGGCTTCTCTGCTGGTCTACGGAATCAAACGCATCGAGGGCAGGTCCTGGCCTTCTCCTCTCAGAGGTTTGTTTTCTTAAACTGAGTGATTTGGTTCCAAAATTCCATGCCAATTTAAATCTATTTCATAGAGGGAAGCTCTGTTTAATTGGTTGAAATGTTCAAATTAGACAGAAGAAAGCAGAACTGTGAAGCTGAATTGGCTAATTACAAAGTTTGAAGTTATTTTACTACTTGCCATTGGTTTGACTTTGTATCAAGTGCTTGTATCTTCTAACCCTAAACTCTAAACGACTGGGAATTATCTTAACGAAATCTGTGATTGTGTAGGGCTTGTTTATAGCGTTTTTGTATTTGATTTTCTGTTTTTGAAAACCATGCTTATTTAGTAATATTTTTCTCTGTTTTCTTGTGTAATTTCATATGCCCTTTTGAAGTTCTAGCCAAAATTTGAAAACTAACTAGAAGAATAGATATAAAAGCTCGTTTTTATTTTTAAAATTTGACTAAGACTTCAAGAGCTTTTAAAGATTGAAACCTAAATAAAGAAAATTTTATGAAAAAACCAAAATCATTATCAAATGGACCTCGTTGACAGATAATTAATCTTGTTGATTGAATTTGAAAAATAATGTCAGTTTACAACCCCATCTTCATTTTACGTTTTGTTTTTTATTTAGGAGTAATGCAGATGGAATCATGCAAGTTGTGGTAATTGAAAGGATTTTGAAACTAAAATAATAGACGGAATAATGCTAAGAAGCTGAATCCCACGCAAACACAGAAAATATGGTCATTGACTCATTGTAGAACATTAATGTTTGTGCACGTGTGTCTTATTTTAATTCCTTTGTTTATTGGTGTACATTTGTTAGTTTATTTCCCTTTCCTTTGTGAATACGGTTTAATAAGGGTTATTCTAAATTCTGAATTTGATCTTTCAAGGCCGTCTTTGGATTCATGCTGCGAGCAAGGTTCCTGATGATTCTACAATCAAAGCAATGGAGGACTTCTATAGAGAAATTTATGCTTTGGATGGAATTACTGATCTTAAGTTTCCAGAACATTATCCTGTTTCAAGGCTTTTAGGTATTTAAATCTGATGGTTTTTAATGATATATTCCGTATGTTACCAGTTGATGTGTTTTTCCGATTCTCTTTCCTAACTCCATTGCAATGTTCAAGCAAATCTATCACACTCGATGAAGTTATTGTTCTGGAATCTATTATTAAGGCGATTTGATCATAATTTTGTTTGATATCCTAATTTCAACCTACCTGAGGCTCTATGCTCTGAGTTCATGTTTATCTCTATGTTTCAGTTTGTCATACATTATGTTAAAGCACTTGTTGAAATCATCACTTGCTTGACTGATTGTGAGCATCTTACTGATGATATGACTGCATATCTTCATTATGGGCTCACTTACATTGGCCATCCGGAGTTTGCTTGATACTTTTTCCTCTTTGAGAATATTGAGAGGGAATTATAATTCAATTCTTAAAAAAAATATTTATGTTGACATTGATAGTACTTTCCAATATAGAAGATTTGAAAGATGTGTTGAACTAGGGACTTTCGGGTATGAGTTTAAACCCATGGTGAACCTATTGCATTCAAATCCTTTGAGTTTTCTGGCAATAGGTGGTTGTCCGGAGTTTCCTGAAAAAACACATGCTTGATTATTTATTTTTCACTTTTTCTTTTCATTTTCTTTGGTGAAGTATATTTTCAATTTGGTTGCATGAGTCTAGTATCTATGCTGTCTACGAGAGTTATAGAGTGAATTGATTGTGTAAAATATCCAATTTCTCACCTGTTGTTTGTCTTCTCATTCAGGGTGTGTTGAAGTGGTCGGCTGTGTTCGGGGCAATGAACTGAAAAATTGGGATAAAGTACCTGAAGCGGTGGGTAGCCGACTTTTCCTTATCCATACTTTAATTTCTGAGATACCATAATTTAAAAAAAAAAACCAGAAGTAAGCCAATTTTATTTGAATACAGGTTAGATTAGAAGCACAAACTGATTTCTGCTGGCTCTGTGAACAACCACAGGTGTGTAATGATTTGAATATGAAAGCAAATTTCAGCAGAGGAATAATTTACTGAATTGCATTTCTCTTAACTGTTTCAGAAATTGCTGATTCCATTCGAGATGCGTGGTTACCAGGGTGTTTATAATTTGGAAAAGAAGGTGGACATGTCAACTTTGTTTTGATTCTTTTTTTAATGCTTATTTTGTGTTTCTATATGTTCTAAAATCAAATTGTATTTTTCAGATATTTGAAGCAGCAGTTAGAGGTCTCACCCGTGTTAGATGTCCACTGCCAGTAAAGTTTCAACTTCCAGATCCTAGAGATCCATTCTCATTGAAGCCAGGATCTGTCTCTTCCTGTTCTCCCGAGACTGGAGGATCTGGATCTGAATTGGAGAAGTCATCAAAACTCAATGCCGTGATAGCTGGTGCTCGAGCAGCCGCTACTCAGTTTTCGAGAAAGTACCAGGACCCCCAAACTTCTGTCCAAGACAATCCCTCTGATCTTGGAAGGGCAGGTGAATCCAGAACTGAATTCTTGGAAGGAAATAAATTTCAATCTACCAAGTTCAGTCAAGACGAGGTTTTACGAGAAACTACTGAGGAGCAAACTAGTAGCTACCAGAGTCGATCTCGGGCACTCTGTGCACACCCACCGCAGCAGAATGGAGCTCCTTCTAAGGTATGTGTTTTCCTGTTTTTTGTTTTAACGACGAGTTGTGTACAAAAAAGGATCATCATTAGCACTTAAAAATGGTACAAACTGATATTTACTTGGAAAAAGGGCTGATGGTTCGCTTGGACCTTTGTTAAATGATTAACAGAAAATTAATAACAAGGCCCAAAATAATTTTTTATGCAAAGTTTAGAGACAAACAAAAATGGAGAGATTACAAAATAAAATATTTAAAAGTTCAGGACTAGAATAGGATTTAAACCATAAATAGTTTGGTCATACTAATATAAAGATGATTAATTGTTGTGTATTAGTATATATTGGCCACAAATGCAATGTACAAATTATTATATTCTCACAGTATATTCTTAATTATATTGTCAAACATAATCTACAACTTATCCCTAGTCTACTAGTCTTGAATAGTTCATTGGTTCTTCCATCTCCAACCTGGGTATATTTTGCAGTCAGAACTGATTAAAACAAACGAATGTTTTTCATTAGCAGTAAACTGTTTCCATTTACCAAATTTTTTCACAAAACTGAAGAATCTATTGCTGTTCATTTAAGATTGTTGGTGTCAATGAATAATATTTTTCAAAATTTTTCTAAAAACACTCCACTACTACTTTATAGATGAACCATATTTCAATTTACAACTAAGAGCCTCATCTTCAAAAGTCATTCCAATCCAAGCTCACCCTAAGATATTCATATTCTTATTTGTTATGCCATTGTTGATGACAACTCGAATTATTGATTTGTCTCGTGTCATGTTCAGATCTTTGCCGCCGCATTGAAAGGACTGAGACCGTCATGAATGTCGATCGATTCAATGGCAGGGAAGATTTGTACATACAAAGCAGTGTGTATGTGAGAGATTTTCATCGAGTAGCTGTTTCATTTCAGGTGTTTGAAATTCAACTGGAAGTCTACTAATGGCCAATATCATCTCTATGAAGGAAGAGGGGATGCTTTTACAGTTGTTTCTGTTAATTCTTTGGTCATGGAGTTATAAGTATAAATGATGTAATGTAGAATGATTTGGTAAAGTAATCGAGAGTTTAGGATTGATAATAAGTATAAATACTATCAGAGCTTGATTTACAGTTTATGTAACCTTTTTTCGTCTCATAATTAAGGTTTATTTATCAATGTTGGTGCTTTCTCTGGCCAATTTATGATTCTCTCTCTCCCTTCCCATCTTCTTGGATGTCGATATGTGAAAGGGTCGTAATCATCTTGTCTTGTGAAACCTCTTATTTGTAGGTCGATGATATATGTCTTGACTAGTTGAGTTATGCTGAGATTGACGTATAGCTGCATTGATGTATTATGTCATTTTCTATATTAAGCTATGCTCGTCTCTGTTGCAGTTTGATTGAATTTTTGACTTTTTGGAGATAAATTGACTATTAAACAAAAATTCACAAATTTAGGCTAGGCAAATCAATGCACAAAATTGACTATTAATAGAAACTCACAAATTTAAACAAAAATCCTGGTGTATATGTATACCGTCATCTTTCTTTAAACATCAAATTAATTTTGTACGAGTATAATTCTTTGCAAAGTGCATATATATATATATATATATATTTATATTTTTACAATTCTTTAGTCAAAAGCTTAATAAAAGGTAAAAATTGAAACACATATTAAGTCTAAGGTGAGAGAAAATTGACTTGTATTGCCAAACTCAATACTTATTCGCAAATAATATTGATAATAAAGGAAAATAGTATCCATACTATGTAGAACGGGAAATTTTTTGTGTATAGCTCAATTAGTTAAAGTATATATTAGTGACATCAAATGTTTGAATCCTCACTCTACGCATTGTTGAACTAAAAAAATGGAAATTTTTTGCTGCCCATCTGTTAAAAAGAAAAAACCTTCATTTTAGGCATTTCCCTGCATATATATTCAATAACGCTGGGCTATGTTGAAAACTTGAAATTCACATCATGGGCCACAGCAATGGAAGGCTCAAATCCCTGTGCGGGTCAAAACTCAGACATTGGCCGGCCCCTAAACCAATATTCTTGCGGAAATGGGGACGGATTCCACCAAACAATCGAACACCCGACCGCAAGCAACTGTGGAGGAGGAACCACCATTTCTTCCCCATGGGGCACAAAGAGGTTTGATAAGTCCCAACCTCAATTCTTTGAATTGCTCTATCTGTATCATAATTTGGATCCCATTTCTTCGATTTAGGAAAAAGAAGCGAAGAAGGAAGCTTTTAGGAAGTATTTGGAGTCGAATGGCGTTGTTGATGCTCTCACCACAGGTTGGTTTTCGCCACTGGGAATTCTCTTTTAATCCATACTTTTGAATTTTGATACATTTCCCCTTTGTCTATTTCTTTGCCTGGCCTGAAGTTCTTGTTGCATTATACGAGCAAAATGACAAGCCTTCCTCTGCCCTCGAGTAAGTTCTTGCTTTCAGATTTTGGATCATTTCAATTTGTTTTTGAGTGATTGATGGAGAAATATCATAGTTGAGGTTATACCATTGTTTTAGATATTTTATTTTGTGGCTTACTGATAGTTCTAGTGCATAATATCTTCCATCGTATCCAATTTGTTTTATTTTCTTCATTATGGTATATAAAAATCTCTGAATCGACTATAATATGTCCAACCAGTTGTAGATCTCAGTTACAAGCGGTCAGAACAATGCTTATGTCAACCGGGTTTAAACATTATTTTGATCTCTTAACTTTCCTGATTATTTCGTTCTGGTCCAATTTTTGAAAACAAATCCACGAATACCTTATTGATTGAATCCAATGTCATATTCAATATGAT
Source organism: Telfairia occidentalis (assembly GCA_026257165.2). NCBI lineage: Eukaryota > Viridiplantae > Streptophyta > Magnoliopsida > Cucurbitales > Cucurbitaceae > Telfairia > Telfairia occidentalis. Next base: position 1,458,887 of record JAOANK020000051.1, on the reverse strand, counting down.
TCTGTATCTGATTTCTGGTGTATTTGAACACGAAGTTGGATTAGCTTCGTTTCTCAGGACTGAGAATGATTTTCTAATTAGTTATTTATTTTACAATTGTGAGGAAAAGTCAATCTTTCTCCTTGTGAATCCTGTCAAGCATTCCACAAAAGCATGTGTCGTAGTTTAGAAAGTCAAACAATAAGTTACAATGTAGCTCTCAATATTCCCAACTAGAGTTTTCTTATGAAAGTTATCGCATTTCCTTTCACTTGTAATTTGACATTTCCAAAACATGTTTTCTTCTTTTGTTTTTTATTAGTCAGAAACGGATTGTTTTATTGAAGATAATGAAATATACAAAGCTTTTCAAGGAGTTTTTAAAAGCTCATTCCAATTGGACGTAATTACTGATGGACCTTTTTTTTTCTTTTCTCTGACAGATTTATTCAACAAAGACTTGGGGGTCCATCTCTAGCTGAATATGAGAAGTTGCAATCCGAGATGGCAGATTTACAAGTCAAGTATGATGAGCTTTTAGCTACGCACAAGGAAACCTGTAAAGAGGTAGTGTTGAGTTACCTGACTCGATGCTATTGCTTGTTTTTAAGAATATGTATAAATGAACAAATACATGCTAATTTATTAGCTTATGTTTTTGAGTTGAGTGATTTAGTACGATATTAGAGTAAGAGGTTCCGTGTTGGATATCCTCTAGTGTAATGTTATTCCTTCCTCAATAAATATTGATGATCATTTGCTGGATCTTGTGTTAATTTTTCAAGCCCACAAGTGAGGAGAAGTATTAAGAAATATTTTTTTAAAGTACAAGCATACTAAAACATAATAGTCCTTGGGGCTTAACTGCGAAGTGCAGAAATATAATGTTTTGAATATTAAGGGAATGACAATTTGAAGAAATTAGAACCTAATCACTTATGTAAATAATGTAAATGGGAAGAGAGAATGATTCTCATTTCCTCATTTCCATTTCGGTGAAGTAAATGTCCTCGGATAGACCTAGAATGTCAAGCTCTAAAATTCGTGAAGTGCAATTGGATTTTCAAGTTCGAGTTCGGATATCAGTATTGCTAGTAGCTACCCTACAATTGGGTATTTCTAATTATTGAAATTGAATGCATATCCTGCGATTAATTAGTCTTCTTAGTAAAATTTTGAACTGCTATCTTATATTCCTATTATATAGCCTCTTGACATAGGTCTGTATATTGTGTTGCAGTTGGAGGAACTTAAAAACTCCCACAACATGGTTGTAACATCTACCAAGGATACAACTGATGGTGAGAATGAAAATGAAAAGCCATGAAGGACTAATGGAGTTGCACATAGGAGGTAGATGGATTTTCTGTATAATAGCCAGGGAAAAAAATGTGATATCTTATTCCTTAAAGGTATGTGAAGACCTTAAGCTATGCATGTTTAAAGAGAAAGGAAGATATTTGCTAAAAAGTTGAATTGTATGAGGTTTATATCTGTCTTTTTACCTGTGATTATTTGACATTGTTTGCTTTTGAAAACTATTTTACTCTAGTTCTGCCAATTTTGTTGTGATGTTTTTTTGCCTCGAAAATGAAACTGAAAACGTGCTGATTCTGAAAAAACAAAAACATGATAATAGCAGAACTATAGTCTCCATTGCTGAAACTGCCATCTTTTGCAGAAGTTTGTATATAGAATTATCTTGGCAAGGTGGGGTTTTTATTTTTAATTTTTTTTATGATAAACCAAGATAAATTAAAAAACAAAAACAGGCTATGCAAAAGGAAAGAAGCCCAAAACACGAGGGAGCCTCTCAAAACAGCTAGAAACAACCGGTGTGTTCTTTGTGGGAGCTAAACTGAGGATTTGAATCATTTTTTTGTGTTTTTTTTTCTTTTTCCACCAAAGTTTGGAGGCATTTTTGGAAGGTCTTGGTCCATTCTGGAGGAGGGGTTGTATTTTTGGCAGCTCCTTTGTTATTTCGTGCTTTATCTGGCCTAGCACGAGAGTGTTTTGAGAAGAGATGGCTTTTGGGAGGATGTGTGGAATTTGCTGTTCTTTAATGCTTCTCTTTGAGCTCTTAATTCCAATTTCTTTTGTAATAATTCAATGCTTTTTGGTTACCAAAAGTTGCGATTGTTTTTGTAATTGTTTGGGTATTGTTTTCCCCCCTTGTTTTTTTAGTTCAACATCATCTCGAGGTGAAACTTCCAACTTTTGATCAAGGATATATGCCTCCGTGTTGGTTAGACCCTTATTTTTATGAGTCTTTCCTTGTTTGCACTTCCTCCATATTCTTGACAAAAGCTTGTTTTGCATGAATTGAAAAGTTCTAAAAGAGAAACAAATATAAAAGGGGAAAGAGAAAAAAGAGAAAAAAGAAGAAGTACCAGTTGTTAAAAATGCTTAGAAAACTCCTTGGTCACACCTCCCAAGAACTCTCAACCCATCTAAAATTTTATTATTTTTATCAAACCAGATACTCCACTGAAAAGCTAAAACAATTACACGTGAAAGAGATTTTGTTCCAAAATGATGGATGAAAGTACACCAAAAGTCTTGAAAAAACTATCCCAAATTGAAACTTCAAACTAACATCTCCATGACACATTCCTAAAAAAAACTATCTCCACAACACATAATCTAAATCCTCACAAACACACTTGCCCAAGACGCACATTAAGGCCTCGATAACATAGAGGAGGAAGACCTTTGGATAAAATCAAGAGATTTATCCTCCAATAGACAAACCACCAACCATAAAATTTGATCTTCTCGAAGGAGGCTGGGCTCTTCCCCCATAAGGCCCCACCATTGGGGGCATAAGCACTCTCTTGTTGCGAGGTGTCGTCTTAGCCTTTCTTGACATGGATTGCTCCCACACCTGTAGCATTAGTGATCGGCTTAATTTTAACCTTCCAAAGTGAGTGAAAAGAAAGAGAGGGGATATGAGGCGTCGTCTTAGCCTTTCCTGACCTGGATTGCTCCCACACCTGTAGCATTAGTGATCGGCCTAATTTTAACCTTCCAAAGCGAGTGAAAAGAAAGAGAGGGGACATGAGGGCCGAGGTCACACAAAAGAGATGAAAAAGAATCTACCAGAGGATGGGGTCTAGATACCAAGATTCCTAGATTCAAGGCAAAAATGAAACCCATGAAGTAGAGAAAGCGAAGAAGTCACATCAAAAGTTTTCCATTAAAACAAGGACGTCCAAAATCGAAGTTGTACAAAGTAGAATTCCCAAAGAAAGAAACAACACAAGCTAAGAAAGGTGATAAAGAAAGATGAGGTCAAACTAAACAAAGGGGACCAAATATCTTCCCAAAAACGAGTATCTGACCCATCACCAATAAATAAAACTTCACAAACTTGGAAAAAAGCAAGGGAAAATAAAGAGATTGTCTTTCAGAGACTTTTGAAAGTGCCTTTAACCACAAGGCCGCAAGATGGGTATCTTATCTTGTTAACTGATGTTGGAGTTTTTAGATTGTGCATTCGCTTTAAATCTCCAGCATGATTCGTTTGGTAGGAAAATCAAAACTTTTACTTTCCAAGTGCAGGGAGTATTTGGTTGGCAGGAAAAGTTGTGACTTGTGAGATGCAATAAGAAGTTGATGAACAAGTAAACATTCATTGTGAATGCTGTTACTAGCAGATGCATGGAGTTGGGAGGGTAACTTTTAAACTCTTGGCTGCAACACAATTTAGGAGATTGACCTGTTACTCTGCTAGGCTTATATAGAAAACTACTTGGTGTCTTTAAAAAGCAAAGATTAGTCAAATAGTTGTTTGAGTCGATCTCTTACCAACTGCTTATCGGTGTGAAGAGATCTTCCTACATACCACCGTTAAAAATTTGTCAATTAGGAAGTTTTTTGAAACATAGAAAATAAAAATTATTTTTCTGTCTTTCTTTCTTCTCGTTGTCAAAAACATAATGGTAGTGTGTAAGAAGATTCCTATACAATGGTGAACAGTCAAGTATTATTTTTTTTTAACCATAGCTTTTATATTCAATCGAGTTCATGTAAAAAAAAACATTTTTTTAGTGATCCCCTTTCCTCCCTTTATTTTGTACTTCTTTTACTTCTTTGTTATAGATTTTGAAGCCTAATCTAAGCTAAGTTTATAGGTAACTCAACCATCAATTATTATAATATTTTATCAAATTATTGCTAGATTTGCAGCTGACTCTAAAAATTTGAGTTTAGAATTATTTTTTTTAGGCAGACAGTAGTTTTAACTAACTCAACATAACCTTAAATTTTATGTAGGCTTTTGAAAAGGTGAAACTTTTGACAAGATTATAAAGGAAGAAGAAGAAGAAAAGATGAAACTTTTGACACAACCCTCCAAATCAGACTTTGGGGCTAGTAACATTAACATTTCTTTGCTCTCCAAAGTTTTAATGCCCATTATTGATATATAGGTTTGAAGTTAGAAATTTGAAAGTTGGCAAGTGAATTCAGTTGGGCTTGAGTTGGACCCACCTACTAACATAAGTTCAACCAAACCCAAAACTTCAAAGATAAATTATTGAGACAACTTTAGGTTAAAGCAAAGGAAATTTACATTTAAATACGCTTTTTCTTTATATAAGAGGTTTTTGCATTGACTATATATATATATATATATATTGATAAATGATCTTATTTCGGATGTCCATTCTTCACTAAAGGATTTGGGAGGTAAAAAATTTGATTAGTTTTAATCAGTAAAACGATCTATTTTCCTAAAAATGAGTTTGAATTTGAATACCGTTTTTCATATAATATGGTTGTTGGTCTTATTTTGTGGTCAAATATCATTATATATTGGCCCGTTTGAGACAACTTAAATCATCTCAACAACATAGCTCAACTTAGCTAACAACCAAACTACATAGCAACACAACTTTGAAAAGACCTATTAAGGCACAACTAGAAAGGTAGGTTCAATTACTTGTATTAAATATGACACTCGAGCCAGAGATAATGAATGAGCTCGAGAGACTACATAAAGCACGTGCAGGACTCTATGATGCGGTGCTTTATGCGAGCTATATTTATTAGTAGCTAATGGAAAATAACAATACTTAAATTTCGCCATCTATCAATTGAAATGACAATTATATAATGAATGTACTTTGTTTGACACATCGTATTATTTATGTCTATGGGTGATACACTGTAGCATGTCACTTATTCATTGTATGTTGAATAAATACCCATTCATAGCAAAAAAATCTGTGAATTTAAGACTTTTGTCTAACTCAATGTTGAAAAATGTTTAACAAACACCACACTCTTTTTTTTTTTGGTAACAACCAAAGGGGACACTTATTTGTTTATATTTGGGCTATCTTATTAAAGAGTACCCTTTTATTTATTTTTCATATTTTGAAAAAAAAAATAATGCATAAATGATCATATTAAAACATTTAAAAATTTGATGAAAAAATGAATAGATAATACATACAATAGGGACAAAATTATATATATTTTGCTCCTCGTATTTTATTATTTTTTTTAATTCAACAATATATGGGGTGGGGAATTTGAACTCATGACCCCTTGATTGGAGAAATATGCCTTTAACCAGTTGAACTATGCTCGTTTTGGTTTCCTATGTTATCACTTACTCCTAAATCGGGCATAACTTAACTAGTTAAAGACATATCTCCCTGACTAATAGGTCATGAGTTCGAATACATGTTGTTGAACTAAAAAAAATCCTGAAGATTTATTATTATTTTTTAAATTAATAACGGATTTTTTTTTTAATCAAAATTAAGATGTAACTGTTTTTTTTAGTTCAATTAAGAGGTAACTATTTAAAAGAAAATAATAAAGACGCCTAATTCTTTTATTTCTATAGTTTTCTCTTATTTGTAAGCATTTTCGTCCCGATGTTATGAATTACTTGTGAAGTAAATTCATAAAACTATAATTTTAGACTAACATCTACGTTTTTTCTAAAAGAGAAATAAAATATCTATGAAAAGACAATCAAATTAATAAAGTTGGTATAAAAAAGGAATTAGAAGTTTGAATCTGTAAAAGTAAAAAAACAAATAAAAAGATGAAAAAGTACTTAATATCCAAGAGAAAGTCAAAAGAAACTATAAATTCAATGTAATTTCAAATTTAATGCTAATTCTTGAGCATTGGTCAAGTTTTTACATTTTTAATCCCGATTTTGATTCTTAAGTTTCAAAATATTTGCATTTTTATCCTTAATTTTCATTTGGTCCTCAAAATATTACACGTTACCTCTAAATTTCACGACTGTTTATTTTTTGTCTCTCACATGATCAGAATGTTAGTAATGGGTCCATATATTTTTATTGTTTTTGTCACAATACTTATTGAAATATTGCAAATATAAATATTTTTTTCCATATAAGTATATACATAGTATAAATTAGTATTAAATAGACTTTGTCGGTATTCTTGTTAAGGTTACTAACAATTGTTATGTCAAGAACAAAAAATAACATTAGCGAAAACTCAAGGGACAAAATGTACAACATTAATTTGAAACGTAAAGACTAAATAAAAACTAAATTCAAAACTCAAAGTTAAAATTGTAATATTTTGAAATTTAATGACTAAATAAAATCTAAATTTAAAACTTAAAGATAAAAATATAACATTTTGAAACGGATTAAATGAAAATTTAACTCAATGAAAAAAAAGAAAAGGAAAAAAAAGAAGAGAGTGAAAGAAACCCTAAAAGAAGATGGAGTTAAGTCAAAGAAAAAAAATGGGGAGTCAAATCTCATATTACTTAATAAATTTTTTTAAAAAAAAGAGAATTGTTTATTTATGACAATGAGATAACAGATATTATGGATAATCGGAATACACACAAAAAAAAAAAAAGAGTTTGGAAAAAAAAAAGAATAGAAAAAGAAAAAAGAATTAATTTTAATTTAATTTCCAAAACACACGCTCTCTCTTTCTTCTCTCTCTCATCTCAAAAATGGAAGCCAATGAAAACCAGCTCAGCTCCTACTTCCACCACCATCAGCACCACCATCAAACTCCCACCACCACCACCACCACCACATCGCCGACCAATGGCCTTCTACCCCCCACCCACCACCTCTCTTCCTCCGCCTCCGCCGCCCCCGACGGTGGCCCTCACGCCGTCTACCCTCACTCCGTCCCCTCCGCCGCCGTCTCCTCCTTCCCCCTCGAGCCCGCTCGCCGGAAGAGAGGCCGCCCCAGGAAGTACGGTACTCCGGAGGAAGCTTTAGCTGCGAAGAAAGCTGCTACGGCCTCGTCTCACTCGTCGTCCTCTAAGGCCAAGAAGGACCACGCTTCTTCCCTTAATGCTGTTTCCGCTTCTTCTTCCTTCTCCGCTCCTTCCAAGAAATCTCAGTTGGCTGCACTTGGTGCGTTTTCGTCTTTTTTTTTCTTAATTTTTTTCTTTTTTGTTAATTGTTTTGCCCTTGTTGGTAATTTTGTGGAATTCGCTGTTGTTTCGGAATTCCCTCTTACTGTTACTCTAATCTTATTAGGGATTTCTCTCTGGAAATTGGTTTTGTTTTAAACCCTCTTTTCAAAATCCCTGTCAATGCCCCTTGTACTCTTTTAGCGAGTTTCCCCAATTTACAGTAATTTGATCAGCAAAAACGTTCTGCTTGTGATAGTTTTGGTTAAATTCATGAAACGACTTGGAACTTGTGAAAATTGTATCTGAATTTTGATTGCATCTGGTAGTGGTTTTATAGTAATGTAGTCATTTGGGCAGAAGTTAGCAATTCTAGAATAAAGATAAGAGTTCCGGGCTGATATATAATTTTTGTTTTATTTGTTTGTTTCGTAGATATTGGACTCTCTTGATCACTAGTTATGTTTCTACCATAATTTTTATAAGAAACAAGTTTCATTTATGTTAAAAATAAGGAACAAATTTCATTAGTTTAGTTGTTCTCGTTGGATTTCTTTAGATAAAGGTTTTAGTAGTTACCCATTTATGTAATTGTTGTTGTTTCCAATTGGAAAGGTCTCTTGAAATCGATTTTTTTTTGGGGGGGGGGGGGGGGCGTGGATTT
>JAOANK020000051.1:1425089-1436932 GCA_026257165.2 Telfairia occidentalis | reverse complement strand
GAAGTTCTAATTTTTATCCTCTTATATGGTTGAACTTACAAAAAACACCGTAATAGAATATGGAAATTGAATAAAAGAAAAGGAATAAGGAAAATGTTTCAGTTTAAAATTTAAGTTTGGTCCACTCTTATTTTTTCAATGTGGATTACAGTACAGAGATTAAATATAAATTTGAAAACTTACCTTATAATCAAATTCTTCAGTCATCTTGTTTCAAAAAAAAAAAAAAAAAAATCCTCAGTCTTCTGTTTATACATATGCATCCTCAGCAAACGCATGAAATCTAATTCACAGTCTGTGGGCGCACACAAATTCCAATACCCACCAAAAGTTCCTCCAACTTGCCTCCATGGCAAAATCTCCCCAACCCATCATATATATTCATCTTTGTTTCGTTTATCAAAATCCAGTTTTTGATTCTCTTGTACCATCTTTTGAACCATCTTCCTTCGTGTTCGTCAATGGCGCTTTCGAAAGGGAAATACGGCAAGTTGCAGGGCAGGAAATGGTCCACATTCGAGCTTTCCAAGACGATAATGGCCCTCGTTTTAGCCCTCGGTTTCTCAATGCTTATCGCTCTCCGATTCTTCTCTCCTCCTGAAAGTTCTCATCGGAATCTCCCGGACCCTCTCGCTTCCGTCAGCCGTAATGCCGTTGAAAGGTACTCCGGCAATGCTTTTGATTCTCTGGGATTTTTAGCGCAATCAAATCATTTTGATTTTGATGTTGATGTTGATGTTGATTTTGAGAATTTGAATTCCTGTTGAAGTGATGGATTGGGGAAGAGAGGGAAGCAATGGGTTGAGTTCATTTCTTGGGAACCTAGGGCTTTCGTTTATCATAATTTTTTGGTAAGTTTCTGAGTTGTGGTTTTGCTTGTTATATTTTTCAAATGTCATTTGGTTTTAAATGTTTGCTGATATTGGAATGCTTTTGAACAGTCAAAGGAAGAGTGCTTGTACTTAATTAGTCTTGCAAAGCCTCATATGGTGAAGTCATCTGTGGTTGATAGCAAAACTGGAAAGAGCATAGATAGCAGGTTTGTATTTGTCATTTTCATTTTTGTCACCCTTACAGTTTGCCAATTAACGTATCCATGTCCGGCACGTATTAGACACGTATTGGACACTTGTGCTAGATACATGTTGAGCACTAGCGTAGAAAGTAAATATAGATTCAACATTTGTTTTGACACATATCGAGCATTTAAGCATAATGAATAACCACAAATAGTATTATAGGACACAACTAACAAAAATTTGAGAGCGAAAGACATTGAACTCATTTTTAAGAATATAAATGCATAAACTTATTGACTTTAATTTTTTTAATTCCTACCTAGAAGGATATATATTTTTAAAAATGTATCATTGCCATGTTCGTGTCCTGAATTTCTTAAAAATGATGCGTCACTCCGTGTCTGTGTCGTGTCCTATCTAAACTGGGGGAAGGGGTCTTCACATATCTAAAAGTCTTTTTTTGGGGAATAATTCTCAAAGAGAGAGGTTAGTTTTGAAATAATCTCAGCTTCTAAAGATGATGCATCTATATTTAGTCTTTTTGACAAATTGTCACTAGAAACAAATTTATAACTTGAAAACTGAGGAGGATAAATCCCAAAAGTGGCTGCATATAGGGGTGCAAGCTGAAACCGGATAAAAGAAGATCTGTGAAGCTGAAATTTGGTTGGTTTGAAGTATACTTGTTAGTTAGTTCAGTTTGAATAGATTTTGTTGGTTTGATTGGTTTAAGTTGGTCAGTTCGGTTTATAAAAAAATCGATTCGGTCAAAAACCGACCTGAATCGATATCTATGCCTTTGAATAAAATGGTAATGGATAAAGCATAAAAGAAGGTATAGCAATACAAGTTCAATAACAAAGGGAAAGTTAAATTGATTGGCTATACATTGTCATGTTCACAGGGTGCGCACCAGTTCTGGAATGTTTCTGAACAGAGGACATGACAAAATCATCAGTAACATAGAGAAAAGAATAGCAGATTTTACATTCATTCCTATTGGTAAGAATTCCAAAACTTACATTTTACCTTTGCCTTTTTTGTAATAATTACTCCTATAAGGGCTTGTTTGGTTGTAGTTTTCATAACAGTTTTCTAAAACATGACAATGTATGAGGAACTGTTTTTCTTATGTGTTACAGTTGGTCAACCAAACATAATTCTTATACAAAATTTGGTACCAGACCGGCCAAACATTATTGACGAAAATTTAGCTAAATTTCATGTGGGTTTGTTCTGAGGCCCAAACGAAACAGGGCTTTGGTGAACAAGTCATTCAATTTTATTTATTTTTAATGACAGCCCAACTTTCATTAAGAAACCAAGCCCCAAAAGAGAAGGCCTCAACTTAGCACAAAAAATGACTTCAGTCTAAAAATTGATAGTTATAAAAAGACGGCGTAACGGACACCCATAGGGAGGTGTTCAACCTCACACTCTCCCAAACCTCTCAACACCCTACTATTTCACTCAAGCTAAGATTCTCCAAAGAATCCCACATACTTGCTTGCCAGAGGAATCTACCCTTATCTCGGAGAAGAGATTCGGAGGTGACTTGACTAGCATAGATCTATACCTAGAAAGACTATCCAACTGAATCCCAAACTGAGCCCAAAAAAAGTTATTCATTTGCTTGTTGACGTCTCTGACATTCTCTTGGTCTTATTTAATTTTTGGTATTAATGTTGCTATTGACAAATCCAAACAGAGCATGGAGAAGGGCTTCAAATTCTGCACTATGAAGTTGGGCAGAAGTATGATGCTCACTATGATTACTTTGTTGATGAGTACAACATCAAAAAAGGAGGCCAAAGAATGGCCACCCTCCTCATGTATCTGTAAGATTCTACTTGACATCTCTCAATCCCATTTGCCCTTCTTACTAATTCTCTGACTAAATTGCTACCGATACGACTGCAGGTCGGATGTTGAAGAAGGGGGCGAGACGGTGTTCCCCGTGGCGAAAGGAAACTTCAGCTCTGTGCCATGGTGGAATGAGCTGTCTGAATGTGGTAAAGGTGGACTCTCTGTAAAACCAAAGATGGGAGATGCGTTATTGTTCTGGAGCATGAAGCCTGATGCTACCTTAGATCCTACAAGTTTACATGGTTAGTCATATTTATTTACTGCACCAAAATCTTGAGTATTTACATCTTGTTCGATAATGGATTTATTTTTTACCGTCTATCCTTTAAAATTTAGCTTTTGAAAATTGCTAATTTCTAAATTTCCTTGTTTAAATCATATTTTCGTCCTTAAACTCTTTGCATCGACATCTTAGCTATTAGATGAATGAACAATGGGCATATGGAAGAAATGTAAAAAAATACTTTACAAGAGTTTGATTAGCTTCAAATACTAAATTAAAAAGAATGTACTTTACGAATTATTTTTCCAAGTAGGATTTGAATCTTACCATTAATAAGCCAAACCTGACATAGCTCATCTGGTTAAGACGTATCTTCCTGACGAAAAGTCGTGGATTCGAATTTCCACTCCTACATGTTTTTGAACTTCACACAATACTGTCCATTTTGAATTCAATTTTAATTATTTTATATATTCCTTTTCTCACAGAGCTGGGAGAATTTAAATGATTGTGAAGTGTATATGTATATAGTTTTGGATGGAGATTCTGAGGAGAATTAATTTTACATTTTTGTGATATATAGGTGCTTGCCCAGTGATAAGAGGGAACAAATGGTCTTGTACAAAGTGGATGCATGTTAATGAATACATTTAACTCAAAAGGTTAGTATTACATTTCTTTTTAATTATTATAATATAGATTGTATATTTTTACAAGTTGGCCAAATTTAAATTTTCCATTTTTTTTTGCACTGAATAGTTTCTCTTTGTTTTTGATTATTTAAAACTACTCAAGAAATTATACTAAAAATATTTTAAATTGTTAATTTTTTCAAAAGTACTCATAGAAAAAATAATTTTATTATAAAATTATGCCGAACATACTCTAAATTAGAGGAGGAGAAAAATACTATTTTTCCTTCGACCTGAGGTTAACTGATTTTTTTAATGTACACACATATATATATAGACGTGCAATTGCAATAAAAATATTATGCATGAAAACTATATTAAAAATAATGTGGATAGTTTTAAAATTGAAGAAGTGAATATATTTTTTAAAATACTCTGGTAGAAAATTACAAATATGATACTTTTTTAAAAAATAATTATGATTATTGACATAACATTTTTTTTAAAATTATTAATCCGTGATTAACTTTAATAATAGTCATTAGTATGCATAAATGAATGAAGAACTTAGATATTAATTAATGAAAGTAAATCACAAACTTTCATGTTTTAAATTTTATGTAAATTGCCTCTAATAATTCCTAAGATATGATATCTGAACGTATTTATATGATTTTATGGCATATTTCACATGATTTTAAGAGATATTATTTTTGAATTGCAGGGTGTGTAATAGAAGTACACTTGTTAGGGAAAAAGGAGAAGAACAAGAAGACTGATTTTTATTTTTATTTTTATTTTATATATATTTTTCCATTCGTTTATCCTTCACATTTTGAAAGTAACATATTGAGTTGAGTTGTATAGTTACTGCTTCATTTGCATACGAAATAAAAAAGTAATTCAGGAAAAAGTTCAGTTCTTCATATTCGAAGCTTATTTTTTTTTTTTTAAAGTTTAAATTTTACTGTCTAGTAACTTTTTTACATGTTCCATTTTAGTTAAATTTCTAGTACTCCAATGTAAAATTCTTATTATTGTTATTATTATTCAAGCTCACCAACAACATGTCATGCATGAGTGAGGATTCGAACTTTTGAACTTTGGTCAAATATATATGTAAAATTGTTCTTATAATTTAACTCAATTATGAAGATCAAATTAAAATATAGTTTAGTGAATAAGGTATTTGTTATCTTTTTGAAGATTAAATGTTCAATCCCTTGCCTTACATTTGTAGAACTAGTAAAAAAATAATAAAATTTTTAAACAAAATTAGAGTGACTAAATTGAAATTAAGTCCACACCATAAATAAATGTATAATATTAGTAGTTAATGATTATTAACCATGAGTTTTTATAATTTATAGTTTAGATAATAAAATAGAATATTAAAAATTGATATAACATTTTTTAAAACTTCAGGATTAAAAATGGCGGAAAAGAAAAGCTGAAGTTTAAGTATGAAAATATGATTTAAATTTTTTTTAACATATTAATTTTTTTAGTTCAACAAAATGTAGGTTGGATTTTTTTTCTTCTTTCAAGAGTACAAAAGAAATAGAGGAAAAAAAACAGATTGGCTATCTCATTTTGCTTCTGTTTGGTTAGTAAAACTCTTGCAATCTCGCCTCTTCGAATCTTTTTTTTGATTTCATCGACAATTATCTGAACTTTAGTATCAACACGATCTTCATCCTGTATGAGTTTCCAAACTATTTAAGAATCAATTTCGGTCCAGATTGAGCCTCTTAACCTTTTTGATTGTCTATATGAATTTTTAATTAATTGAATTATGTTTACACTGACAACATATTAATTTACTTCATTGGAATTTCAAGAATAGTAATACTAATAATTAATAATTTAACTAGGCTATGGAATATCTAAATTTTGTATTCTTTTTTTTTTCTTATTAAAAACGTTTTAGTGGACATTGATGTTGGTTAACTTTCGAGTGAGAAAGTTGTCTCATAAGGTGATAAAAATTATTTATCTTTAGGATATTTAAAATTTCAATTTTTTTTTTATTTATTATTAATGATTACTTTTTTAAGGTCTAAAAACTAAAATAGATATATTAAAAATTTTAGAGACAAAATAGAATTTAAACTTAAAAATTTTATTATTTGAAACATTTCACTTGTATGTTACTGTTCACATAGGATTCTCGGAGAAATGTGATATGTAGAATGAACTTGAGCTTTGTATTAATTTAATGCGTTGTGGTATTACAATCTCTAATTTGTATCCTCTAAATATTTCTCTCGGATGTGTATTTGATTCAAGGACTTTAAAGCTTGATCTCGAGGTTGAACCTTTCAACTATGAACTTGGAAGATCTTCTACTTCTAGCTTGTTGAATGTCTTCGACTTCTAGCTTGTTGAAGAACTTCAACTTCGAGCTTGTTGAAGGATTTCAGCTCTTAGCTTTGTTGAAGAACTTCAACTTCGAGTTTGTGGAAAGGTCTTTGACTTCGAGCTTGTTGAAGAACTTCAATTTCGAGCTTTGTTGAAGAACTTTAGCTTCAGCTTCAGCTTGATCTTAGAGTCTTCGGGTTGTAGCTTGTTGAAGGCCTTCTGCTTGTAGCTTGTTGAAGGTCTTCAGCTTGTAGCTTCTTGTTGAAGGTCTTCAGCTTTTAGCTTTTTGAAGGTCTTCTGTTTGTAGTTTGTTGAAAGTTTTCTACTTGTTGAAAGTTTTCAACTTGTCTTCAGATCTTTAATAAAGTCTTCAAATCTTTAGAGTATTCTAATCTTCGAATTCTTAAAAGTCTTCAAAGACTTCTATGTGAGTCTTTTGAATTCTCTACCTCCCAAAATGAAATGATGGCTTCTCTATTTATAGAGTTTTCTACAAGCTTTATGTAGGCTTGAGATTAGTTGGATTTGGATCCACTCTTTGGACTTGAGCTTATTTGAGTTTTGAACTTGATCTTTTCTAGCCCAATTTTTCAAAAATGAGTTTGAGCTCTAGGCTTTAGGCTCAACTACCTTAATGGATTTACATTTATTGAGTATAGCCCAATTTTTTTCAAACTACTTTGAGCTTTTGGGCCAAATTATTATTTGATTTCATCCTGATTTTAATTTGGTCGGGCCAATTGGTGAGATCAGTTACCAAGACAACACATGGTGTCTTTGGATTTGCCAAAATTTCTTATTCAACAGTTACATTTATCTTTATTAGATTTAAATTTAATTTTGGTCCCTAAACTTTTAAATTTGTTCCATTTTGGTCCCTAAATTTTCAAAATATTTGTTTTAGTCCATGAACTTTCAGATTTGTCCCATTTTAATTCCTAAACTTTCAAAATGTCTGTTTTAGTCCTTGAATTTTCAAAATATAATGATTTTGGTCCTTGTTATATAATTTTTTTTGTCTAATATATATTTGTCCAATACTCATTTTCAACCTATGTGACGTAAATACATGCTCGTTTTAACATGCTTATCTATATATTTGAAGATATATCATTAGTTTGTTAAAAATAAATTAAAGATAGTGACCAAAATAGTTACTTTTTGAAAGTTGAAGTACCAAAACAAACATTTTGCAAGTTTAGGGACCAAAATAGAACAAACCTAAAAGTTCAGAGATCAAAACAAACATTTTAAAAGTTTAGGGACCAAAATAAAATAAATTTGAAAGTTCGAGAACCAAAATAAGATTTAAACCTCTTTATTGTAACAAGTGAATTATTCTTTTATGAAAACATGGTGAATAAAAGTGTAAAGTTAAATATAATGCAACTTTTAGGATCATTTAGGTTAAAATCTCACTTTTACTATTTCTAACGTCTAAAAAGAAAATATTTAATGATTTTTTTTTTTTGAAGACAAGAAAATCTTTCGTCTTTAGAAAATGAATAATTAATGGACAAAGAAAGGAATAACATAGCTCAAAGCTTTATGATTTTTTTTTTAAAAAAATGTATTTATTTTTAAATCTCTTATCCACTTGGCTTAGAGTGGAAGACATTGTCCTAAAAGCCCATATATAGAGAGAACTATTTGTAATATTTTAGCTTTTTTAAATTAAAAAAATGAAATCATAAAGGGAACCACAATTGAGAGATATAAATAAATCTTACCTACCCGCTTGACCTATTTTTACATTAACAATAACATTTTAATAATAGTTTAAATATTTTCAATTTTTTTTTTTGTTTTTTTAAGTTAAATATATATTTTAGTCTCTAATATTTAGTATTTTTCCAATTCAGTTCCTATTATTTAAAAAGTTTTAATTGTGTCCCTTATATTCTAACATTTTTTAATTTGGATTTTTTTTAATTCAACAATAACATGTAGGGGTGAAGATTCGAACCCACGACCTTTTGGTCGAAGAGATATACTTTAATCAATGGAGCTATGCTCGGTTTGGCTCAATTTAGATTATCAGTGTTGGTGATTGTTAAAATTAGTTTATGATAAGCTTACAAAATTTAGAGGAGGACAAATGTCATTCTAAGAGAATAAAACTTGAAATTTCTATAATTTTGTTAAAAATTTGGTGGAGGAATTAGAAACATTCCTTTCTTTATTAGGAGATCTTTTTCCTCTTCTAAATATTTTCCAATTAACTAAATACTACATGCCACATAAGTTTATCCTCAACCCAATTTAATATTCATCAATGATGAGGAACTAAATTGAAAAATGTTAAAGTTTGAAAGATTAGATTTGAAACCTTTTAAATGTGAACTAATCGTATCTCAACTGATTAAGACATATATCTTTGACCACAAGGTTAGTGATTCGAATCCCTACCCCACATTTTATTTCTGGACACCCACCACTTTTCACCGGTTAGAGAGGGTGTCTTTAATATATTAAGAAAAGCTAGCACTACAAACTTTGTGGCCAATCCAATGTTCCATGCTTGCTCTAAAGCATATTGAAGTTTACTACCACTGATCCATTTCATCTAACACCTCGTCATCGAATTAAAAAACAAATTAAAAGTTTTTAAACCATGAAGGACTAAAATATATATTTAGCTTTTTTTTAATACTCACAAGGCTATTGCTTTGTTAAAGTTATTATATGTGTTCATATTTATTTCATAAATTTTAATTTTTTAAACTAAAAAAATAATAGTTTTTTTTTTTTTTTTTTTTGGTCTTTTAACCTTTTATATATTGAAAAAGAGATGTATAATATAAGAAGCTTAACTATTCAGTTGTGTTTAAGTTGGATCTAGATTTTTTATGTTAAAAATATATAACAAAGACTTATAGTTAATAATTTATTTTAGCCCTCTTTCAAAAAAAAAAAAAAAAAAAAAAACTATTAACGACAAAAGCGTTTGGTTCTAAATAATTTTGATTACTACATTCAATTCAATATTGTTTTTAGTCGATAAGTTATTAAATATGATATACTCAAAAGTTATTTAATATTAAACGACTTTATATGTTTATTATTTCCTAATAGTTTTATTTCATTGTTTAGTAATACTTTTCATTAATATTTTATTGTGAAATTTGGAGTGTTTATGAATACTTTTTACCGAACAGATTTTTCTTTTTGATTGGATGAGATATTAACTATCTTATGATAATAAGGTGAATTTTTAATTCAAGTGAGGCTAATTGAATTTTAAAATTAAGAAAGAATAAAATGCATATATTTAACATTAAAAAAGTGTCCAATCATCTAATATAATATAATAATCTTGCATCATCGTTCTATTATTTAATATTTTATTATTATGAGTAGGAAAATAGATCGAAAAATTATAAAACACACGAAATTAATTTTTTTTTTAAAATTATGGATAAAATGAAAAATAGGGTATATTTCAAAGACCTAATGATTTGCTTAGGAAAAAAAAAGTCATCTATTAAATTAACTTATAAAAAAGTACATGTATCCAAACTTATCTAAAATTTTAAATTAACTTATTAGGGCTTGTTTAAGAAGTATCTCCAAATAATCGTTTTTTTCCTTTTTGGTACAACAATTTAGTAAAGACATATTTAAATGAACTTAAAAAAAAAAGAACCTTTTTTTTCTTCTTATTTTTCTTGAGTGTATTATCATGAAAACGACATATATAACATTCGTCCTTTCAAAATACAAAATTATAAGTTCATGAATAATAACTTTTTAAATAATAACTTTTTAAATAATAACTTCCTAAAATATCTAAACATAATTAAACTAATTAAGGTATATATACTCAAAGTCGGAGATTCAAATCTCCACTCTCATATGTTGAACTCAAAAAATGAATAACAAAAAAATAGTAATTTTGACTTCCGCAATAACTTTCATTTCTTAAGTCATTGGATGACATTTTTTACCTTTATAATCGCTCGAATTAGTCAATTGTAACTTTACACTTTCAATTTCATGAAATCAAACCATTCTGAAATCTAATAACACATTCTGAAATCTAAATTAGAAAATTGCTCATAAACTAAATAATAAATCACACAAATTTAACCGACAAAAAAGATCAAGCCACAAAAATGCCCTAACTAAACCACAAAAATACCTGAACTTAACAACAAATTTAAGTGGGTAAAGAAAAACTAAAACGAGCTAAAAAAAAATATCCAACATGACTAAATATATCAAAGCTTAAAAAAATAGTCTTGTCTAACTATAAAAATGCTCATGACTAACTATAAATCTTTAAAAAATAAATATATATACACATTTAATTAATCGAGGACATTAAATTGCACTACTCATTCAAATTCAATGAAATTAAAATTAATTTTTGTTGAACTAAAAAAAAATAATATTTTTTTTTTCAAAAGAATTTTAACTCAATGAAACAGCCCTTAATATACAACGCTCCACATGGTAAAATTCATGCACAAGAGTAAAAAATTGTCAAAGTTTGGAAAGAACAAATAACAAACCAATTAATTAATAAGAAAATTAGAAAAGTGAAAGAAAGGGCATTTGCTGACAAATGATTCACCATTAACAATAATTTTTTTAAAAAAAATTACAAAAAATTCTCTGCTAACATTTAAACTTTATCATAAGTGGTCCATATTTCCTTAATGCTGGTTTTGTGGATTCTTTTTCAAAGTAATAATAAATTAATTGGGTTTTGTTAGACTTTCAAAAAGATGGCACATTAAAATAAATCAAAATGACATAAATTAATTAATGTGAAAGAAAGAAATAGTACTACTCACTCTCATTTTTTGTATTTTTTAAACCAAGATTATTTTAATGAATTTGATAGATTATTAAAAAAAAATCCCAATTTGATATTTTTAGTGGGGTCCCATGGGGTATCCACCTTCACCCAATAGAATGTTGTAAGCAAAAGTGATTAAAAAAATATTTGGGGGTTTCCCCATAGGCAATGACATGTGATTCCATGTGAAGAGGGTCCTCCCTTGTTGCCTCAAGAACTAACCCTAGGATTCTCTTACCCAACCATTACAACCCTTGCTATTCACTTGTGCACTTTACCATATAACCCTTAATTCCATATATATATTCTTTTTGGTTAAGTTTATGTTAGGAACTATACAGTGATTAAATGATGTCTTTGTGTGTGTGTTTTTCGAGTTCAATCGTTACGAAGTTGGGAGATCGAACAATTGATCTTTGTGATAGTAATAGATGTCTTATCTTCAACCAAGATGTCAGAAGTTTAAACCCCCACCACCATGTTGTTGAACTAAAAAATAAAAAGTCTTATCCACTAAACTATACTCGGATCGACAATGATGTCTTATGTGTTTTGTTTGATATTGATTTTGCTAATCTGCACATAATTCAGGTCGTTAAAACATATATATCTACCTTAAAGGTCGATGTGTTCAAAATTTCCACAACCACACTGTTAAACTCAAAATAATATTAATAATGATTTTTTTTTGAAGTATTATGTTTTGTTTACGCACAATTTTTTAAATATTTTGTTTAAGAGTTCTTATTGTCCATTAAAATCATTAACCAAATAATTAAAGCTTTTTTTTTTTAAAGGTAGTTTTTAAAAACCTAATTTTTGTTTAAGAAATTTGGCTAAGATTTCAAACGAGGGTTTTTAAAATGTTAAAAACTAAACATAGAAAATTGAAAATATAAATATATATAAGCAAATATGATAAGTTCGTGAAATTTCAA
>JAOANK020000051.1:1414891-1424989 GCA_026257165.2 Telfairia occidentalis | reverse complement strand
ATATTGATTATATTTGGGGAACCATATTGAAAGAAACATCTCACTAGTTTCTACTTCATTTACTCAAACTTCAACCAACCAAATTCGAACAATAGCTTAGTGGATAAGACACTACTATCATTGCAAAAAAACAATGGTTCGATCTCCCAACTTTTGATATTTGAATTTTGAGTTTAGTTTTTATTTAGTTCTTAGGTTTCAAAATGTTGCAATTCTACCTCGAATTTTGAGTTTAGTTTCTATTTTGTTTCTAAGTTTCAAAATGTTACATTTTTAACTCTGAGTTTTTAGTTTAGTTTTCATTTGGTCCCTAAAGTTTCAAAATGTTATATAAGTTTACCCCAAAATTTTCACTAATATTTACTTTTAATCATTGACATAATAACTATGAATAACATTTACAAATTGTTGATGAGTTTATTTAATATTAATTTATATTATTTATATTCTTATATAGTAAAAATAAAATACTATTTTTATAATACTTAAATAGGTGATGTGACGAAAACGCTAACAATAAATGAAATCATTACTAACACTTCTACTACGCTAAGGACCAAAAGTGAGTAATAGTCAAAATTCAGAGAGTAAAAGTGCAACATTTTAAAATTTTGGTACCAAATGAAAACTAAATTTAAAACCCAGGGATGGTAAAAGTGTGGACTAAATAGAAAATTAAACTTGAAATTTAGATATAAAAGTGTAACATTTTGAAATTAAGAGACCAAATAGAAATTAAACCCAAATTTGAGAGATCAAAAATATATATTTTTTTTTTAAAAAGAAAAAACCTCAAAACTTCAAACAACAATGTCTAGGGAAATTGCATCTCAATAAAATAAATTACATCAATTTTCATGATGGCTTAGCAACAAACCAACCCCTTCAATTAAATTATATTATATGTGTGGTCTTATCTTTCTTAAAAACTTAGCACAAAATACCTATAATATAATATAATATAAAATTTATTTTTCTTTTTTCCCTCAAATTTCATTGATTTTTTTTTTCTTTTTGTTAGCATAACACATGTGCCACGATCCACATTTTTTTTTCTTGATTAATGGAAAATTTTCTATTACTTTTTGACATTGTCTTGAAGAACGAAGTTGTCTCCTATTCTTGTCTCCGCAGAAATTATCCACTGTAATTCAAATTTTACTTATTTGTCACATGTTAAGAAGATTAATGGTGGATTTTTGGGTGCACATTTTTCAATTGATAAACGACAAATGTTGTTTGCTTCAGTTTTTTTAAATAATAACAATAACATAATCTCATACTATAATAATAATAACATATAAAAAGTTGTTTGGAATTATATATTTAAAAAAAAAATACAAAACAAAACAGAACATTGGGAGTTTCACCCAGCTGCTACCTTTTCCTTGTTGATATAAATATAATATTTTTAATTAACTCTGAAGAATTACTTTAATTTGGTTAATTGAGATAATGGGAGGTGGGGCATGAAGCAAAAATGAAACAATATATTATCACAAATTATTAATTTTTGGCATCTTAAATAACTATAGATTAGATCGATGTAGGCCAAATCGAGCATAACTCAGCTAGTTAAGACAAATTTATGTAAATAAATGAGGTTATAAAGTATCTAAAAAATAGTTATATATATATTTTAAAATTCAACCATTGCAAGGTTAGAGAATCAAACGATTGATCTTTGCGATATTAATAAGTGTATTGTCAACTGAACTGTAATTAAATCGACTAAAAATTAGTTGATAAAACACTTAGTTAAATTATTAAAATATTGTCACCAAAAAGTATAAAGAATATTACACATATTTAGAGGTGGTTTGGTAGTTATGTTTTGAATAAGTTTCATTTTATAAAAAAAAATTGTTATAATGTCAAAAAAAAAAATTGTTTAAATAGGACAATATTTAAAAACATTTTCTTAGATAAATCTTTTTTGACTTTTTTGTGCATGCCATTTTTTGTTTGATGTTTTTAATTTATGTCTTCATATATTATTGATTTTTTTAATAGTAATTTAATTTAGATTTATTGTATTTTTAATTAATACATAGAATAAATAAATAAACACAAAAAACAAAACGTATATCTACATAGTTCATCTACCTAAAAAAATAATGCAAAAGAAAAGAAAAGAAAAGAAATATTTTTAGAAACAAGTCCCAGAAAATACACACCAATAATATATTTGGTTATTTTTTAAAAGATCCTAACATTGAAATGTTTTTTTTTTCTTTTTTTTGAATTAAAAAACATGTGGGTCGAGGGAGAATATATACCTTAATCAATTGAAACTATGCTCTGTTCGACTTGAAATATTTATTTTAACTTTTATATCTGTCAATAAATAATATGAAAGAGCATATAGATAGAAATTATAGCTAGAATATTGATATGATTTCTCATAAAATCCAATCATATACTAATAGATTAAAAATTATCAATAATCACTATTGTGTAACGTAGCCCCAAATTGACTTCTTGAGAATGAAAGAATCAAACCCTAATTTTCCCAACATCAAACTAAATTAAGTTAAGTATTGAACTAAAAAAAAAAAAGAAGCTAAAATTAGTTTTTATTTTCCTTTATTTTAAAAATATTACATTGCAAAAAGAAAGACGCTAACTAATACATGATTGCTTGAGTTGCTTATAAATGCCCTAATTTCTTTTTTCTACGGTTTTCACTCTTTAAAGGAGAGAGGAAGACATATAACTATTTCTTTTAGGGTTTGAAAATTCATTAAGATTTGAAACATATTTCTAAAGACTAAATCATATAATAAAAAAATGTTATAGCGACTAAGCCCAGTTTTTTAGGAAAAACAAAATCATTTCATCAAATGGGCCATAGTTCTTATCAATTTAATATATATTATATAGCTCGATCAAAGTTATGGATTTACTTTTGTTTGGCAATTTTGTTTGTTTTTTTTTTCCCTATCACTAGGCACATAAAATAAAAATTTAAGAATAAAGAAGAAGAAGAGGTAATTAAATATAAAGTTTTAACTCCTTGTATTTGCATAGAACAATTTTAAGGGCTTCACACACTGAATATTTATAATCAACTAACACATGAAATATATAGAGCCATCTCTTTCGGTTTTTTTTTTTTTTTTTAATCTTCAAGACCTCCTAAACCATGGCTGCAACGTGACAGCCTGAATCTTAAACACTTTCTAACCTTTTAAAACGACGGCCGGCCGCCGTGGGCCCAAGAGTAAGCCTCCTGATTCATCTGCCCGCCACCGTTGGGCAGCAAATTTGGAGGCAAATTGTATAGCGGTGGCATGGCGGATGGATCTCCAACTCCGCCGCCAATGCCTTGTGGTGAACCGTCACCCGTCACACCGCCCGCCGATGGATGCCCTTGTGCTCCGCCACCTCCTTCTTCTTCCTCTTCTAAGGGCAATCGTTCGTAGGTTGCGTTGGAAAAAGTAGCAGCGATCACCATCACCGGCCCTGCGGCGGTGAGTGGACCGACGACGCTGCCACCCACCACCTGCCCTTGCCCGCCTGCCAAGTAGATCGTTAGTCCGGTTGAGCCGGGGGGGGCCGGTCCAGGTAGGAAAGTTCCGGTCAAAGAAAGAATCTCGAATCGGCCATGGAGGGTCAATACCGCACCGGGTGCAGACGGCTGCCGGAGCGTCACATTCGTTACCGTGCCGCTGCCACTAAGCACAGAAACACCTGTTAAAGAATACAAATAAATCAAATTTACCTTAATCTATCAATTTAAACTTTTGAATTGAATTCAACTATATAAATTAACCTAACATTAGATCACAAACTCTTCTTTCTACGGAATCATAAAAATTAAATTAAATTTATTGTAACATATTAGCTTAAGCTTTCACCTCTCTGTCGTTGTCGAGCAAATTGAGCAACACTTTCAGCTATATCAGCTCCATTAGAAATCTCCATGACATGACTTTTTAGGGCATTAGGGCTATCCCTAGTAACAAAGATGGGTGGCTTAGGTTTGTTCTTGGATCCCGGCGGCCGGCCGCGGGGACGGCGAGTGGGAACTTCCACAGCTCCTTCTTTAGGCTCATCGCCGCCGTTGTCCCTATCATCGTCGTCATCGCCCCCGCTGTTCACCGGTCCTCCGTTATCGTTCATGGAGATCCCCAGATCTGGTTTTCTCATGGCGGAGGAGCTGGTCGACGTGTGATCAACTCCGGGAATACCCATCTGCCCGGAAGTCCACCACCGGTTCGCCATGTTCATCAGGAGCTCAAAAAATCAGATCTTGAAAATTTCACAGTTTTAAAAATCACAACTTTTCTTTTTTCTCTCTCTTTTCTTTCTTTTTTCAGATTTCCCTCCGGAAAAAGAAGAAAAGAAGAGGGTATTGTGGGATTCAAAGAGAAGAAGTAGAAGAAGAAATTAAAAAAATAAAAAACATAAGAGAAATTAATGATTAGAGATAAAGGATAATTAAATTAATAAGTAGTTTTTGTGAGATGCAATAGAAGTTGTAGCAAAAAGAAATTAAGAACTACTGAAAAACAGAGAGAGAGAGAAAGCTTGAACTGATGATTATGAGGAGAAGGAGAAAAGAAAAGGCAAAGAGATGCCTAGAGTAGAGATGGACAAGGAAGTATGTGAGGAAAGAAAGAGGGAGAGATAAGGAAATGTTTTTTTTTTTTTTTCAATATTTTTTTCCCTTTCTCATTAGACATGTAGTTTATTTTATATTTGATTTATTTGTCTGTGTCTTTGGCCTAATATGAAGGGGTTTAATTGGGGGGAGTGGTTGAGGAGCTAGATGGGTGTGTGACAAAGTCTTGGCTACCTGCTTTCCTTTGTGTTCATCTATTGTTTTTCTCTCTCACCCACAAGGTGGATTAATGACGAATTAATTTTATCGACGTAAATAACATGTCAATTTTCAACACTTCGGGGTAAAAACATGTCGTTGAAAGTCTGTGCAAGGTTTTAGTCGTGTTGAAAACACATCGTTATACATAACAGATCTCTCTCTCTTTTTATTGATGAAAATACACATTGAGTTATATTCAAATTAACATTTGTGGAATCTGAAATTCAAACTTAATTTCGATCTTTTAGTAAAACATTTATATCGTAACCAGTTGATCAGCTATGTTCATGTTTACTTGTTTCGAGTATTGATTCGTTTATGTGTGTTTTGGAATTAAAAAATGGGAACTTTGGGAGAGAGGGGGGCAGTGAGGATGGTGATTAAGAATTTTAGGGTTTGTGTGAGTGGGGTGGCATGCGCTTATGATGGTGGGATGCACGTCCTTGTCTATATACTGTCCCCACTAACACGGTGAGAGAAAGATTAGGGTAAAAAAAAACCAAACATTTAATGGAGAAACTTAAATCCCCAGCTGAACCCTGTCCAAACAAATATATATTTAATTATATATACACAATATATTATTTTATTTGGCCTTTTCCTTTGTTTGTTTTTTTTTTTTTTTAATGTTTAGTTTGAACTTGAAGTTGATGAAGCTCGTTCTATGTTTGTGTGCAAATGTATTCAATAGAATGATTTTAAGTCATTGTGTGTGTGAGATCAATTATTGTGTTATCATCGTTTAATTAAAATATCTTAATCTCTTATCTTAATATTTTGTGTTATCATTAACTTATCTTAATTATATAGAATGTGTTCAACTCCAAAAAAAAATTGTTATCTTAATCTCTAAGAATGAGAGTGATTAATATATCCAAAGAATTAGAATGGATAAGAATTTAGTTGGGGTTATAGAATCTATCAAAAGTGTGTGATTGCTTTACTTCGATTTTTTTTTAATTACCATATCTCATTTTCATTTGAGAAATTCAATTTTGGCATTATAAATATTTTAATGGATTACGCCTACTTTGGGACATTCAATTTTTTGTTCTTTGCTTTTTAATTGCTCATCAGTTGTTTCATTGTTTACTTTGGGTGAGTTTTTGTGATTTTGGTGGCGTAATCTCGAGTTGTGATATCTTCTTTTTCTTGTTTATGTATTACATTTGAAAAAGGAAAAAAAAAATCATGCCTCAAGTTAATTAAAATAAATGTTTTCTCATTTATGATACAATATTTGTATGTGCATGGCATACCGACACACATATATATGCATGTATGTATAATATTTGTAGGCTTGACACATATTATATGTTACATATATTGTGACGACTGATGAAATTATTGATAACGATTCTAAATTTTTTTTAGAGATTCATAAAATGAAATATATATATTATGTATAGAATATACATAAGAGTGTAACACTTTAAATCACTATAGTCATATAACTTAGGATTTAATTTATGACTGTTAGTTCAACTCACTATGATATGATCTAATGTATTTAATTTTCTTACAAGTATATATGTGAATCGATTACAAGAATTGGGTTCCGGATTTTTTTTTTTTTTTTTTTTTTTTTTTTTTGTAATTCATTACTAAATTAGTTAACTATATATTGAATTATGTTCCCTTTTAATATAAATAAAATTTGAAGTTAACATGGTACGTAGATTGAGTAAACAATAAATATCTTAATTAAAAAAAATATAATAATATATCTCATTAGTAGGTTGGAATCATTAATAGATCTAGAACTTTATGCTGGGAGGGGTATCAAATTTTCCTAAAGAAAAGTTTTGATGCATTAATATATATTGATATCAGTTTACAAATTTTGAGATTAATTTGTTTGATAGAAAGTAGTATTGCTAATTTTTATATATAAATATATAAGAAAGAGAATATAACTTTAAAAAATAAGTAGATTTTTTTTTTTATAATAATTATGGCCTCTTTTATGTGTTTACTTTTTTAAAAATAATTTAGTTACAATTTTTAAATTTTATTTTATTCTTTTTCATTTATTTTTAATATCTAGGAAAATTTTAATTTAAAAAAGGAATTAAAATTAAAATATTTATTATTATTTCATATGTGTAGATACTTTATATATATAATTTTTTATAAAAAATATAACTTTCAATGTAATTTATAAAATATAAAAGTCTAAATTATTTTCTCTTCATTAAAAAAAAAGTTTTATATATTTTTAAATGAATAAAAACAATATTTTTTTTTTAGAAAAAGGAATAAAAACAATAATTTATTTTTTATAAGAGTTCAAAAGAGGCTTTTTTTTTTTCCTTCCTTTTGCAAAGGAGTTCTAAAGAGTTTTTATAAAAGTTTTTAATTTTTAGTTGAATAAAAATAATAAGTTTTTTTAGTTGAAATATATAGTAAATCAATAATAAAGTTTTTTTTTAAGCAAAAATACCAAAATGAGATTTTTTTTAGAGTTCTACAATATGTGGAAGTAGGGATTCAAACCCATAACCTTTTAGTCGAGAAAATATGTCTTAACCAAAGTTGAGCTTATGTTCGGTTTCGCACCAAAATGAGACTTGAATTTAGGTATTACAAGAGGGTTGGAGAGTGTGTGACACCATGCCTAACTTAACTTTAAAAATTAGTCTTATTAATTAATAATGTACAGTTTCCAAGTTGTGAGAGCTAGAGCCCCTCAATCTATGGCAGATTCGCCCCGAGTTAAAATATTAGCGTCATTTTTTTAACAGTGTATAAACCCTTATGGAAGATTTGGAGTTTTTTAAAAAATATTTCATGTTTTGAGTTCAACCACTCGTGATTGGTGGAGATTTGATTTTCCGATCTTTTAGTGGAGAATATATGTGTTAATCCTATGCAGGTTAGCTTTAAAACAAATATTCTATTTAAATTACCACGGCTAATTAAGAAGAAAATGTAAAATAATTGTTGTTTACTCACAAATTTTTATTAAAATTAGGTTTATATTTTGTAAGATTAAATAAACATTTATTCTTTATAAAATGCGACTCAAATCTGAAAAAGGCTTTATAAGCATATATGAGTAAGGATTTTTTTGATTTGGTCTTGTAGTTAAGTTCTTATTTGGTATGAAGTTTACTTATTTTTCTAATTCTTGAGAGACACTACAACATATATGCATGTTTAATAGTAAAAAAGCATAAGTTCTATATACATATATTAAGGAAACCCTATCAAAAGAAATAGCTAAGGGTAGAAAACACCATTTTTCTCCTTAAAACACAAAAGTTAACACAATATTTTTGGGGTATGTTTTTTTTTTTTTTGGCCACTTTTTGGTGTCTCATATGAAACTAATCACTAACATTTTCCTTACCACAAGGTGATTTGTAATAGATTCCTAGACAAATTAAAATTCCATTAAAAATATTTAAAAATTTAAAATTAATGAGTGAAGTCTTCTAATATTATTTGACGGAAATAACTGTGGTTGCTCATTTGCTGGCAACACATGTAAGAAGAAAATCAGTTCTCAAGCATCTGGTTGGAGGATTATCCACACTAGATCACACGTGCAATTTGCATTGACCATTGACCATCATCCTACTACTACTTGATTTTGTTTTGTTTTTGTTTTCTGGTTTTTGTACTAAAAAAAAACCCCATATTGGTTTATTTATGAACTTCATCTAGGCTACACACTATATTTTTACAAATCTAAATCCCACGAATCAAATAATTGAACCCTCAAGACTACTTATCAAAACTAGATTTTTCATATATTTGAAAAGAAATACTTTCCCTAAAAACTAGATTTTTCCATACATTTGAATGAAATACTTTCTCTAAATATTCTAGATTTTTTAAGGGAAAAATATTATAGTGAGGAATAGGGATATATATGATTTCTACCGATTAAGAATATATATTGGTGATGCACCAATTTGATCAACATATTCACTTGGTTAATTCGCATCGTCATTAAGATATAACCATGTATTAAGTTATTAGCTAGGTGAATAAGATTATATTAGTCAAACCGAGCTTAACTCAACTAGTTAAGACCTATCTTCTTAACTAAAGGTCGT
This sequence comes from Telfairia occidentalis, assembly GCA_026257165.2. Lineage (NCBI taxonomy): Eukaryota > Viridiplantae > Streptophyta > Magnoliopsida > Cucurbitales > Cucurbitaceae > Telfairia > Telfairia occidentalis. The sequence continues at coordinate 1,416,097 of JAOANK020000051.1, read as the reverse complement.
AGGTTCGAATCCCCCACTCCATGTACGTTGTTAAACTCAAAAAAGAAAAAGAAAAAGAGATATTATACTTTTATTTATGTCTTTAAACTTTAATTCTTCTATTTAAGTTTTAGCCTTTAATAAAATCCTATTTCATTATCATTTTGAGGTTACGAACGTTGTTTGCTAACCTAAACGTAATTCACCTAGTTAATTAAAACATATATATCTTTAATTAAAATGTTGAAAATTCAAACTCCCTACTCCCACATTATTGTTGAACCAAAAAAATGAAAAAGTTTAGCTTATTTCTTTTGGTTAATTTATAAAGTTTGCTATATATATATATTTTTTGAAAAGTTAATTAAGGAACAAGATTATAATATTATTAAGCCATTGTTAGTAATTTTTTCTTAAAAAAATTGTGCTGAGCATGGATAAAAAACGCGACCTTCGGATCTTCACTTTGACGCTCTCCCAACTAACTTATCCCTACTTAATGTCCTATTATTTATGTCTTTAAACTTTAATTTTATCTTAGTTTTAGTCTTTAATAAAGTCCTACTTCATTATCATTTTGTTTTTTTTAAATAATAACTTAATGTATGTTTGTTTGCCAACAACATAACTTAACATTATATATATCTCTAATTAAAAGATTAAAAATTCAAATTCTCACTCCCACATTATTGTAGAACAAAAAAAATGAGGACAAAATAATTGCAGTGAGTGTGGATCGAACACGCGACCTTCAAATCTTCAGTCTAACGCTCTCTCAACTGAGCTATCCCTACTTTGTGTTATTAATTTTAAGATATAACCAAGTATTAGGTTATTAGCTAGAGTGAATAAGATTATATTAGTCAAATCGAGCATATATAACTCAATTGATTAAAATATATCTCATTGATTAAAGGTTGTGGGTTCGAATCATCACTCTCATATATGTTGTTAAACTCAAAAAAGAAAAAGAAAAAGAAAAAGAAAGATTATACTTTTATTTATGTCTTTAAACTTTAATTCGCCGATTTTAGTTTTAGCCTTTAATAAAGTCCTAGTTCATTATCATTTTGAGGTTACGTACGTTGTTGGTAAACCTGAACGTAACTCAACTAGTTTATTAAAAAATATATATTTTTAATTAAAAGGTTAGAAATTTAAACTCCTACTCTCACATTATTGTTGAACCAAAAAATGAAGACATTTAGGGCCCGTTTGGTAACGTTC
>JAOANK020000051.1:1393314-1412657 GCA_026257165.2 Telfairia occidentalis | reverse complement strand
GTCAAATCGAGCATAACTCAAGTGATTAAAGACATATTTTCTTAACTAAAAAGTCATAAGTTTGAATTTCTTCCCTAATTAAATTTGTTTGAGAATTGCCAAATTGACATATATTCTCAAGGTTGGAAATTAGAATTCCAACCCCACATGATGAACTCCCAAAAAAAAAAAAAATCGGTCTATTCCCCCCTTCTAACTAATTTATATTTTTGGAAAAATAGTTCCTTCCAATGTTAACATGGTTAACGCTAAAATTTCTCCCATTACGGCTTCTGCTTCTGCAAGCAATCGGCCATCAGGTACGAAAATGATCGCTCCCACAATCGGTTTCTATCATTTTCTCTCTCACTCAAACAATCTCAACCCTTTTCTCTCTCTTTCTGCTTTTCATTGCGGTTACTTTCAGCGGTTTTTTGGTTAATTGTTGTAAAATACAGATGGGTTTGAATAAGTTGTGTCTTCATCTTTGCTTTCTTACAATTATTGCGGTTCTAATATGAATTTTTCGAAGGAAAAGGAAAGGAGAGTGATAGAAAGGATTTGGGTTTCTTGTTGGTGTTTAATTTTCATGAGATTATCGATTTTTTTATCCTGCATCTTCCGGGTGTAATGTGATTCGCAGGTTGAAGTATTATGGGTCTGTGATGATAAGATTTTCATTTGCACGATTTATGGGAGACTAATGTTGCATGTTCACTCTGCTTTCGGCTGGAAAATATAAGTAATTCTAGTTTTGCATGTCTAGTTTCAAATTCTGTTTGTGATGTTGAATGGAATCTTTGTTGGATTTCTTCATTTTGGTGTTCGGATGACGTATCAAACTGTATGAATCCATTTGACTATTTTGATTGAGGATACTCAACGTGGTGCTGACACCAAATAAGTTCAAAAGAATGCATTTTATGTGAGTTGTGACTATTAGTTTTTCTTTTTGTGATATTTTTTCTAAGAACTCAGCTTTAGAGACAGCATGGTTTTAATAGTTATTGAATTATCAATTTGGGGCTTCAACCTAGAACCTTGGGCCCTTCACTTTGATAACCATTTATCATGCCTGGGTGAAGTTTTAACCGTTCTTTTTCATAAGAGTTAGAAATATCAAGTTGATTGTCAATCTGAGCTTAGCTCAGTAGAATGCATTTTTATTCAAAAAGTCGATGATTTGATCCCCTAGTGCAGAATTGTTGAACTAAAAATTTCCAAGCTGATTAACTCGCACAATGAAGTAGCAGTACTTGAGAAATAAATGCAAATAAAGATAGAAAGAAACAAAGGGAGAACTTTCAGGAAGCTACCCTGACTTCTATTAGGAAGCAGGATCTTTGCTCGAGTGGAAACTAATTCTATGAAAGTGATTCAATTTGTAGTCTATCCTTTTATGTTTGTTAGTCTTGAAGATCCCTTGGTCTAACCATGTACCCTGGTACAGTGTCATCCTTTACATTTGTTGATAATAATTTACTTGTTCGAATGGGTTATGATGTTTTAGAGCCCTAATCTTTGAAATTGGCATTATTGAATTGGTAATTGAATTTGATAATTATCATTAATTTTGGATATACTAAAGATACAATTGAAACTTTTGATACTAGATGATTGGATTCATGATGCAAACATAATCTTGGAATGAAGTTTTGATGGTTCCTGAAGGCTGCTAATGTTTGAACTGTCTCTTGAAACTCTATATTCAACTCTCTGCCATTCAATGCCCAATACTAAAATGTTGCCTTAATATTTAAACAAGTTATGAGAGTTCTTTTATGAAGATCGGGAAGCATGCTCCCACTAAACATCACCATTAAATCAATTGTTTTGGTCGTAATATCAAATATTATCGTTAATGTCACATTTTACAAATTTTATGTTTGTGATTGATTTTCATTCATGAAGCTTTATTAGCATATATTTTTTTTTATTGTTATCAGTATGTTGTAACATTGTTATAACAACTTGAGGTTGTATATGAGATTGCCATCATCAATTGCTCGCTTGATTGACGCTTCCTTTATCGATTTTCATACTTAGACCTCATCTTGAATCTCATTGTATGCAATGTAGTACTCATTGTCATTTTCTTAGTACTTTTCATCTTTTCAACTTCAGACATTGTTAGGCAAAATGTAACTGAAAGAACAGTATTGAGTGGTTAATATCATGCATGTAGGTCGATTCTTTAGTTTATTTATATAATCTAGGTGTAGAGACTCGATATTGCCACTCCTTGCATAATTCTCATGAGTCAGGAGACACACCCCCAGTAATTTTTGAGAGGCTTCACCCACCCCAACGTCATCTTGAAGAGACGATATTGGGTTTTCAGCTTGAGGTTTGAACTAGGACCTTGAAAGTATCCCCTTTGGGGGCATTCTTTAGATTTTGAAACTGCTTTTCTAAAAACTATGGTTTAAATTATCTACTTGTTTTCTCGACAAGGTTTTAATCATCTGTGCTAGCATTGAACTTTCTTCTCTTGGAAGGAGTTTGTAATCTATCTTTGAACTTTCACATTCTAGTGTAATTAATTGCATATTTTTTGTAACTGTCATATGTGAAATGCAGTAAATCTTAACTTGCTAATAAATTAATTTGTTTAGGTCGTACTGGAAATTTTCACTCACTAGAATGCTTCCCCAGACTAATCGGGAGGAAAATGGCTAGCAACAGTGTTCATTCAGCTTTGGCATGTGATGACATCCTCACCGAAATCTTTCTTCGATTGCCAGAGAAATCTGTTTTCAAATTCATACTTGTGTCCAAAAGATGGCTATACTTGATTTCTAGTTATTCTTTTCGCCATTGTTACGAAAAGCAATGGGGCACAAACAGTCATCTTTTTGGCTTTTTCGTATGCAATTTTCTTTACATCGACAGACCACTAGACGGGGTGAGGCGCCCTCGCTTTGAGCCTGCTCTACCTCTACTTTCAACTTGCAAAGAGGGTGATGATTTAATGTCATCTGGAATCTTAAAGAAGCTTGGCTATTTTATTGACTACTCTCACGGTCTTCTTCTCTGTGGCCGGCACCCAAGAAATTACTATGTCTGGGATTCTGTCACCAAGGATCGATGCCAACTTCCTCAACCTCGAAGGCACTACAAATATCTATGTACTGCTTTCATGACTGAAAAACCCGAAGGAGATGGCAGAGATATCATATATAGGGTTGTTCGGGCAAACTGTGAATGCAGAGTTGATGTAATTAATACCATCTCCATAGAGACTTTCTCCTCACTGACTTGGACATGGAAGCAATCCACTCTTGTTTGTTCTTCAGATTTTGCTTTGAGCCCGTGGACGGTGGGTACCGTCATTAAAGGAGTTATCCACTGGTTCGGAACCTACCGAAGTTTAGCCATTTATGATCCAGAATTTGGAGAAAGGCGCATAACTTCGATCAAGCTACCGGTCGGTCAGCTGACTCATGATTATGAGGACTCCATTCTAGGAGAGTCATCCAATGGGCGTTTGCAGTACGGTCAGAGTGGAAAGCTTGGGTTGGAGACCTGGGCTCTCTACAAGGAACAAGATAACTCCTCTTCTCCTTGCACCATGAATGCTCGTTGCGATTACCGATGGGAGTTACAACACAAATTAAGCTACAAAGACATGTGGAAACATAACCCGAATTCAGGTATCCGCTATAAAGAACCTCAAATACTATCGTTCATTTGTCGAAACTCCGAATCTATTTTCATTAGGTTGGGATCGAACATCTACTGCTGTGACTTGGAAAACAAAACACTGGAAGTGATTCCTTACCATTGTGATGCTGCTTCTATTCCATGGGATTTTTGTAAAGTAGTACCTTACTTTCAACAGATCTGGCCTCATTTCCCTGTCCATATCTCCTCAGAAAGTATTAAACTTATGCTTCATTCTCTGTAGCAGCAGCTCCGGCAATATATACTATGAGATGCTTGTTCTGTTGACAATTTCTTCTTTTCTTACTCAATGATGATCAGCAGGCTGTCCTTTTTCCTTTTTGTTAGTTGATGATCCTTCCCTCTTTCCCTCCAATCATTTTTGTTTTAGTTTTAAGTTTTTAAATTATGCTTTTCTCTATGTTTTTTATATGTACTTTCAAAATCGTCATTTTAGAAACTAAAAAGGATGAGTAGTTTTCAAAAACTTGCCTTGCTGTTTTTGAAATTTGGAATTTTTTTTAAGAACTAAATAAGTTTATAGGTTAAAATGCCATTATATTCCATATGGTTTGTGCTTATGGTTTTAAAAGTTTAGTCAAGTCTTTCAAAATGTCACTAATTTTACTAGACGTTAATAGTTCAATAGTTTTCTTACACATATGACTCGATGTCTTAAGAAAGTGTGTTATATAAGAAAATGAAGTTGATAATGTATGATAATAACATGGATGTTTTGAAAATTTTAACCCAAACTAAAGGATATTGAAATTTTTAAAACTACTAGTTGACTACCATTTGTGATGCACGTTGAAAAAATTGAATTATATTCATTAACAAAGGAAAGTTACTAACAACATTAGTATATGGTTTAAATTTATATATTTTTCATATAGTACAAATGGATAGTTTTATTTTATATTTATATTTAGTGTAATTGTAAAAACAATAAGATTAAAGATTATTATTGAGTACTAAAATATGTTTTAAAAAATGTATGCAATATTTATATTTAGTTTTAAAAGTTTAGAGAAAGAATAGTTCTAGTCTCGATTTACTTATAAGGGTTAAGAGCGAAAGGATTCAAACCTTTGACATTTAAGAGAGACTTAAGTTGGTTAAAAAGCTACGTCGTTAAAATAAAATGTCATATCATGGAACTCGTTTACCAAATAAATAAATAGCTTTATTACATTGAATTTTTGTTACTCCTCACTAATATCAACTACTTATGTAAACTTTAATCTAAATAGAATGAGGAAAATGAAGCTTTTAAAAATATTTAAGTCTAAAATTAGACATGATGACACAAGAAAAATACAACAACGACAGAATTTTTAGATGTGCAATGAAGTGAAGATGGTGGCATTTTGATGATGATTTAGAATCGTAGGGTGAGGATGAGACATGTAAAAGCATTTCGGTTGAGAGGGAGAGACAGAGAGACTTGGTAGCCACGGATTGGCGCGAAATTAAGGGGAACTACCGAACTTACCGGCCTTTCTGAACAATGTCACTCCCACATTTCATCCGATCCAGATTCACTATGTTCTCTCTCTCTAAAGCACACAAATTTTACTTTCTCACATCACAATACACATTCTTTTGCTTCATTTTTCTTTTTCACTTTCCTTTCCATCAATACTTCTCGGAAATGTCTCATTTCTGCATTTGTTGGCATTTCACTCCAACCCATCTTTGATTCACTTCTTGTCTTCCTGCTTTCTGATGGGAATTTAGCCATGAATTTTGGCAAATGGGCCATTTTGGGTCGTCCTAGTTTTGATCAAGGTGCAATTTTTTTTACCCTTCCTGTCTCTGGTTGGGTGTATGAATTACGCAGCTGAAGTGTTTGAAGAAAGTACCCAATCGTCAACAAGCTTCAGATTGCAGCATTAGAAATGGTTGGTGAACTTCCACCGAATTTCTTGATTGAAATCACACAAATAAATGGCTTGTTTATAGGTTTTCTGTTTGGATGTCATATTTCTTTGGTAGATCAAAGTGGCCAAAGAACCACAGAAATGTTTTTTGCATCGTGATTTGATGCTGGTGACTGGATTGCTAGATGTTTTTGTTGCAAATGTTATTCGATTAATTTTTGTTCATAATCGTCAAAACAGACCTTGAAACTATGCGTATTTTTTAAAAAATATGGGAAGTTAATGATTAATAGTGAAGGTTCTCTGCTCATAGGAAATATGTATTGCAGAGTGTAATTATGCTGGAAGCTTTAGCAGTCATTAATTGGAAAGAGTTTATGATATAATGATAACTGATTTTCTTTTCGTGTGTTCATATCGTGAAATGTTAGAATGTATAATTTAGGCTTATGATTAAGGCTACAAAAGTTGAGGCCAAGGGAATGGGCACTAACAGGTGAAGATTCAATCAGGATCCCCTAATAACTGGATCTTTTCATCAAAGGGTCGAAATTTCATGGTAGTATGGATGCTGCCTACCTGTCATATAGGTTTCCTAGAAAATATCTATCTCTTGGGATGTTTATTTAGGAATTGGACGTTGAAAGTTTTCCCAGTCAGAAACAAGTTCAGACAGACAGTGTTTCCGTTGAATATATAGAGAATTTGAGGAACAATTGAGTTTGTGCTTGATGCCTCCCTTTTTGTAATAGGCATCGCAGAGTTATCTTACCTTGGAAAGAAGTTACAGTTATTTCTGTTAGCTTCTTGTTTGGGGTGTTTACATTTCATAACTATGCTTCTTCAGAAGTAATTTTAAACTTTTATTTCATTTTAAAAAGCATTGCAAATGTGATCATTTCTGAATTTAGTTTTTCTTTTCAACGTATGCAGGGTACTCCTGTTAACATTATTGTAGGTTCCCATGTCTGGATTGAAGATCCAGAAGTTGCTTGGCTTGATGGACAGGTATCCAAGATTACAGGGCAGGAAGTTGAGATCGAAGCCAGCAATGGAAAAAAAGTATGCAAATATCTTCTCTCTCTCCCTATTAGACTTAAAATTTCATTAAAAGAAAATTATTTATCGGAAGAGCAGAATGCAAGAAATCCTACTACCAAAGCAAACAAAAATACATCTAATCAGTAAAACTATCACATCAGTCCTGTAAAATAAAAAGAAAAAAATGTCATTTAAAGGACATTCAATGGTAATCCTGAATAGTTTGTGTCAAGCATTCTTATATTTTCTCAATATAGCTACAGTTAATATACAATTCTTTTGATTCAGATGTATCTTGTAGCCTCAGTTAGAAACCGCAAATGTTCAAATTTGCACTTTAAGGATGCCGTCAATATCTGCTCCATATATCTTACAAATTTTGGTTTGTGTCATTCTATTATGGCATTTCAGGTTGTTGCAAAATTATCCAAAATATACCCAAAAGATGTGGAGGCTCCAGCTGGTGGCGTTGATGACATGACGAAGCTATCTTACTTGCATGAGCCTGGAGTTCTACAAAATTTAAAAATTCGATATGAACTCAATGAAATCTATGTAAATTTCCACCCTTCATATTATAACTGTCACTCTGTTCAAGAAAAAATGATATCTTATAATATTACTAATTATTGCAGACCTACACTGGCAATATTCTTATTGCAATTAATCCATTCCAAAGACTTCCTCATCTTTATGATGGTCACATGATGCAACAATACAAAGGAGCACCATTTGGAGAATTGAGTCCTCATGTTTTTGCTGTTGCTGATGTTGCATACAGGTTAAATTTCAACATGTTATTCCTGAAGAAATTCAACATATCAGTGATTAACATTTATACTAAAACAGGGCAATGATTAACGAGGGTAAAAGCAATTCAATTCTGGTCAGTGGTGAAAGTGGAGCAGGGAAAACTGAGACCACAAAAATGCTCATGCGGTACCTTGCATTTTTAGGTGGACGGGCGGCCACTGAAGGACGAACAGTAGAGCAACAAGTTCTTGAGGTAAGATAAATTAACTTCCATATAAAACCACGATTTTTCTCCAGTACAGAAAGACAAGTTTTAAGCTTTGTTTTCCCCTTAAATTTCATGTAGTTAGCTCTTGATTCAAGCCTCATGGTATTTTCTCCCCTTGACTTTATGTGCAGTCAAATCCAGTGCTTGAAGCTTTTGGAAATGCCAAAACTGTCAGAAATAACAATTCCAGGTAAGCTCTTCTACTCGCCAAGAAAGCAGAAAATTCTTTTCCCCGTGGGTTCAAAGTTTATTCATTCATTTTACTTGATTGGATACATGAAAATTACTGGATAAAATTCCCAAGAAGAAAATTTTACTTTATTGCTTGGCAAATCATGCATAGCTATTAGCTAGTAGTTAGATAACATGAAGTTGCTCACGAAAATTCATTTCTAGAAACTAATCAAAGCAGCACAAATTATCATTTTTCAAGTTGTTGCTGAAAATTATTCTCTCCATACAGTCGCTTTGGTAAATTTGTTGAAATCCAGTTTGACAAGCATGGAAGAATCTCAGGAGCAGCCATCCGAACTTACCTTCTTGAGAGATCTCGTGTTTGCCAAGTTTCTGATCCTGAGCGCAATTATCACTGTTTTTACCTCCTTTGTGCTGCACCTCAGGAGGTATTCAGCCATTCCTTTGACATCACTAGCAAAGATTTTTTATTATTAGGACGGATGTGCACATGTGATGTGGCATAGTTATAGTTTGTGAGCCAGGTTGTTTGTGATATAACAGGAAATTGAGAAGTACAAGCTGGGAAATCCCAAGTCATTTCATTATCTTAATCAGTCAAATTGTTATGAACTGGTTGATGTTAGTGATGCTCATGACTATCTTGCCACTAGAAGAGCTATGGATGTTGTTGGAATAAGTGCCAAGGAGCAGGTATGGTATCTGCCGAAACCTGTAACTAATTTCTAACTTTTGAGTATCGTTAGTCATCTTCTAAAATCTTTCCTCTCTTCTCTCTCTTACTTTGGTAGGAAGCAATATTTAGGGTTGTGGCTGCAATTCTTCATCTTGGAAACATTGAATTTACAAAGGGAAAAGAAGTTGATTCATCAATTCCGAAAGATGACAGGGCCAAATTTCATCTTAAAATGACTGCAGAGCTTCTCCAGTACTCATCCTCCATTAGAATGGTGCTTCATATGTTTACATCTTTTTATATTGGCAGTATTCATCTAATCGAACTTGTTTCAGGTGTGATGCTGTTGGCCTTGAAGATGCATTATGTAAACGTGTTATGATCACCCCTGAAGAAGTGATAAAACGTAGCTTGGATCCTCAAAGTGCGGCTGTTAGCCGTGATGGTTTGGCCAAAACTATATATTCTCGACTATTTGACTGGTAAGATCAAGCTTTTAAAAGATATCATCCACTTTAATGGCTAATCATTGAATTGCGTGCTGAAACTATTGTACAAGAATTGGAAACTAGAAAGAAGTTATAAGTTCCATACGGATCTAAATGTATGTTGTCTCCCATATGCAGGTTGGTTGATAAAATTAATGTCTCAATTGGACAAGATCCTAATTCCAAGTCCCTGATTGGGGTCCTTGACATTTACGGTTTTGAAAGCTTCAAAGCTAACAGGTAAGGGATAATGATTGTAAATATGGATATTGATTTAAGTGTTCCAATCAACCCAACTATCAAAATCAAAGAGATTAAAAAAAAAATCGAACACATGTAAGCATTAAAGACCACTGGTTGATGGGGTAACATGAGTTTGTATTGAAGGCCCATTATTAGCTTAGTTTTGCTGCTTGTAATCTTGGTATTACAGTGAAATTTTATGCACAGTATATGCCATCATTTGGCATGGATCAGGCCGCCTTCAGTCACCCCTTTTCATGCGACGGCTTGTAGATCCTTTCTGTGATTTATCCCTACATATGGCCATATTATTTGTTATTTGTCAAAATTGTCATCATTCACTGTATCATGTGCATGTGCATGTTTATGTGATTACGTCTATGTAAGGTAGCCTTCTTTCTTTGTAGTTGTACTTTGGAAATTCTTGTAACTTAATTTCAGCATATCATGCTGTGCAGTTTTGAGCAGTTCTGTATTAACTTCACAAATGAGAAGTTACAGCAACATTTCAATCAGGTGACTTTCAGATATCATTACACCATTTCAGCATTCGAATTTTTTCATTAGTTAAAATACATTTTTGTGGGTGTCCAGCACGTTTTCAAAATGGAACAAGAAGAATACACAAAAGAAGAGATTGATTGGAGTTACATTGAGTTTGTCGACAATCAGGATGTGTTGGATCTGATTGAAAAGGTTAAATATCTTATTTTGTCATATTAGACTTGTTCTTTTCGATTCATGATGCCAAATTTGAATGTCAGGGTAGTGACAATGCTGTGGTCATTTTTATCTTTCTTATCATCGTGTATGTAAATGGATACACACATATCTTTATGCATATTATTCAAATTGGTAAGTTAATAAATTTATGTCAGATCCTCTATTGTAATTACACCACAACACCTAATAGTGAGCTCAGGAAACAAAGAAATCAAAGAGAGCTCTTGACTGAACCCAATTTTTGTCCAACCCCCTCCTTTTCTCTCCCAAATATTTGCTCTCTAATGAAACTCATTCCCGAGACTTAGAAATTCTTTAAGAACCACCAATTCTCTTGGCTGGCTATCAAACAGTTCCCTCCTTGTCAAATTCCAGATTTTCCCCCTCATATTAAATGTTATAGTATGCATATAATAGTTCTAAAGTCTTATCGAACAATCTCATGATTACTTCTCTTATTAAAATCATTAAGAGAAAACATTGTTTGTTCATTGTTAGAGTATTTTTTGTTACTCTTCTTACTTTCATATAAACTAGAACAATTGTTTATTGTTACAATAGAGGAGAAAAAAGAGCCAGGAAAATTCAAATGTGGGATAATGAGAGATGAAAGGAAACAAATAGGACTATCCTTCGATTCGTATCGTGAATTTCAACTAAGTAAATTCAGATGCATAAAAGAGTTCCTTGAACATTGTGCCATTATCATATGAAAGGTAGGAAAAAGGAACGTGAAAGAAATTAGACTGCCATTTTGATTCAAGTAACTTTTATGAGAAAACCTGTTCAGATTTCAATATCCTTCTGTAGTTTTGACTATGGTTTAATTCTTGTGCATTCATGTTATCATAATTTTCTTAAGCTAGTTGCGGTATCTTTATTTGACAGAAACCTGGTGGAATTGTGGCTCTCCTTGATGAAGCATGGTAAGCTATAATTCTAATTTTGCTCTCAAATATCACTTTCCAGAGAGGCTAACTAATATCAGTCAGCGGAATTCCTTGGCATCACAGAAATCTTAGAGAAGTTGTCGCTTATGTGTATTTTGTTTAATAGTCAAATTATTTTTTATTGAATAAAAGATGATCTTTTGTAGTTCTATCCAGTTTTAACATGTAATTGTCCTCTATCATTTTTCTTTCAGCATGTTTCCAAAGTCAACACATGAAACATTTGCTAACAAGCTCTATCAGACTTTCAAAACACATAAGCGGTTTATAAAGCCAAAACTTTCTCGAACAGATTTTACCATCGCTCATTATGCTGGAGAGGTAATATCAACTCGAGGCTTAATTTTGTCCATGCCAGGGAAGATCTTATGCTTACCATTAAAGTACTTGTTTTCAGGTTTTATATCAATCTGAGCAGTTTTTGGACAAAAACAAGGATTATGTTGTTCCTGAACATCAGGATTTGTTGGGTGCCTCCAAATGTTCATTTGTGGCTGGCCTTTTCCCTCCACTAAAAGAAGAATCTGCAAAATCTTCCAAATTTTCTTCAATTGGGTCTCGCTTTAAGGTAGTTTTCTCTCAATCTTAATGACCACAGTAATTTAGGACAAGTGGAACAGAAAAAATTCAAACCGCAGCTTTTCATTATAAATTTTAATTAAAAACCATAAAAATAGATTAATCACGTAAAAAAAAAAAGCATGAGGATGAAATTACTTTTTATTTATTAGTTACTGAATCTAACTGTAGTACTATCCTAAGTCCTAACTTGATCCATCTTGAAAACTAAGATATCTTTGTGTTGAAGGACCTCAACCTTAAGTGTTGGATTCTATGTTGTGCAGCTACAACTACAACAGTTAATGGAGACATTAAATTCCACCGAGCCTCACTACATCAGATGTGTGAAGCCAAACAACCTTTTAAAACCTGCCATCTTTGAGAATGTCAACATAATGCAACAACTGCGTTGTGGTGTGAGTACTACTTTACTTATCTCTTATTTTGACGGCTAGTTACTGGATTTTGATTCCCCCTTCCTACGATGATTTCATGATGCTTTTACAGGGTGTTTTAGAGGCAATCAGAATCAGTTGTGCTGGGTACCCTACTCGTCGTGCATTCTTTGAATTCATTAACCGATTTGGAATTTTAGCCCAAGAATCTTTAGAAGGAAAGTAAGTACCTCTAATTTAGAATACATTTCAGTTTTCTCTCACTCTCAAACTTTGTGGTGCGGAAACAGGGAGCACATCTGATGTTCATTCTATAACTATACTGCTTATAGGAATTAATGTTCCGCATTCTGTAATCAAACTTCTTTTTCTTGGTGAGCAGCTATGATGAAAAAAATGTGTGCAAAAAGATATTGGAGAAGCAAGGACTTAAAGGGTTTCAGGTAAAGAGAGGGAGTTTCTTTGCAGCTTCTTTGATGGCTAATTCTATGTGAAAATATTTCTTTCTTATATTGAATACACTTTGACAACTGAAATAACCTAAACTTTCACAATCATTGCCAAAACCAATGGAAATTAACTATAAGATTATAATATTTTTCGATGGTGACAATGATGGAGTGGGTGTGTTCAAAACATCTATGAACATCACATCTTAGTAATTAGCATGCAGTCGTATATACTGGATTTGAGGCTTATATTTCATCTTGCATTTTGCAGATAGGTAAGACAAAAGTATTCCTTAGGGCTGGTCAGATGGCTGAATTAGATGCTCGGCGAGCAGAGGTGCTGAGTAATGCAGCAAAGACTATCCAACGGCGCACACGAACCCATATTGCTCGTAAACAGTTCATTGCATTACGAAAGGCAACCATACAAGTGCAATCTAGGTGGAGAGGTAAGCCATTTGAAATAACTCTCCAGTACACGAGTTCTATAACAATCATCAATGCTATTTTCCTTTTATAAAGGACCCTTTTTTTCATTTATGCAATTTTTTAGCTTCCTACTAAGGAAGTTACTGCATTTCTTTTATTACATGTATCTGCCATGATTATAGGAAAACTGGCTTGCAAACTTTTCAAGAATTTGAAGAGGGAGGCAGCTGCTGTGAAAATTCAGAAAAATGCTCGAAGATCTCAAGCGAGAAAAGCCTATAAAAGACTACAAAGTTCAGTGCTTTACGTGCAAACTGGTTTAAGGGCAATGGCAGCTAGGAATGAATTCAGATTTAGGAAGCAGACAAAGGCGGCAATTTTCATTCAGGTTCCATACCAATATTTTAATTGGCCCATGCGATCTCTTATTCTTATTGTTAGATTAAATGTTTTCCTGTTGATATGTAAACCTGCAGGCTCGATGGCGTTGCCATAAAGCTGCCTCATACTATACGAAACTTCAGAGAGGCTCAATAATTGCACAATGTAGATGGAGGGGAAAAGTTGCAAGAAGGGAACTTAGAAAACTCAAATTGGTGAGCGTAGATCAATTCATTATCTTGTATAGAATTTTATTGACTGCTAAATACTTGGAATTTATTAGTTGGAAAGATTCATAGATGAACTTGAATATGAGACATTGCCCTCATCTGACATCATGACTTAGTAGAAATTTAATTGTTTAAATTGTATGCTTGGATGAATGTGCATGTACCAAGGCGGCAACCAACCAAGAATGGGACTAACCACTGGGTAGGCTGCAAAGCCTTGTCGGATTGTGGTTTGAGAAAATCCTTGTATAAGCGTCAACTTATAAAGGATTAAATATCGTATAAGTTTCAAACTTTTACAAATATAATTTTATTAGGCCCACTGGTAGGAGACTTAGGGTGATCCAAGGTTCGATAAACTTTCCTTTTTGTGAGTATTTGGAAAGTTCCTTTTTTTAAGTGTTTTGAAATAAATTCCAAATACACATAAATACAAGCATACAAATTCTGTAATTCTTGTAAATTCATAAAAGAATAGCTTTTTACTATAGTTATAAATCATGACTTTTAGTGATTTAATGTTTACTTTTATGGAGTGATTGTGATTATTGACATTTCGGAACAAACTGTAATATATCAATTTTGTATGTAGCATGACTAATGATTTTAGTATCTAGTAGGCTCCATTGGTGTTCTTTTTTAATCTTAAATCTCAAGTTTATTGGATTCTGCTGAACCAGAGTGTAGTCAATTTAGCAAGCCTCTCATCTGATCTTACTCTGATTATTCATAAACATTTCAAACAAAGTTCTTTTCTGTGAATCTTGTTCTGTGTTTCCAATATTTGACAACTTAGCAACTTTTTTCAGGCTGCAAGGGAGACTGGTGCACTTAAAGAGGCAAAGGATAAGTTGGAAAAGAAAGTGGAGGAACTTACTTGGCGCATACAATTAGAAAAACGTCTGAGGGTAATTTTATGCTGTTTTAATGTTACATTTGATAATATTTGTCGCAGGTTATGTTTTATATTTGAACTTAACTTATCCTTTGGTAATGAACTATGGAAAATACACCCAAATAACGCATTCAGATGGTGCCTTTTCAAGTCAATTTAAAATGAACCTGTCAAATTGAAACAATCTAGTCTTAATCGTCCTGTTTGGTTGAGCCCAGAGACTGCAGTTGTGCTGTGATATATATTTTGCATGCTAAGCTTTGAATCATCTATGCAGACGGACCTGGAAGAGGCAAAAGCACAGGAGATAGCGAAATTACAAAATTCTTTGCAAGAACTGCAGACAAAAGTTGAAGAAACTAACTCATTGCTTGTAAAGGAGCGAGAGGCTGTGAAGAAGGCTGTTGAAGAAGCGCCTCCCGTTATACAAGAAACCCAAGTTCTCGTTGAAGATACTAAGAAAATTGATGATTTGACATCAGAAGTAGAAAGCTTAAAGGTAGTAATGATTTGGTTCATCACTATAAACTGCATTTAGCTAAATCATTTTTTGTTGTTAGCCTTTTCTTTTTCTTATTTGGGTTTTGGTATATTGAGATCAAGATATTAGTCGTTACGCCAGGACAGAAAGTCAATGATTTGGCTTAATGTCATTGGTGAAAAACTTTTATTTCACAAATCCTTATCTTTTCTTCATTTGATGATTGATTGACAATTCAACCAGATGAGTGTACTGCTAACATTCTGTTATAATATACTAACATTAACATTTGTTACTTAATCAACAGCAGTAAATAGTAATTGTTTCAGGCTTTAAGCAGCTGTGTTCATATTGTAAAAATTACATTCATTTTTTATTTATCCCATTATAGACAACGGATGGTGTTTTCTACACTGATTAATACCTTTATATTTACCACTTCCCAGACCTCACTGGAGACAGAGAAAAACAGAGCTGATGAATATGAGAAAAAGTGTGGTGAAGTAGAACAGTCTAGAGAAGAACAACGTAAAAAGTTAGAAGACACTGAGAAAAAAGCTCATCAGCTCCAGGAATCATTGACCAGGTAATATCATTATTTTGAGAATGGATAGAGACATGGTTCTGTGTACCACCTTTCTGGACTGCTTCTATGCACAATGGGAAGTCCATTTTATTTTTAAATACTTAATAATGTGGAACCTGCTGGATATGAATTGTTCATCTTGTTGTTCAACTTATGTAGGTAGACTATATTTAACATCTTTCCAAAAATTCCATTTATATTGCAGTATAAGATCGTTGATTGATGTGCCAATAATGTTTTGAGGAACTCGTTGATTAGATTACAAATTTGACTTTCATGACGTGATTAACTGAACACTTTCTTGATTAGGCTAGAAGAGAAGCTTTCCAATTTGGAATCAGAGAATCAAGTTTTACGCCAACAAGCTGTGTCTTTGGCACCTAATAAACTCCTCTCAGGACGGTCTAGATCAATTCTGCAGGTATTATGAGATATTGGTATTGTATGATAGATTAATAACTTAATATTAGCAATATTATGATGTTGGATATATTTACATGTGAAAATTTTATGACGAATGACAGAGGGGTGCTGAAAGTGGTCATTATGGAGGAGAAGGGAGGACACCTTTGGTCAGTAAAGCTTTTCTTGAACATAGAATTAGTTTTAAGGAATAAACTAAAAGTCACTTTCTTAATTCCATTTTGATGTTTTTCACTTCTAACTTACTATCTGATTAACTGAATCAGGATCTACACAGCCCTTCTATTAACCAAAGGGATTCAGAAGTAGAGGATAAACCTCAAAAATCACTTAACGAGAAACAGCAAGAGAATCAGGAATTGCTCATTAGATGTATTGCACAGCACCTAGGCTTTGCAGCAAACAGGCCAATTGCTGCATGTATCATCTACAAGTGCCTGCTTCAGTGGAGGTCATTTGAAGTCGAACGCACCAGTGTATTTGATAGGATAATTCAAACTATAGGCCATGCAATTGAGGTTCAAACTGATTGAACTTAAATTCCACGATTCTTCTGTGCATGTCTTTCTAACATTAGAGCCACTACTAACATGAATACACACAATTTCCATTCCAGACCCAGGATAACAATGATGTCTTGGCCTATTGGTTATCCAACGCTTCAACGCTTCTCTTACTGCTTCAGCGCACTTTGAAAGCAAGTGGTGCTGCTGGAATGGCTCCACAGCGTCGGCGATCATCGTCAGCTACACTATTTGGGAGGATGACTCAAGTAACTACAAAAGAATTCACAAATCCTTATTATTCTATTTATAAACTAGTATCATACTTGAATTTATCTAATGTCTTTCTTCTCTAACTTTCTTAGAGTTTTCGAGGAGCTCCACAAGGAGTCAGTCTATCCTTAATCAATGGTGGAACTAGTGGCGGAGTGGACACTTTAAGGCAAGTTGAAGCGAAGTACCCTGCTTTGCTTTTCAAGCAGCAGCTGACAGCCTACGTAGAGAAAATTTATGGAATGATAAGAGATAATTTGAAGAAAGAAATTTCTCCATTGCTAGGATTGTGCATCCAGGTATGTATAATTAGTATCTAATGCCTCATGAATTAACTGGTTAACTTCCTAACCACTCAATGCATATTTTTCTTATTCATATAATGTGGAAAAGGCACCAAGAACATCAAGGGCAAGTTTGGTGAAGGGATCTTCTCGCTCTGTTGCCAACACAGAGGCCCAACGTGCCTTAATTGCTCACTGGCAAGGAATTGTGAAGAGTCTCGGAAACTTCTTGAACACCTTAAAAGCAAATCATGTATGCAGAACCTTTGTCAATTTGTCCTGTATCTTCTTTTTGCATATACGGTAGACCAGTTATTTAGTACCTTGTGATTTCTTAAGTTGAAATCATCTCTTTACTGATTGTTTTACTCCATAAGCATATGCAGCTATAATTAGTTATTTGATTACTTTTAAACATTTTCCGTGTCTTATGTCATAATAGGTACCCCCATTTTTGGTTCGTAAAGTCTTCATACAAATATTTTCTTTCATCAATGTTCAACTATTTAACAGGTATTGAGCTCTCACATTTCTTTTTCCTGAGGTACTTAACTAAGAACTTTTCTCAGTCAGTAAAAATGTTTTCTTTTTTGACAGTCTTCTATTACGACGAGAATGCTGTTCATTTAGCAATGGTGAATACGTCAAAGCAGGGCTGTCTGAATTAGAGCATTGGTGCTATAAGGCTACTGATGAGGTACTTCGACTACGCTGCTTTACCTTATTTCTTTTGTATAACACAGTTACTAACAGATAAAATTAAAATACAGTATGCAGGTTCTGCTTGGGACGAGCTAAAGCATATTAGACAAGCGATCGGGTTTCTGGTACCTCTCCATCCTTTGTTCAATTCCTCCCACAGAACTTTTTGAGCTAGAAAACAGGAAACATGGCTGAATTCTTGCTTTTATAATGTAATAGGTCATTCATCAGAAGCCAAAGAAAACGCTCGATGAAATAAGTCACGATCTATGCCCCGTAAGTGACGTCTCAACGTTTTGTGTACAATGCGTATATACCTAAGTACTGTTTTATGCAGCCATTCACCCTTTCCTCAGAATTGAATAACCAAAGTCTTCACTCACAGGTACTAAGTATACAGCAGCTGTATCGTATCAGTACGATGTACTGGGATGACAAGTATGGCACTCATAGTGTTTCCCCTGATGTAAGATTTTACACATTGTATCATCTCTTGTAGTTCAACTCCAAAAGATTTTTGTATGAAGTGCCCTTATGTGTATTCGTTTTTGCAAAATGCATAGATCTTTATTATTTGAATATTCTCCTAGGTTATATCCAATATGAGGGTGTTAATGACAGAAGATTCAAACCATGCAATCAGCAATTCATTTCTACTGGACGACGATTCAAGGTTAGTATTAACAACATTGTCACCAATCTAGTGATTTTTCTTTCGTTAAATATAACTATGTACAGTTATTTAATCATCTTCATATACTTGTGGCTCCAAAATTTTTCTTATATAAATTTTATCGTAGTTGATATCTTGTTTTACAACCTTAGTTTCAATTTAGTTCTTATAATGTTAAAAATGTTACATTTCATTATCATCTCAATCCTTTGATTAACTTTTACCAAATTTCCTTATTATCAGTGAAGAGTAACAAAAATCGAATGTGACAAATTATTTATGGATCTTTAAGATTAGATTCATGATGTGACATTTTGTTTTAATAATAGCTTTGGGGTGTAGCCAGTCACATTTGTTGAAAAACATGAATTTAGGTTAATAGGTATTAAACTTTTGTGACTCATTTTCAAGGATAACCACAAATAACATGCATGGTACTTTAGACTTTTCTTCCTTACTGACAGATGATAATGGAACTTTTAAAAATGTAGGGATTAAGATTAAAATATAGAGAAGACAACAATATATTCTTTATTTTACAGCCCCAGAAAGGACCTTATTTATATATTAAGAAGCAGAGGAGTGAAACAAAATTTAACCACTATTTTGTGTATGTTGTATAATCCTACTTGATTTCTTTTACCAAGCACAAAACAAAACAACCTTGACATGTTTGTTGGTTGCTTGTACTGCAGCATTCCATTCTCAGTTGATGATTTATCAAAATCTATGGAGCAAATAGACATCGGAGACATCGAACCGCCACCACTGATTCGGGAGAACTCGGGCTTTAGTTTCTTGTTGCCACGAACAGACTAATGGACGAATCTTTGGCCTCTCTCTCGGAGCATAAATTGTCAAGTTTCAGTCTGAATTCGGTCCCCCCACATGGCTATTTCCTTGAGGGGGGGTTCTACAGATTCAAATATGCCGTGCAGTTTGAAGTGAAATGGAGTTAACTCTGCCTCCAAATGGCTTAGAAATTGCTTCAAATCACTTCCTAGCATTGTAGCCCAATTTTTCTTTGCTATACTTTGTATGAGTTTAGATTTTTTGAGACAGTCAGTGAAGTAGAAGGCATCCTAACTTAGATCTCCACATTTTTCTTTGTATTTTAGTTGTATTTTCTCCGAGATTGTTTCCATTACCTTCATAAATAATAAATCATCAGTTCAGAATAATGTTTTGATCAAATTGCTTACAAATTGATGACCTT
>JAOANK020000051.1:1348577-1360545 GCA_026257165.2 Telfairia occidentalis | reverse complement strand
TTATAGGCATACATCCATCTCTTTCACCCATTTCTTTTCAATGTGGGATTCTTAAGAGACCACATCTTAAAAATGAGTCATTATTCTACAGTTATATGGTAACAAACTTTTGTTTTTGATTTTCTAATTTTAAAATTTATGTTTATCAAAACTATTTTGTATATATGTCAACTTTTGTTGTATTTTTTTTTAGATTAACTTAATAATTAATTCTCTAAGTGATGAAAATTTTAAGATGGGGATTATATTAAAATTATAAGTCGTGCATGTAAGGTGATCTAAAACTATAGACTGGTGGAATTTCTATTATTAATAAACATGATCAATATCAGTCTAAGCATAGCACAAATTTTAAAGTATTATACATATGTTCAAATTCTCATCTCTGCACTCAATTCGAGTATAGCTTAATTGATTAAGACATACGCAATCTCGCATGTTGTTAAACTAAAAAAAAAAAAAAAAAATCTCTCACCTCTACATTAGACTAATTCAGTTAATTCTTCTATTGCTTTGATTTTAACAATTAGAGTATACATAATTGTATGGCGTTTTGATGACTTTAAGATCAAGAATACAATAACTCGTTTTCACTTTCACTTAAAAATGAAAGAATTATTTTATAATTAGCCTTACTTCTAGGTGAAACATGGAGAAAGATCTTTGTATATGCATATATTAAATGAAGTTTCTTTAAAAAGTGCCTTTTTCCTTTCCAAGTAATGGATTAAAAAAAAATGTAACCCACGCTTGGATGGGTCATTTTCTATGTTTCTTTGACACAAAAAAAAAAACAAAAAAACAAAAAAACAAAAAAACAATTTTTTTTCCCTTTAATATATTATGTGGATTTAATTTGCTATTCCCCAAAGCCAATTTGCCTTTAGCTTTTCGACCATCTCAACAATTCAAGGAAATTAACATCAATTTGGTTGATTAATTAAACACGTAGTTGATTAATTAGGAATCTCCATCTTTCCTCCTCAGATCCAGCCATCATTCTGATGCAAATTCTGATGAAAATGTTTCACCATTCACGGACATCTAGGTTTGGGCTTCATGATTAGAAATTTACTTGGCTAAATGTTTCTTTCAGCAAAACAATTCAAATATATTTTTGAACGTGTGGAGCTTGCTGAAGCTATTGCTCTTCACGAGGGAATAAAGATTGCCATGAAGGCAGGTATTCGGTCGAATTGGGCGGAGACTGATTCAAATATGGTATGACAACTCTTACTAGGTGAAATTAGATAGATACAGAAATACAATTATTTATTCATGAGATCCGACGCAGATGTCGTAGTAGAGACGTGCTTGGTGTATCTTTAGTTCGCCGCACACAAAACAAAGTCGCAAATGTTTTGGCTACTCATGCCCGACAAAATATTTTTACAGGAATAAAGATGGAAGAATGTCTAAATTGGACGATAAGAGAGCTCCACGAAGACCTTTCTAATATTGGTTAATATTATTTTTGTTTCTTTTCTTGATTTGTACTAAAAAAAAAAGAATCAATATTATTTTCTCAGCAGAAGTATACTTATACTACATTATTAAGGTTTATGATATATATAATTTAATCCTAACCTATTATACTTAATTTTGATGTTGTCATTTTTTAATTTAAAATCTAACAATCATACATGGGTTAAAATTTCATTTAAAGTACAATAAAAACAAGTATTTTACACCTAATTCTAAAGCAAAAATTTTTTTGTCGTATCTTTAATATCAATGATTGTTTTTCTGGCTAAATGTTTTTAGTCGAAGATATTATTTCTTGAGATTGAAGTTTACTTCTTTTTTTAATTATAAAATTTTTCCCAATTAAGCAAATTTTTAATCAATCATATATAAGTATTAATAGAAATTTTCCTGTATATGTACTTCCATATTGAAGTTCAAAAAATAGGATAGAAGGTATTGAGTAGATTTAAAGATTTTATAATATGATAATTATTGCATTGATAGACTTAAACTCTACCTTTTGCTTTATAAGTTCCTAACCCCAAAAAATAGAAAATTACAACTTCTATAGGTGAGCTTAAGGTGTCAAAAAAAATAAATCCTATTGAATATTTCTACTTTATTTATTTATAATTTATGTATGCATGAGTTCACTATGTAATAAATTTTGTGAGATTTGCTAGTGCTTAAAAAAAAAAAAAAGTTGGTATTTGAAAATATTATTTAAAATTTTTAAAACATGTGTTTATATGTATAAACTAGATCACACCATAATAAAGAAAAATATAAAAATTTGGGACTGTTTGGATATGTCTTATTTTAAAACTTGCTTTTAAAATTGCTTTTATGTTTTGAATTTTTAAAAACTGTCTATAAAGTTAATCTTTAATTTTTGTAATTTCATTTATGCCTTTTAATATATTAATTTTTAAATATATTAAATTTCAATCAAATTTACTCAAAAGAAGTCTATGATTGTACATAATCAGGTAACTTAGAAACATAAAAATAACAAAATATTGTTTTTGTTTGTTGTGTTTGTCTTAAAAACTATATCTAAAAATTATTTTTCAAAACAAAAATTTACATTAGAAGCCTTATTAATTTTAAATTATATAATAAAATGTGATTATATAGAGTTGACTTTAATATGTTTAGCTATGTTGAGTAGTTAATAATATACATAGTTTAACTGGTTAAAGACATATCTTCCTGACCAAGAGATCATGAGTTCGACTCTCTCTACATACATGTTGTTGAATTGGAAAAAAAAAAATCATTTGTACATTTCATTATGGATGAAAGTTTTTTTTTTTTTTTTTAGTTTAGTAATTGTGGGGTTGGAGGATCGAACCATTGACTTTTGCAATGGTAATTCATGTTTTTATACATCAATGTTTGCTGAGTTGGTAGGAAATTTGAATTTACACATTCTAATTTGTGATGTAATATTAGAAAATATTAAAAAAAAAACAAGATTTGAGGGGAAGGGGCAATAATGAAACAAATGTCAATTAGTGTTGATTGATATACATATGGTTGAAATTTCCATCTCTCTAGACAATGCCCTGATTTTGCTCCAATTTGGTCTCATTAAGTGCTTTACAATGAAACTCCACACAATAGCACTTTCTCTCTCTCACCCCAAAAAAAAAGTTAGAGAGAGAGAGAGAGAGAGTGATTGAATGGCCCAAAGAAGAAAAAAAAATTGGTCAATTCAAATTATGGATCCCAAACAAAACAATGCCATCACACCCACCAATTGAAAGCCAATTATTTCATTGCAAGAGACTTTCAAAAGATGCTTGTGTTGTGGGTTAATTAAGGAGAGAGGTTTTAATTTGGTGAGAGAGAAATTAACTTTGAGTAAAAGAATGATTAATCAATAGAAAAATAATGGTTGGATGTCATTAATCAAAGGAAAAAAAAAACTAAGGTTTTCTCTATAAAAAAAAAAGTACTTGGAATTATTTTCTATTTGACTTTCAAAAATTAGGCAGGTTTGATTTTGAAATTATATGAATGGACCGCTTCTTAGAATCTTATTTTTTCTTAGTCCAATAATTGTAAGATTGAAAGATTGAACCATCGATCTTTGAGTGATAGTAGGTGTCTATCCACAACACTATGCTCGAATTGACATTTATATATTCTTTTTTTCTTCTTTTTTCTTCATTACTAAAATGACTAACGATATGCTAAAAAAACATTAATCCCTTATAAATATTTTATTTTAGGTTTTAATTTGATCATTTTCATTCCTAAACTTTTAATAATTATTTCATTTTAGTTTCAAACTTTTTAAAATATCTATTCTTATTCTTGAACTTTCAAGTTTATATGTAAATTGATGTTGTGCTCACTTGTATTAATATTGTTTAGAAAAATTTGAAAAAAAATTAAAATTGAAGGGAAATATGAATTGTCATTTTCAAATTGTGTCAAGCAAATGGGCCAATTTTAGGATAATATCGATTTTTTTCCCCTTTTGAAAGTTTGGTAATATTCAATTTATTTAAGAATCCTTTGACAATGATATTATTCGACCGACTAACCAATTGATACTATGTTTCCATTGGACCAATCTTTATGGCAATGCTTTAAATTTAAATTTCTCAATTTTATTGATATGAAAATGTGTCAAATATTTATGTTAAAAAAATTCCTAAAAATTTCATAAAAACTAAAACAAAAAATATATATAGAGATGGAAGTGTGATGAAACTATATTACATGGTTAATATATAGTTTATTTTATATGGGTTTCTCTGCATGTAACAATTGATGGTTCATGTCAAACCAAGCATAGCTCTTAAAATATATCTCCCTGCGAAGAAATCATGAGTTCGAATCCTCCCACTACCACATGTTGTTGAACTAAAAAAAAATAATAATAATGGTTCATAAACTTTGAGATTAATTTTAATTTAGTCTCTACATTTTAAAATAGTGTACTTTTATTCATGAGTTTTAAGTTTAGTTTTTATTTGATCTCTAATTTTTCAAAATATTTACATTCTTACCCTTAAGTTTTGAATTTAATTTCAACTTGATCACTAAATTTAAAAATATTACATTTTTACCTCGAAGTTTTCACCAATGTTATGGTGCTTAATATAACATAACTCTTATTGACCATAACATAATGGTGATTGGAACCCACCCCAATCTACCCTCGTTTCCTACTCTTATTGTAGATCACAACCCGTCAGCTTCCTCCCACCCCTTTACACATTAGTTTGTTTATCGTCTATTGAAATATTATAAAAATAAATACTTTTATCACATCACCTATTAAAATATTATAAAAATGAGGTGGATGGGTTAGAAATCTTATGTATTTTTTTTTTAATCATATCATCTATTGAAAATATATAAAAATAAATATTTTTAACACGCACAAATGTAAATAATATAAATTAATATTAAACGATTTTGTTAGCATTGTAATCAGCATTCTATTAGGACTATTAATGATCTTATTATGTCAATACTAAAAAATGAGCATTAGTGAAAACTTAGAAATAAAAGTATGCAACATTTTGAAATCTAGAGACCAAATGTTTTAAATTCAAAACTTTAGCTTAAAATTGCAACATTTTGAATCTTAGAGGCCAAATAAAAACTAAACTCAAAATTCACGAGTAAAAATGTAAACTTTTGAAATTAGAGATGAAATAAAAATTAAATTTATAACCCATGACCTAAAAAAAGTATTTTTCCTCTGACAACAGTATGACACATTAAAATAGGTAGAACAATTTGAAAGTGGATGAATGGTCATGGAACTTCTCGAGCTTTTATTTATTACTTCTTAGGTCATTTATTTTTCACGGAGTGGATACATTTTCTAATGAATGCATTGTTTTTTTTTTTTTCCTTCTTCTTTTAATTCTATCTTCAATTGAATATTCTTTTCAAGAAAAAAAAAAAACAATCCCCCAAATAAGATTCCATATTAAGAAAAGATCTTCATAAATCAAATTTAACTTGAAACTTTTTATTTTATTAAATTAAACTTTAAACTCAAATAAAATGATAAATTAATAAATTTAAAAAAAATACTCACAAATTAATTGACCAACAAATTAACAAGATACTCAAAATCAAGTCGCATAAATACTCAAACATAAGAAAATATTCAAACATAGCTAAAAGGTATTGCAAGCAACACCAACATGAACATAATTTAATTAGTTAAGATATATATACCCGACCAAAATAGTTGTTAGTTCAAAATATTCAAACAGAAAAAAAAAAAAAGTGAGTTTTTTTTACTCAACAATTAGAGATTAAACCATTGATATTTATGATAATAATAAATATTTTATTTATTAAGTTATATTCGGGTTGATTAAAAAAAAATAAAAAATAATAATAATAATAAAGTTTGATAAATATATGTTTGAAGAGAAAATGATGAATGTTCGTTCAAAGGGGGTGGGCATAGTTAGCTAATAATTATAATGATTTTTTTATTTTTTTAAGTTCAACCAGTAATTTTTCTTTAAAACTTATTAATGATGGTTTTTTTGGAAGGACGAAATTTCAAAATAGATTCCCATTTCAGGATTCCGACCTATTTTGGTCAATTTTGGCTCATCTATTAATCCTCGCCGTCAACTCACGCCGTTAAATAAACAGACTTTTTTTTTTGTAAGATTATAAAAGTATTAATTATAATTGAATTCCATTAATTAATAGTGATGGGAGCTTTTGAAAATGAAAAAAAAATTAAAAACAATTAAGAGAGGTTTAAGACCTTTCCTTATCTGATTAGCCCAACTGAAAGCAACTGCCTTTTTAACTTAAGCCCAATTATCAATCTAATCCCATCTATTTCTTTTTTTATTTTTATTTTTACGAATGATTAATTAATTAAACCAAAATGTTGTGAGTCTAAATTTTCATTTCCACATTTTTTTAAATTAAAAAAAATTATACATTTGATTTAAACTAAATCGAGAACTGAATATTATTTTAAGAATTATTCCATTCAATATTACAAGGCACAACAAAAATAATCTATGATCCCACGTATTCTATCTCAATAATGAAATTTATAATTTATTTTTAGTTTAAACTCAACTTAATGGATAAGAGACATATTATCATTCCAAAAGTCGATAGTTCATCTCACACTTTTGCAATTGTTGAACTAAAAAAAGTTGATTAAAAAAATTGTAAATTATTTGTCATTGATTTAGTCCATATTTTTTACCAGAAAAAAGTCACATAAATAACAAAAAAAATTCGACATAGGTTCAACCTTAAAAATGAATTATTAATGTTTTAATCAATTAAAGTATATTTAAATTAACACCATAGTTGTAATTTAACTCTGATGAGTATAAGTAAGAGCCATTTGATTCATGAAGATAAAGTAACTTTTAGATATATAGTATCTCGAAATAGTATGATTTTGTGTTATTTACAGAAAAGAGATTTGTAAAGTGTGATTCACATTTAAATTTATTTAATATAAATTAGAATCTGGTTATATTTATATGAATTAATTTAGGTTTAAATATTATTTTGATTCCTAAATTTTCAAAATTAAAGCGATAACGCAACTTTTGAAAATGTTTATTAATATAGTAGTATGGGTATGTACTAGAGCCATGCACGTTGCTCAAAACGGGTATCGTGGGAGTGAGTGATAGTAGTCAACGAAATAATACCAAAGACTAAAATATTTATTAATTGATAGTTCAAAATTTCGAAGACATCATTTTTCTTTTTTGTTATTTTGTTGTTCATCTAAATATAGCTCAATGAATAAGATATTTAATAATTGAAAGGAAAAATTTAATTTTTGTAATACAATTTTGTTTAATAAATGATCTCATACTAAATATTAAAAGCACGATGACGTGGCAGAAGTTGGTATCTTTGAGGTGGGCCCAATGGAGGAAGAAGAAGAAAAAAAATTAAAAAACAAAAAAAACAAAAAAAGAAAAAAGAAAAAAGAATTTTTTTGTCTTCGCGTGGCTTTTTGCCTCCACTAATTTTCAAACTAAAGCGTTAGAATCCAACGCCGTCAAACTGGCAATAAACAAACAAATCAGCACCCAATTAAATTTAGCCTCCAAAATATTTAAAAAAAAAAGAAAACAACAGAATTTGAAGGGAAAAAAAAAACTCATCTTTAATCTAAAGGACTATATAATCTATATAAGGCTTTTTTTTTCTTTCTTTGCTGGGTGGAGGGTTTGTTTTCTTTTCTTTTCCGACCATTACGCTAACGAAAAGGAAAACCGCTAACATTGATTTGTAAAAAGGAAAAAAGAGAGGGAACCAAAAAAAAAAAACAGAAAAAAAAACCCCATTTTCAATTTTTTTTGTTCTCACTTGTTTTGGTTTGCTTTGTTTTGTTTTCGAAGGGGAGGGGAGGGGAGGGGTGGGAAAGCCAGGGAGATCTTGTCAGATCGGCAAGGAGAGCTGGTTTTTCAAGGTGGGTTTTCGTTTTTTCTTGTTTTTCTCTGGGTTTTTTTGTGGCCTTCCTTGATTCTCTGTTTTTTTTTTTGAGGTTTTTTAATGGTGGGTGTTGATCCCTTGGTTTTCTTTTTCATCTTTTTATGCTGCAATGGGCTGAATATGGCTTCTGCTGTTCTTGATGCAGAGTTTTGAGTCTCTCTCTCTCTCTCCTCTTTCTGGTGATTTTTTATTTCTTCTTATTTAATATGTTGTTGTTGTTTTTTTGAAGCTGAAAATGGGCTTTTCTTGTAGTTTAATATTTGCATGTGTTTGTGGGAATTCTTGTGTATTTTCTTTTTTGTTTCTTGTGGGTGTATTGGAATTGGGACTTTGTATAAACCCTTTTGATTTGGTGGGTGAATTCAAACATTTGAATTTTCCCTCTGCATTTTGAGCTTATTTTTGAAGTTTTCTTGAGGATTCTATCTGTTATTTCTCTTTTCTTCCTTATTGTCCTGGTATTTTGGAGCAAACAATGGATTTTCTTTGCTAGGAAATCGGTTCCTCTTTATAATCTAGACTTTATGTTTGGATGTTGTCAAGAGACTTTTAGTTTCTTTTGGGATGTATGATGTTTATTTTGCTTTTGTTTTTGAGAACTGATACCATTGTTTTTTGAAGGATTTGATTGTGATGTTGTAGGTCTTCTTGGTGCAGGGTCATGGGAAGGGAAATTGCTGGTGTAGTGGAGAAGCCAAATGGTCTTGTAGTGGTTTTAAATGGTGTTTCTCATGACAAAGTCCATGTTTCCCCCAAAATTGCAGAAGAAAGCATCGATTCGGAGGAATTCGAGGAGAAGGATTGTAGCGAGGAGGATTCATTTGTCGAAAATTATCAAGAAAAGCACCACGACGTTGTAGCTATCAAAAGCACAAACCTTGATGCTAGTGTGCCAATGCTCGTGCCTACACCCACGCCCGTGCCCGTGATTGTGCTCGAGGAGAAGGAGAAGGAGAAGGAGAAGGAGAAGGAAAAGGAGAAGGAGGAGAGGACTGTGGCACAGAAGATCAGTGACTTTAAGGAGAAGGAGAAGGAGAGGACTGTAGCACAGAAGATCAGTGACTTTAATAAGTCTATCTCACCTGGGACTATAGCTGTTACACCCAAAATCATGCGGGTGAACCACAAAATTCAGCAACCAATCATGGAGGAACCGGAACCAGAAAAGGCAGCAACATGCTCACAAACCATTGAGATCGAGCCTGCGCCAATTGCCGTCGTTGTTGATGCCATCGTCGTTGATGCTTCACCGAATACTATCAAATTGCAGTCTCCCAGCCCCAAAAGGAATTCACCGGTAAGTGCAACTTTTAGGAGTATCTATGGAGCTACATTTGTCTATATTTGAATTACTTGGAAAAAGGATTATATGCAGTAGGAAAAGTCAAATAGGACTGGATAAATCTCCTTGAATAGAATATTATTGACTGGAAAACAGCTTCCCAACTTTGATTTTGGAGTTTGATCTGTTGTTGGACTTCTTTTAAGCATTTTGACACATATAAATATGCCCTTTTATTCAGTTTCATGTTTTGGAGGTCAATGGTTTCAGCTGAAAGTAAGAAGCCTGGTGTCATTAGGGTCAGTTACAAGTTTTGCCTTGTCTTCGATTTACTTCGAGTCTATGCCAGTGAAATGCCGTTGTACGAGTTTATTTTCTCTAATCTTAAAAATGGTTGATTTTATGTACAGTTAATTAGGGAAAATATCTTGTAGCAGTAAGTACCGTTTTTACAAGGTGGAGAATATCCTATCCTCCTCAAACCTTATATATTTTTCTTGAAGTATAGGCTAAGATTTCTGTAAGAAAGTAGAAAAGAAGGTGCACATAATTCTGATTTCTACATGTTTTACTTGTCTTCAGCCGAACTCGCCTCCATTGTCACAGAAATCTTCACTCGACGATCTTAAGAAACATCACGACGAAGAAGAAAACTGGTCTATCGCCTCCTCGTATCCTCTTTTTGATTACTATCTCACAGAATTAAGTCTATGTTTCATTTTGTAAATGCTTAATCCATTTATATAATCAGATTTTGTTATCCTTAGCCCAGTCATAGTACTGTTGCATCTATTCGACAACTCAAATCTAAAGTTACTATTGGGACGGCTCCCACATTTAGATCAGCCAAACGTGCTGATAAGAGGAAGGAGGTACTTTTGTTTTATGATCTAGACATTGCCTTGCTGTTCGATCTGCAATTTTATGTTAACTTATGAAATGATTTTCTCTGTTCAGTTCTATAACAAGTTGGAGGAGAAACACAAAGCTTTGGAGGTAGAGAGAATCCAATACGAAGCACGAATTAAGGTATTTTCAGACTGCCATCTTGTTTGTGTATTGTTTTTTCTGTTCTTCTTTGCATATCTTATTCTTCTGCACTTCATATTGATCAGGGTTTTCGTGTAATCATAGAAACGATCGTTTTAGTTTCGTCTTTGATTTACTGTTTTAAAATGCTTATAGGAAGAACAAGATGCAGCAATCAAGCAGCTTAGGAAGGGATTGGTGATCAAAGCAAATCCAGTGCCCAGTTTCTATTATGAAGGACCGCCACCTAAGGTTGAACTCAAAAAGGTCAGGCATCAAAACTCTCTATCAGTTCGATCTTTTTCGTCTTAGGCTGTGTAGGTCACTAAATGGCGACCCGGTATGGCCTCTACGGGTCAGGTTTCGGATGTTAAAAAAAAGAGAGTATGTTTCTGGCATGTAACGATTTCCATGCTTGCAGATGCTTCTTTGTTTTATGATGGTAAAATTTTGACTAGAATCTCATGTCAGTTGCCATTAACTCGACCGAAGTCTCCGAATCTAACTCGAAGGAAAAGCTGTGGCGATCCAATGAACTTAAGCCTAGAGGAGAATGGAAAAGTATGCACACGAGCACAGCGCCACAGTTTTGGTAGTCACAAAGCAGAACCAGCCAACGGCGTAGCTCGCAAAAGTAAAGGGCAAGCGAATGGACATAGCAACAGCAATGAATCGTTTAAACTCCGAAGGCAAATGAAGCATGATAAAGAGATGAGGAAAACGGCGCCTTCGATCGATCAACACGGAAGTAATGTAGACATCTACATTCAGTCATGAACATCTACTTTTCCCCGATGGGAGCTATAAAAAAATTGATCATGGAGTTGTTAGATCTTACCTAAAAGGAAATAGCTTGTTTTCTTTTTACATCTAATGACTTTGATTGAGTGACTTGTGCTAATATGAAATGTATATGTTTTTTTTCCCTGAAAGCTATAATGATTTTATGTTACATATAAGGATAGATTTTGATTCAGTCTGGACTGTTGTGTATACACAAATATTCTCTTTCTCTTTCTCATTTGTGGCTATGAAAATGTTGTGGGGACTATAAATTGGGAGTATTAGATGTGATGCAGTGGAACTAGAGAATGGATTTCTATGATTTTTGTTGAGTTTTGGTTTTCTCCTGTTGATGGAAATTGGTCTGAATTTGATGTTGCTTTAGCTGGGGGTGGGGGAGATTCTATGAGAATTTTGAATAATCATTGAAACTGTGGTTAGCATTTTCAGTTTTGAGAGTGTTAACGTCGAGTGTCGTACGGGCCTTCATTCTTTATAGGATAAGCAGCGCCTTCGCTTTGTTTATAATGAGACGGTCTTTCAATATTTTATCCTAATTAGGGGAGGACTTCCTTGAATGTAGGTTACTTATCAATTTTCACTTTTAAAGTCTCAATTTCATCAATAGTAAATGTTATCTATCATTAATTTCATTTATTTAATATTTATATGATACACCGTTTATGTTTGTTAAAGCGATGTGGCGACTAAAACATGTTGGGTTTCGTCAATTTAAAAGGTTTTCAATTACATTTTTGAACTTTTATTTTTGTGTATAATAAGTGTTCTCTCACTAATTCGTTGGTTGTTGGTTTAATGCTTAAGTGACACAATAACAATGTTACTTAGAAATTATGTAGCGCGACATAGAGAATTAGGTTTTAAATGTTGTAAATCGAACTATATCATGTGATTCAGACTACATAAAAT
>JAOANK020000051.1:1257914-1288220 GCA_026257165.2 Telfairia occidentalis | reverse complement strand
TTCTAAATCTTTAAATGTATGGTGAAATCGTAATTCTAAATCATATTCTCTTACATCCAACGATATGAAAGTGTCGGCTACCTACACATTGTACCAATTTCTTCGAATAATTTCTCACGGAATAGACGGATCAAAACGAACAAAGCTAGTGCATCGAGCATGTCCATAACAGCGATGACGATGTTATGTGTTATGATATGATGGATGGGATGTGTGGCTTGGCATGGCCGACAAAGAGTGTGATCCCAATTCAATTTACTTGCAAAAAAAAAAAAAGAAAAAAGAAAAAAGAAAAAAAAAAGCTGACAAGACATGATAACGACTTTATTTCAACTAAAAAAATAAAAATTATTAAAAAAAAGAGAGAGAGAAAGTGGGACCCAATGCCAGAGATGCAACCAATCCAACTCATAGATGCCTTCCTTCGTGTGGTGGGACTCTATGGACAAAAAGGGCCCACGCTTTTAATAAAATAAATAAATATTTTTCTTTTTCTTTTGTTTAAATATTATTTTTATCTTCTTCTATCTCCCAATTTTGGTTCATTTTACTCGTTATTCTTCCACCCAATTTCGTAGAGATTTTATGTATTTTAATTTTTATACTCTCAAAATGTTGATTTTGAATTTTGTATTTTTAAGAAGCGACTATTTTAGTCATTTTATTCTCTTTTTTTTAATCATAACTCTAGCACAATGTTATTTTCAATCAATTTCTTAAAATTCAGTCATAACTTTGCATTATAAGGTTTTTATTGTGTATAGAATTTGAGTTTAAAATTTTGCAAACAATTATTTTAAAAAATGTCACATCTTAAAAGTGCGGAGATTATAACAAATATTTTAAAAGTACAAACGATTAAAATGAACAAAAATTAAAAGTACAAAACAAAAATAAACAATTGAAAATATACAGAAACGAAAATGAACCAAAATAGAAAAAAATAGAGATTAAAATAGGTTTTTTTTTAGTTTCACAATTGTCGGATTGTGGATCGAACAATCGACCTTTACAATAATAATATAGATGATTTATTGATATGATTTGTTTGTATCATTAATTTATTAAACTATGTTTGAATTGACTTTTTGATCGGAAGGAGAGAGAATTGAGATGAGAGACAAGAGAGCGCGTGGGAATTGAATGGTGTGATGGTTACATACAGCTGTGTTTTTCTTTTTTTTTTGGGAAATTCTTGGGTGTGAGTGCCGCAGGTGATCAAAAACACTCTTAAGTTAAATCTGATTGGTTATTCTTCTCTGCCACGTCCCTTTCTTTTTCTTGACGGACATAGTACAATTTTCTCTCCCCCTTCCGTACTGTACTCTTTCCAAAAAAATTTCCCCAATCCACTGTCGTTTTGCTCTCCCTCTCTCTATTTTTTAAAACTTTTTTTTTGTTAAATTATAAATTCGGTCCTAATTTAGGATAGAAACTTTCACGTTTGTGTCGAACAGATCGTAAACTTTAAAAAATATCAAATAGATTTGTGAATCTTCAATTTCGTATCTAATAAATTGCTAAATTTTAAAAAGTATCTAACAATTCTTAAATTTTTAATTGTGTGTACAATAGATTTTTAAACTTTCAATTTTGTATCCAATAATTCATTAATCTAATCGACTTATTTAAAAATTCAAAAACTTATTAAACACAAAACTTTTATGTCCATTAGACCCATTCATTTTAAAATTTTCAATGTTGTTAAAGACCAAATAGATTTAAAATTGAAAATTTAGGGATTTATTTGATATTTTTAAAGTTTAGAGATCTATTAAATACAAAATTAAAAGTTTATGAATCTATTAGACACTTTTTAAAATTCAATAACCTATTTGACACAATCTGAAAGTTTAAGGATTAAATTTGTAATTTCACTTTTTTTTTCTTCATTAAACTGAAAAAAAAATAAAATCAATTGGATAATTTTCAATTTGTGTTTAAAACTCTCGATGATGTCATTTGTAAAATAAAAAAAAATATTTTAATTTGTTAATAGATTATTGATGTGTCTTCAAATTATTATTTTATTAATGTAATATGTCATATTTATATTTACTACATAAACTACTGTGAGATTTAATGAAAATTTGAGGGTTACAATTGAGATTTAAAGGTTAAAAAATCAAGATAGTCTATGAAAGTTGAATGGACCAAAATTAAACTCTTTCAAACGTTTAAAAATCAAATAAATGTTTAAAATAATCTAAAGAAAAAAATATATATTTTAGACTTTTGTTTTTCTCCCTTAAGTTATCATGTTGATACATTTATTCATTTTTTCTGACAGGAAAAAAAGGATATTAATGATAACATGATATAATTTTGTCCCTAAAGAAAATAATAAAGTCTACAGCTTTGAAAATTGAAATTCAAGAAATTCAAATCTCTTTACTCAAAAAGTTGAATAAAATTACTTTTCACACAATTTTTTTTTTTTTTTAGTGATTTCATGTTTGAATATAATAATACAGAAAACAAAATATGACATTTATTGTCTAGGTTGATAAAGTTTTCCCTTTTAATTTTACACTTAAAAATTAAGCTTCTTTACAACCAATTAAATATTTCTTAAGCTTGAACTTGCTTGCGAATTTAATTAGGAAAAAAAAAATCAAAATTTTACCTCCATATACATACCACAAAAGAGTTAATTTTAACCTTATATTTTTAATTCTATCCATTTGAACTTTAAACTTTAATAAATTGTAAAGTTAATATCTGATAAATAAAAAAAATAACAAATTAGAAAAACGCAATAAATTAAAGACAAATTATCAATTAATAAAATACTCAAAATCAAATCATAAAAATGCTCAAATCCAACCGTAAAAAGATTAAATCACAAAATCATTCTAGTAAAAAAAATCAATAACACAATGTCTAAATCTAGAATCTACATAAAGTATCCAACATAATCAGAACTAATACTCACAAACGACAGTGTTTACCAAAATTAAGAAATGATAATAAAATGTGGGACCCACTTCAAATTTGGGAATCACTCCTAAAAAAAAGACAATCTCATTTCATCCAAAAAGTGATCAATCTCATTCTCATTTCCTATTTCGTGGGAACCACACATTAATTGTTTTACCCACTTTACCCTTCATCGCTTCTTAATAATTGTCATAGTTTTTTAATTAATTAGAAATACAAATTATTATTTTTATAATTATCATTTATCTTATTTCGATTTCAGATGAAAGTAAACAACACGAATGAGTTTCTGATTCCGATTTCAGACAACTCCTAGTAAACAACATCAAAGAAATCAAATTCCCATTTCAATTGAGTCCATTCCAATTGATGGGAAGTAAACGGGGCCTTAAAGGTATTCATCGGTTCATCGAGTCAAAGTCCGAAGGTAAAAAAATAAAGCCAACTTGAGTAGAGCAACTAGTTAAGACATATGTTCCCACTAAAATATCGTAGGTTCGAATTGTCACTCCCACATATTGTTAAACTCGAAAAAGAAAAAAGGGTAAAAAAAAAATGTAAATTATAGGGAGAATTTGGTGACCATTGGTAAAATTAGAGAGGGCCCACCTGGTTGGCGTAAATATGGGCTTGAAACAATGAATTATTATAGAAAAAAGGTCTAATAATGTTGGGGGCCCTACATGTTCCATTGCTGTTTGGCCCATTACCCGCACGCCCTCTATTTTGAATGTGTCGTTTTCAAATTTACCCTATTTTTTACTTATAATAAATATTTTTATGCAATTTTTTTAGTTATGTTAAATATTTTTTACACTACAAATTTTATATTTTTATTTTTACAGTAGAGGTTTGTTTTTTAAGAGTGACTTCTAGAAAATTTGTTCTTCAAATGGTATATTTTCAATTAAAATGTGGCAAAAAAAAAGCTATTTTAATATATCATTGAAACTCTTGTACAACTATATAGTTTGTTCGTTAACGTTGCTCTTTTTAATTTTCTTAATAAAATTTAAAAAAATAAAAAAAATATAAACTTTAAAATTTGATTAGAGATTTGAAAACTTTTTTTTTTACAAAAATATAAAGAAATGGTTAGCAAACAAATATTATTTTTTAAAATAACAAACTATAAGATTAAACCTTAATGAATGAAACTATAATCATCACTTCACTTTTAAATTCCTCAAAAAAATTGTCACTTTAAATAATAATAATAATAACAATAATTATTATATTGAATAATTATAACTATAATATATTATAGAGAATATTAAAAAAAAAATGTCATGAATAATTAGCACAAAAAATCCGGCTTAAATTTTGCAGCAATTATAGGAAAGAGTAATGTTTTGATTCCATTGGCATTGGCAATTTTTTTTTTTTTTGAACTGTTGGCAATATTTAATTAGCTATATATATGATAAAATACAACAAAATGTAATACTTTTGGTTCCTGTATAAATAATATATATTATATTTTTGGTAAAAATATCCTTTGATTAAGTGATTTGGATATACTTTCTATTTTTACAAAAACATATTTCTTATATTTAAGTAAAATAAAAAAAGCCACATTTTTATGATCTAATAATAATAAATAAATAAATAAAGACGATCCATTACAAATTTACAATGTTTTTATTATATTCTTTTTACTGTTCAAAATATAATTGTTAAATATATTTGAATTAGATATTACCATATATTTTCATCGTGTTCAAATTAATGAAATATCAAAATTGTATAATACCTAAAAAAAATTCCCATCATTTATATGATGATAAATATTGACATGTGTGACGTGTCATGATAGAATCATGATGCAATTGACTATTTTATCCTATTATTCACTATTTGTAATCAAACTTAGAATGAAATTAAAAGTAGGATTAGGTTAAAAAAAACTTTACTTTAAAAAGGTAATTATAATTCAATGACTTTTAGCTATGTTCACTATCAAATCATGTTGCCCTTTCATATCATGAGAAGCCATTTATATTATTCATAGAAGGGATATGAATTGTTAAGCAATGTAGCATGACTTAGGTTTTTTTTTTTTTTTAGTTAGGTTAAGTTACTTTTTTTGTCTAAATTATGTCATGTAGCCATATCGATGCATTCGCTTAGACCTTAGAAAATGGAAGTTTAAAATTTCAAGTAGATTGAACCAAAAAACATTTAAGTATATATTTATGTTAACACTACTTTTTTTTTTTATAAAGTCTGTTAACCATATTTGAATGATGTTGAGTACTCTAAAAATAATAATAAGAATAAATGATGCTTAGAGCGAGAGTTAAATTACCAATCTGAGCATCGGTTAATTGGTTAAGGCATATCTGTTCGATTAAAAAAATCATAGATTCGATAGAATTTATTGATTTTTTTTAATATTACATCACATGCTTTAATTCTTTAATTTATAGGGAAATAGAATGATTTTTATTCTTCAATCTATTCATATTACTCATATTAAGCAAAATAAAGCATCTAAAGTAAAAATCAATTATAAGATACATAGTTTAACTAGTTGAGGTGTCAATAATCTTTGTTATAGGTTTTTTTTTTCTTTGAGTTCAACAACATGTAAAGGTGGGTGATTTTGAACTTGTGACCTATTGGTCAGGGAGATATGCCTTTAACCATTAAGCTATGTTCGGTAAAAGTTTGAATCACGTTCCCAAGTTTATTAACGTTATATTTGATTTAAAAAGAGAAAAATCTTAAAAGTGTATAGGTTAGAGAGAGAATTACCCAAAATTTAAAAAGTGAGAGAGAGAATAGTAATGATCCAAACCATAAAACAATGAGAGAGAGAGAGAGAGAGCTACCAAAATCTTAAAGTAGGAGACAGAATCACCCAAACCTTAAAAAATGTGTGAGAGAAAGAGGGAGAAAATATCCAAACTTAAAGAAAAATGAGAGAAAAATAACAATTACCCAAAATATTAAAAATATGAGAGAGAATAACAATTATGCAAACAATTTCAACCCAAAACAATGTAATTCCATTCTTCAACATTTGTAGCTAGCTTTCAATCTCACCGCTAACATGAATATAATTCAACAGTTAAGTTATCTATTCATTTCTTTAAAGTCATTAAAATTTAAATTTTCATTTCTACATTTGTTATATTGATGAAAAAAAAAAAAAAGAAGTTCCAATCTCACCCTTATGAACAATAATGACCAAAACCCTTAAGTGCATGTTTGGACACCTTAAAAAAATGTTTTCATACGAGAATTTTTAAAAGAAAAGTAATTAAATACTTAATTTTAAAAAGTTTTAAACGTGTTTTATATGTTTTTATACATTTTCAAACCATTTTTTATTATTAAAAATTATTAAAAGCATTTTTAATTAGTTAAAAGCACTGTTGAAAATTTTAACTAGACATTGTGAATTTAAAAAATGCCCTTTTTTTTAATTGATAAACAATTTAAAAGTCATACCTAACACACTCTAAAAACTGTGCGAGAGAAGAAAAATTATTCAATGTGACCGCCACAATAATGTAAACTACCTTTAATAATTGTTAAATGTAAAAGTTCGAAAATTGTATGGTTTGTTAATAACCATTCAATATAGATTTGAGCTACACATTTTGTAATTTTTCTTTCATACATATACATGGAATTATCAACTATATTGTTTCGGTCTCCTTCAATAATTTTTCGAAAGAGGTTTTTATAATTAGGTGGAAGTGAGCACATGGGAAGGCTGCCCAACCGCCACAACATGTAGTTTTTTAAAAAGGTTTTTAGGGCTATTAGCATTAGCACCCACCATGCTTGTCTCACCCAAAAACAGCACCCCATGTGGGGCCAACCCCAATCCAACGCCTCACATTGCATCACCTTTTAATTCATCTCCTCTAATCTGCCATCCTCAACCGTCCGATCATTAAAGGGCCTTTTGTCCTTAAATTTCAAAGACAGCCTCCTTTAATTTGTGTAGCTCATTACCCAAACACCCTTACCTGCCCCATGTCCCTACCTCTTACCAATTTGATTCCCCTTGCCCTTCCCATGTTCCCTTCCCCACTCTCTCCTTGGGCCCCACTCTCTTCTCTCTTTCTCTCTCATCGATTTCATTTTGAATTAATTAAACTTTTGGGTCTAATAGTAATTTAGCAGGAGTCTACGAGTCTGGTCGGAGTTCTTGAGTCGACCATATTTCTATAGTTTGAATTCTCACTATTTTATAATAGTAGTCGTTTATACGACATTAGATCTTGTGAACCCCAAATTACCATTCTAATTTATTGAGAGAGTTCAAAATTTACCTAGGTCTAAGAATGCTTTTTAAGTTTTTGAATTCAAAAATAATTTGATGGTGATATCCCTCCAAAGAAAAAAAAGATAAGGAATAATCAACTCTCAAATTGATCTCATAAAATTTTAAACATTTTTTTTGGGGAATTGAACTAAAAAAAACAAACAAAAGAGAATTCATTTTTACTCTCAAACATCAATAAAAATTTAAAGTAATTAGTTGTTTTCGATTGAAAGGTTGTATAATAAATTACTAACATAAGCATAATTTAACTACTTAAGATACAAATCATCAATCAGAAGATAGAGATTCGAATTTGCACTTCCACATTTTGTTTACCTAAAAAAAAGTATGTATAAGAAATTGAAAGGCTAAATTAATGATAATGATCAAAATAATTTTTTACCCAAAACTCTAAGGCAAACAAAATATTCTAGAATTTAGAGACCAAACTAGAACAAAATAAGAGCTCGACGAACCAAATTAAATTAAATTTAAAAAAAAAATAAAAATTATAATTTGGTACAATTATTATTAACCATTTCATATTGGTTTTGAGAATCCAATCTAAAACAATTATATTTATAAAAATAATAATAATAATAAATCTCGACCACATTTGAAGCGCGTGGTATCACGAGCCATGGAGGGAAGTGAGGGAATGACGACCCTTTTGGTTTAATGGCCTTCTATAAAATACGTTTGAGTGTTATTTGGGCCAACACGCATTTTCTTTTTCTCTCTTCCCATTCTCTGCACTTTCTGTTTGGTTCCCGAGAAAATCCATCAACCCATTTCAAAGACAAATTAAAAAAAAAAAAAAATGGCGTTCGAGAAAGATCTGAACTTGGAAGCCACCGAGCTCCGACTGGGTCTGCCGGGAACTTCGCCGGACGATCAATCTTCTCCGATCAACCGAATTACCAACAACACCAACAAAAGAGCTTTGCCCTCCGACGATCTCAATCACCTAGAATCCCCCACAAAATGCTCCCAACAAAATCCCCCTCCCACCAAGTAAGCTTCAAACTACTTTTCCACGAAGCGCTTTTGATAACATAATTTTTCAAAAACCACTTTTAATTATGACCCAATTAATGAAAATATTGAAAAACGAGCTAAAAAGGCAGGCACCCTTTAACAAAGTTAGAAGGTAAAATTTTATCGAATTTGACGGAGAGATTATTACTTATGTTTTGGCAGGGCACAGGTTGTGGGGTGGCCGCCGGTGAGATCCTACAGGAAGAACTGTTTTCAAGCGAAGAAGAAAGAAGAAGGAACCGAAACGGCGACCACGGCGACGGCCGCCGCCGGAATGTTCATAAAAGTGAGCATGGATGGGGCACCATTCTTAAGGAAAGTTGATCTCAAGATCTATCAAGGATATCCTGAGCTTCTTCAAGCTTTGGAGAACATGTTCAACTTCTCTCTTGGTAAACTTTTTTTTCTTTTTTTTTTTTTTCCTTCTATGTCTCTATATAGATCTTGAGATCTCTTGATCTCTTTAGGATCAAAATTTTAATGGGTTTTTTGTTTTTGTTTTTTGCAGGGAAGTTTTGCGAGAGAGAAGGGTATAATGGGTCGGAATTTGTTCCGACTTATGAAGACAAAGATGGCGATTGGATGCTTGTTGGTGACGTCCCATGGGAGTAAGTTTCATGCAAATCTCGAACTTTTTATATATATAATCTTTTCGAATCGAAAAAATTGATTTAGATTAGTTTGTTTTTAAAATTTAAAATGAATTATAAAAAATACTTGGCTGTCAAAGTTTGACGGCTATTTAATTTTTTGAAAAAGAGTAAAAAAATTTTTTTGTTACATTCTTCTTTTTTAGTTGTCAAAATTTGAATTGAGCGGATGAGAAATCCATACATACGGATATGTAGTGGATGATAACATGATATGATTAATAATTATACACGTCCGATGTATAATTTAGAAATTACCAAATGTATTTCGAATCCGTATTAAATTATTATTGGAAGTATGAAGTGATTTTGAATATGACCTCAAGAAAACAGCCACCACCAATATATATATATGTATACTTTTTTTCCTATTTTCTTCTCTAAACTAATTTTATAACGGAATTTTGCAGAATGTTCATGAGGTCATGTAAGAAACTTAGGATCATGAAAGGATCAGAAGCAAAAGGGTTGGGCTGTGGATCAGTGTGAAGAAGATGAAGAAGAAGGGGATCAGAGGGCACCCAATTGCTCTCCTTTTGATCATCGGAAAACTGTGAAAGTTCATCACAGCCGCCGTGGATTGGCTGATCGGAGCTCTCCTCCGGCGGCCTCTCCGGTGATCGGACCAATTCTCCTGTAAATTTTAATGAAAAATCAGATCTTGATTTTCTTAGAGAGAGAGGCTGATGTTAAAAAAAAAAAAAAAAACCCAAAAGAATAAGGGAACTAGTTTTTGGTGATTATTCATATTAATTCTTACGGGGATGATATAATTGATCAAGATATGTTGAAAATTATGTTACCCAAAAGAATTTGTATATGTACTATGTGATATGATCATTATCAGTTTCCATGAGAAGGGTTTTTTTTTAAAAAAAAATCTTTAATTCTTGTTTTTTTTTTTTTTTTTTTGTTTAATTTCCTCAATTTTGTTTTTCAGGGGTGATATAGATAAATAGTTTGTAATTAATTTGAGTATAGCTAATTGACTAAATATATATGTTTACAGTAAAAAAGTTAAAAGCTCGAATCTACCCTCAGACATTATTGAACTCAAAAGATGATAGGTAATTTGCAAGTATAAAAGGAATTTTATGCTTTTGTGATGTAATCACTTTTTTTTAATTAAAAATTAACCTTAATAATTTACTAATTTTTTGTTTCCAAATTTCAAAGATGTTAAGATATATTTTACTTTTCCATTCTTAAAAAAATTAAGAGCTTGTTTGTTCGCTTTTTTTTTCTTCTTGTTTTATTTTTTAAAACCCTCGAATCCTTTAATTAAATTTCAAAAACAAAATTTGATTTTTGTAAACTACTTTTTAGTTTTAAATTTTGATTAAAATTCGATTTTTTGATTATTCTAAGAAATTATGATAAAAAATAAGTCTATTTTTCCAAAAATGGAGAACTAAAAGTAAACTATTATCAAATGTACTATAAAAAATAATACTTTCTAAATTTTTGTTAAATTAGATAAAAAAAGCATCGTAATATATTCTTAAAATGTAAACTAAACAACAACAAAAATATCAGTAGATAAATATAATTTTTAAAAATAAAAACCATATCGTTATCAGATCTCAGTTTTTTTTTTTTTTTTGGGCGTTCAATTATATGGGAGGTATAGTTTTAATCAATTTGGTTTTTATTATTTCTTTTGGAATTTTATTGATTCTACTAAAATTTTGGGTATTACTGTAGTAAAAAAAACTTACCTAATAAACAAAAACTTATCAACCAACTAATTCAACAAAGCTTAATTATCTCTCAACTTTAATATAGTAATTCATATTCTAAATCAATCAAATTTTGTGGCTACACACTACATGTACTATATATCTTATAGGACGTTTATGAATAATCTTCTTTTTCATAAACTTATAATCTATCATCTTCAATTAATGTACACTTAGTTGCATTCTTTAACATATATATAATAAGTACATATACTTGTTATAGTTTAACTGTTAAGACACCTGAGTCATAAAAAAATGTTATAATGCAAGTAATTTTTTTAAAAATTCAAACATTTGCCCAAGACAACTCTAAATATTCTAAGGATGAGCCTCGTACAACTATCTTGATTTCGTAGCCCCCACTCTCTCTACCCCTCCAAACATGCCAAATCAATAAGATTCATGGACCACCTCCATCCGCAAAATGCCCTACGCATTTAGCGATGTGCATGGTAGAGTAACGACGTCCTCCTCAACCAAGATTTCTATGAAAAAAACCAAACAAAAACAAAAAACACATGAAATCAAATGATGAAAGCACAAAGTGGAATCAAAAGTTAGGATGAATGTGACCAACATTACAATTCCTTAAAAATTTCATAAGCTCACGCACCTCTGGTCAAAGCAATCAATTTTTTATGATGAGCTTTGTTAATCAGTTGAACTAGCGGAGGTTTCAAGCTAACGAGTTTAGCTTAGCTTGCATAAAAAAATAATAAACATATCGTTTGAGGTCGTTAAGTAGAAATACTTCGAGTTTGTGTCTTATTGGAATTTCCCCCCAAAATGTAAACTCAACTAGTGATGGATCTTAACGATATTGAATAAATGAAGAAGCATGCAACATCAATATTCAAACGATATTAAAAATATATCAAACAAGTAAAATAATGAACTTGAACAATACTAGGACAAATAATTGAAGAAGAAAGGTAACTAAACCATACAGATGTTCACGCGCCAACACTAGTTTGCAGTTAGAGCATGTA
Source organism: Telfairia occidentalis (assembly GCA_026257165.2). Classification (NCBI taxonomy): domain Eukaryota; kingdom Viridiplantae; phylum Streptophyta; class Magnoliopsida; order Cucurbitales; family Cucurbitaceae; genus Telfairia; species Telfairia occidentalis. Next base: position 1,276,582 of record JAOANK020000051.1, on the reverse strand, counting down.
CGTCACAATTAGCTAATTTGCATAACCAACAACATCACAAATCATCTTACATAATTGACCCTAAAAAACAAAAAGTAGAAAGGTAGAAAGTCGTAAAGGATCAAAATTATAGTGATTGAAAGCAAGTATATAATATAATGCAGTTTTTTTTTAGTTCAATATAATGCAAGTACTAGCTACTAAACTCACATTCAAATTGTTTCAATATATGTGGAAATGATTCTTTAAATACTAAAACATATCTAAAAGAAAAAATGTGCAACAACAAACCGACCTACTATTTTCATGAAAAGTGAAGAGGAGAGCATGCACGCACAGAACAATCCACATACACAGATATATATAATATGAAAATGGTTCTTTAAATACTACAACAGATTTGAAAGAAAAAATGCACAATAGCAAATTGATCTACTATTTTCATGAAAGGAAAAGGGGAGAACATACATGTGCAAAACGAACCACACACATATAATTGAATTTAATCATGGAAGTGTCAAGCTAGCCCGTACAAAAGAGAATATTATTCAAGCTAAAATACTCTCAACATTCAGTGCACGTATTGTAGATTCTCTTCATTTTGATTCACATATTCTCTTAACCCAACACCTATTTCATTACCAATATTGATTGTCCACACTTCCTAACCACAAATTTCTCAAATCCGACAATCATTTCAAATCCAATCACCTTTTGACGAACACTAAAGAAATTGACATTAAGGTAATTAAAAGAAAGTGCAAAATATTTTCAGAAGAATAATCTCAAACCTTCTCATGATCTAAATTTTAGAAGAACGATTCTAACAACCAAACGATAAAGAATCAATATTTTAAACTCAACAATTATAGGATTGAAGAATTGACATATGAACCTTTGTAATAAAAATAGATACTCAAATCGACAAAATCTGCACGACACTTATCCCTACAAATAACGTTGACCACAAAAATGCCATATCATCAGTGGGACCCGTAACCGGTAACCCGGTGGGCCAGGTGGCGCCCTCGAAAATCATAAGGAAAGGCAAAACCGAAAAAACACGCACACTTCAACTTCATATTCATCCATCAAATTAAATAAACTTTTTTTTTCCTCTCTCTCTCTCTGATAAACTGTGAGAATTCCCCATTCCCAACTCTTCTTCGTCTTCCTCAAATTCCCCTGTTTCCAAACCCTAGCTAAGCTTCCCATGATTTCTACATTATAGATCTCGCCCTTCCTCCTCCCCCACCCGTTGGGACACACAAGAGCCCTAGACATGGCGGCTGAGTTAGGGCAACAAACCGTCGAGTTCTCCGCCCTCGTTTCCCGGGCTGCTGAGGAGTCCTTCCTTTCCCTCAAAGACCTCGTCCACAGCTCCAAATCTTCCGACCTGTCTGATACTGAGAAGAAGATTAACATCCTCAAGTATGTTGTTAAGACCCAGCAGAGGATGCTCCGCCTTAATGCCCTTGCTAAGTGGTGCCAACAGGTTGGTCTTCACTTTTCGGTTACTCAAAATTTGAAATTATTGTATTTGGAATTCTCTGTGCGGGCGAGTGAGTGCTACTCTTATTCACCCAAATTGAGCGTTTTTCTATGTTCTCCGAGAGAGAGAGAGAGAGAAGAGTGCAGGATTATGTATGATGTTTGTAGTGCCCAACTCCTATCACTTTTCAGAGGTGTCCAGTTCTTTTTCAATTTTAGCTTTTCAGTGTTCATCTTGTTGAATTCTCCGGAATTGGCTTTCACAAAGGTACAGGGAAGACGTTTGAATCCACCAATTATGATAGAGTTCATTTGTTGAATCTCGAGCATCGAACATTACGATAGGACTGGGGGTTTCTGTGTTTCTTTTTAAAAACAATTTATATATCTATATATCTATATCTTTAGGATGCGAAATATTATGAAGTAGGTTCAATTTCAATTTTCCATTTTGCACGACTGTATGTTGGTCTTGCCAGTGACATTTATTAGCTGTGATTTAGTCTCCTCCATGGATTTGGAAGTCTGTGATTTAGTCTTGGTAGTGACATTTGTCAAGCAGTTTGAATATCAGGGGAGTAGGAGTGCTAGGTGAAATGGAATATATATATAATAAACTGAAGCTTAGCATTTTTTGAGGCCATTGGGAATCAGACATCCCGCAAGGAGGTTATTGTTTTTAAAATTGACTTTGGAAGGCTCATGATCATGTTGATTAGGCTTTTCCAGGCAAGGTTCTCTAGAAGAAAGGTATGGGACCTATGGGTACAACTGTATGAGTGGACGATATGAGTTGGAAATTGCCATAGATTCACAATCAACCCAAGGGCATGGGCATCCAACAACTTATGGAAACAACTAGTGCTGAATGAGTAGAATGAGGTCATGTTCGTTGATCCTCTAAACTAGTTTTGCACATAAAGCACTAGCTTGGAGATAAAAGACAAGCAGGAAGTTTTCTTTGGATTTTGTTCACAGTGATGACTTCCCTAGTGTCATTGTCCATAGAAAAATCTTCCCTGCAATTTTGGGTTTAAATAGCAGAAAACAAGCCTACGGGAGAACTACCCTTAGCTAACTTCCAAATTATACAAATGTGGATGTTGAGATATTCTCAAATTGGAAGGAATTATCCATTCTTCAATTTCATCTTCCTTGATAATTCTTCTAAACTTTAGCCTCTATTTTCCACCGGCCATTCATTTCTTACAAAAAGAGGGATGCTGAATCCAGAAATTATTGAATCTAAATTTGACCTCACTTCAAAGCTCCATTTCTTGTATAATTGGTGCTCATCAGTATTGGGCTTTGACTGATTTTTGTTGATATTTTGTTTGTTTATGTTGAACTAGTTTATTTAGATAAGTTGGTGGTAAAGTCAGTTAACTTTTCTCACTTATCAAATTCTTTATGTTTGTCTTACTTTTCATTGATGTGGTGAGTTTGATGTCAGTTTTCATTTAAATTTGACGCGACCCCACTTGATTACACCTTTATTATTTGGGCTTTATCATTAATGGATAAAATCCACGATTTCACTGGAAACACTGTGTTGTCTGGTAGTTCAAAGGTGGCATAGGTGAAGGGGTGTAACATTTCAGACTTCTGCTTGAGTTATGGTGGTCCTAAAAGAGGGAGACTTTCTTAGGAGATTTTCTCTTGTTCAATACACGCCATGCAATTCTTCATTAGCTCTCCCTTTAGTTTCCTACTAAATTCCCAACTTTTATAGTTTCTAAGCAGAGAAGCTGCCATGAAATTTCCTTTCAGTAGGTGTTGATGAGGGTGATGAGTCTTTGGTAGGTTGAATCCTTGTCCATTAGGGATGGGGGATTGCGTGATGTTAGAATGTAGTGAATAAGAATGTTGCTCTTCTTGGTATTTGGCAGTGGCACTTCTTTCTAGAGTTGTTAGCTTTATGGCAAGAGATTATAGTCAAATAGTGAAATCCATTTGGAGCTCATGGCATATTTAATGGGTTTCTTTGAGCGTTCTTCTGGAGGGATTTTTATCATTTGGAAGAAAGGCTTCATTTAAGTATTGGACTTACTTTTGGGAGCCTTCTCTGGTTTTATTTCTATTGTGTATAATGGAAGCATTAAGTGGTGGATAATTGGGATTTATTGCCCTTCGGCTCCTCGCAGTAAGAGTGAGTGTGGGCAAGAATTGGAAGACTTGGTAGGCCTGTAGGCATATTGGACGAGTTTCTTTAGATGTATTGGGTTCTTTTGGAGGGATTTTAATGATTTGGAAGGAAGGCTTCATTTTAGTAGTGGATTCGACTTTAGGAGCCTTCACTGGCTCTATTACTATTGCGTATAATGGAAGCATTAAAAGGTGGATAATTGGGATCTATGGCCCTTCGACTCCTCACGGTAGAAATGAGCGTTGGCAAGAATTGAAGACTTGGTAGGCTGCTATTCAGATTGTTGGTGTTGAAGGGAGCCTTCAATTCAATGTAGTCAGAAGAGTAATAGGGTCACTAGAAGTATGAGAACCTTTAATTCCATCATCAACAAGCTGGACCTAGTTGATATTTGATATTACGATGAAAATGGATCCTTCATGTGGTCAAACCTTAGGGATTCCTTCATTTTCACGCATTGATAGATTCCTGATAAACCCCTCTTTCTCGAAAAAGGATGCCTTATCTTTTTGTTCTCTAGGGTGTTCTTTTGGCTGTTGGCTTTTGAATGAAAGTTTGTCCCATTTTTTATAAATAAATAAAAAAAGAATTTGAAGGTGATTCAAGTGGGAGAGAATAGATCGATCAACCTAGTTTCATCTCTTTATAAAATCATGGCTAAAGTACAGGTGGGGAGACTCAAGAAGGTTCTCCCTCTTATCATTAATGATGCTAAAGCAACTTTTGTAGAGGGAGGCAAGATAGATTATTGATGCTATTTTGGTAGCTTTTGAGGCTGTAGGAGAGTGGAATGCCAAGAAGAAAGGGGGCTATATTTTGAAACTTTATTATGAGAAAGCTTACAATAGTTGACTAGTCTTTCTTCGATGCGGTCTTAGAAAGTAAGGGTTTTGGGAGGCGATGGAGAAATTGGATTTGGGGGTACATCTCTTTGGTTAATTTCTTTGTTATTATAAATGGTAGATCCCAAGGTAAATTCTTGAGCAAAGAGGGTTATGGCAAGGGGACCCCTCTCCCTTGTCCTTTTTACCTTCTTGTAAAGATACCTTTACTTGGATGGTTCTTTTTTGCTACGAGCAACATTTCTTAAGAGGTGTTACCGTGGGTGAGCCAGAGGTGGTTATTACACATCTCCAATATGCTGATGATAGATTGTTTTCTGCCCAGATCAGAAGAATGCTTTAGCAAATTGGTGGATAACTATTTTTCTCTCCTCCTTCATGGTTCGGGTCCATTCCTCAACTTAGCTGGGGCAAAAACCTTCGTTTATCTTACCTATGCCCCCTTTGGAGGCAATCAACGAAATTTATCTTTTTGGGATATTTTGATGGATATATGCCCAACCAAGATCGACAAGTGGAAAAGTCTTTGCTTGTCCAAGGTGGAAGGCTAACTCTAGCACAATTGGTTCTCAACAACTTTCCATTTTACTATCTTTCATGGCACAAAGCTTCTATTGGCATCATAAAAAGGGTAGGTAAGATGAGAAGGGATTTCTTTTGGGATAGTGGAAATTATTGGTTGTGCATGGGACACCTTGTTAAATGGGAATGGACTTCTCCTCCACTAAAATATGGCAGTTCGGGGATAGGATCCTTTAATAAAAAAAGTGATGCTTCCCTCCCAAAAGGCTATGGAGATGCACCCAAGGGGAAGAATGGTTGTGGGGAAAAGCTATTCAAAGTTAACAATGAGTAGAAAATTAGATTATGGAATGATTGAAGATGGGTGGGAGATAACTCTCCAGTGTAGCACTTCCCTGATTTGTTCACTATATCAAGAAAACAAGATGCTACAATTGTTGAGTGTTGGAAAGAAGATGTAAATGATTTTGATTTGGGCTTTATAAGGGGTCTCTTTGATAAGAAATTGAAAATTGGGGGGTGGCCTTGTCAGTAGAATTGATGTTGTTCAGCTTGGGGGTGGTGTGGACAAAGGTGATTTGGCTGATAGATCCATTAGGCACCTTCTCTTTCAAGTCTTTTTTTTTAAGCTCACTGAGACAAAGACATACTTTAAAATACCCCATAGTCCATATAATTTGGAAGTTCAACATCCCAAAGAAGGTAAACGTCTTGCTTTGGTCGCTAGCCTATAGTGGGCTCAATACTCATGATAGGCCCACAAAATGTCGAGGTTGGTCCCTTTCTCTCTCCCTCGATTTGCTCTCGACTTGAAAGAGGAAGAATTATTAGGCCAATTATTTATGTACTATCCTTTTGTTATGAAGGGCTCGCACTTCCTTTTCAATGAATTCAGTATGTAATTCTGTTTGCCTAAACAAATAGATGTGTGGCTTTTGGAGGTCCATAATGGTTGGTCTCTTAAGGGCAAGGCTAAGATTCTTTTGGGTAATTTCAAAATTGTTTTTTAGGCTGTTGGTTGGAAAGAAACTAAAGAAGATTTGAACCATGATGTATATCGACAAATATCGTGGCCCTCTTATCTTTGCTTGGGGAGTTCTCTGTAATCCCAGGGGAGGGGATATTTGCCTTTGGGGTCATAGCCCCGCTGAAGTGTTTTCTTGGCTTTCTTTCTTCGGTTGCTTGGTAATCCCCCTTCTGCCCAGTTCCTTTGTCTTTTCTCCATTGTGGAAGGTTAAATTTTTCGTGTTGCAGGTCCTTCACGGAAGGGTAAATACCTTGGATTGTGTTTGGAAGAAGGGTATGGGTTTGATTGGGTTGCATTGTTGTATTCTCTAGAGGGACGGAGGAGGATCTTGATCACCTTTTTGGGAGCTGTGATTTAGCTTAATGGATTTGGAGCTATTTCTTCTAGGTGTTTGGTTTTCATCTTTTCGCTATAAAGGGCAATTTTTGTGGGTTGTAGAGGTTTGTGCTATCTTGTGGGGTTTTTGGATTAGGAGAAACGATAGAATCTTTAGAGGGTGGAAAAATCCAGGGAGATGTGCGGTCCCTTGTTAGGTTTCATATGTCCCTTTGGGCTTCGGTTTGTAAGATTGGTTGTAACTACACTATTGGTCTCATTTTGTTAGATTGGAGCCCCTTTTTGTGTATGCTTTCTTTTTTTTTATTCTCCTGGTATATTTTTTCATTCTTTCTCTCAATGGAAGGTATTTTTTTCATTTTAAAAAAAGACAATTTTTGAAGTTATGTATAGAGTACTGCCTCTTAGTGGTGTCACGCTAATTGCATTGTTTTTTGTAATTACCCTCCCTCAATGAATCTCCATCATTGGGAAGCCTCTTGTAGCTAGTTCCTTTGGGAGGGGATCCCCCCTTAGGCTGTCCTTTTTTGCATTAATATACTTCCAGGTTTATTATACCAAAAATAAAGTTTGGGCTATATTTGATGTGTGGAACTCTGTGGCCAATATGCTCAGCTGCTTGGTCTTGAAAATTGCTTTGGAGGCTGAGTCTTCTATTTGCCTTTAGGAGGATTGCTGGATTTGTCCCAATTCCTGAAATATTTTTTTTCCACCATCCTTAGAAGCTCTCTTCTGCTAGGAATATGGAACTAGCTTCTTGGTTGAGTCCCATTCCCCTATTTTTTTGCTTTAGAAGTTTAAATGATAGGAAGTCTCTTGAGCTTTGTTTCTTCTTCCCAGTCATCTTCATAATGGGACTAGCTTCTTGATTGGGTCCATTTCCCTTAAGTTTTTCTTTTTAAGGAATTTAAATGATTAATGAATCTCTTGATCTTCTGTTTTTGTTTTGCATCAACGAGATATCTTTACTGCAAATATGGAGAAAATTGACCTTTCGTAATGTAGACATGAGTAGATCCTCTTGGTCTTTGACATTTTGATATTTCCCTTTTTCTCCTCGATCAATTATCAGTTAAATTTAAAATGAAGCTCCCAGTTGATACTATGGGTAATGGATGTATTTCTCTTCATTCTTGAATTACAATTTCTCTTGTTTAATTCACCTCTTGGGTTGCAGGTTCCGTTGATTCAATACTGTCAGCAACTTGCATCAACTTTGTCGAGTCATGATACGTGTTTTACACAAGCTGCAGATTCTTTATTCTTCATGCATGAGGGGCTACAGCAAGCTCGTGCCCCTATCTATGATGTTCCATCTGCTACTGAAATTCTCCTTACAGGCACCTATGAGCGTTTACCAAAATGTGTAGAAGACATCAGTATTCAGGGAACACTGACTGAGGATCAACAAAAGAATGCGTTGAAAAAGTTGGAGATATTAGTACGGTCTAAGTTACTGGAAGTTTCACTTCCAAAAGAAATTTCTGAAGTAAAAGTCACTGATGGTACAGCACTGCTTCGTGTAGATGGGGAATTTAAGGTTTTAGTTACTCTAGGCTACAGGGGACACTTATCATTGTGGAGAATATTGCATTTGGAACTGCTAGTTGGGGAGAGAAGGCGACTCGTGAAACTGGAAGAATTGCACCGTCATGCTCTTGGAGATGATTTGGAACGCAGAATGGCTGCAGCTGAAAATCCATTCACCACATTATATTCAATTTTGCATGAACTTTGCATCTCACTTGTTATGGACACTGTCTTAAAGCAAGTACATTCTCTTAGACAAGGAAGATGGAGAGATGCTATTCGGTTTGAGATCATATCTGATGGTATTACTGGTGGTTCCACACAATTGAACCAAGATGGAGAAACTGACTTGTCTGGTCTACGAACCCCTGGGTTGAAGATCATGTATTGGTTGGATTTTGATAAAAACACTGGTAGTTCTGAACCAGGGTCATGTCCCTTCATAAAAATTGAACCTGGACCAGATATGCAGATAAAGTGCATCCACAGTACATTTGTCATAGATCCATTAACCAACAAGGAAGCAGAATTTTCTCTCGATCAAAGTTGCATTGATGTGGAAAAGTTGCTGTTGAGAGCTATATGTTGTAATAAATATACTCGGCTTCTTGAAATTCAAAAAGATTTGAAGAAAAATGTTCAAATTTGTCGAACGGCAGATGATGTTGTTCTTCAGCACCATGTTGATGAGCCTGATGTCGACCATATAAAGGTGGTTGTATGTTTACGATGAGTACTTTTCTTCATACTCTAATATTTTTTTGTGTCAAGTGCAGAAACTGTTGAAAAAATGATTTATTGGCCTTTCTATTCTAGCTCACTACTCTCTTCTCCCACTGATTTACATATGAAGGTGCTTTGTTTAAATACTACTTCCCTCCCCCACCATAACTATCTGTACGGGACAGTGTTTTGTATCTTTTTGAGTTTAGGCTCAGGTCGATGAGAAAAGTTATTTTTTTTAGAGTGAGAATTACAGGATTGAGGAAGATATGGTAAAGGGTTTGTATTCGGTTGTGTATAAGATTTGTTGTTTACTTATGGTTTTCATTGCTGTTATCATCGTGAGAATTTTTGTCTAGTTTTTCTTTTTCATTCCCATCTTTTATTGAGGCATAGTCTTCAGAGGATATATGATTTCTTGATTGTTGGCAAAATAAATTGCTTCATGAAGCAATTTCTTTTGTGGTATTAATTCACTTTGTTTTTTTATCAATTCCCGTATCCTTTACTTTATACTATTTTTTATTTTGCAAGTAAAAGAAATGGTTTACACATACACATTATGGTTATTTGCAATTAGGAGAGCGTGAAGGCTTTTCATTCTTTAGTCTCTTTCCTGTTGGTGGTAGGAATTTTTTATTTATCTTTTTTTGCAGCATAAGTAACGTGTAACAACATTAACTAAATCTCCTCTTCCATTACTTTTGTTCTAATGTCTATTTTTTTATTTTTGCAGAAGGATAAAATTCACGATTCTACTGTATATGAGGGACAAGAAATATTGCGTGTGCGTGCTTATGGCACATCATTTTTCACCCTTGGGATAAACACGAGGTACCCTTCTTTTGTGATGATATTGGGTAAAAATAGTTGCTAGTTGCTACACTATAGTAGGCGTTGGAAAGAGTATATATATTTTTTTATTTACTATACAAAATTTGTTATGTTGATGGTGAAATAAATGAAGTTGAAGAATTGGAAGAGTTTGTTTGTAGAACTTATTTCTATGAATGCAGTTCTGATTTTGTTAATTGGTTGTTAAAGTTATTTGAGAATCTGATTAATTCAACATTAAAAAAATAGCGGCACAAGATTTATGTGAATTAACCCTAATTTTTAACTACTATTTAAATTTTTGAGAGAAAAATTATAAATATCAATTTTTTACATATTGATCATTTATAGATGTCAATTAAGAACTGCTAAGTCGGATTACATGAAAATGATCATTCATAAAAACATAATAGTCCAAATATGTTTCAGTTGAATGTTGTTTCCTTTTTAATGTATCACAGATTTCTGTCAGCATTTTTGTCTCTGACGTACAATTCTGTTTGTAGGAATGGTCGTTTTCTTCTTCAATCTTCGCACAATATAATTGCACCTGCATCACTGACAGATTGTGAAGAAGCGTTAAATCAAGGAAGCATGACTGCAGCTGATGTTTTTATAAGATTGAGAAGCAGAAGCATTCTGCATTTATTTGCATCTATTAGTAGATTTTTGGGCCTTGAGGTATGTTTCTGCGATTTATATTCTTTCTCTAGAAGGAAACGGCGTGATTTGATTACTGTTATAACTATTTCTATATTCTAATTGTTACATCAAGCATGGATTTTAAAAAATCTAACATCGAACATTTCAGGTTTATGAAAATGGTTTTTCTGTGGTCCGATTGCCAAAGAATATTTCAAATGGTTCAGCCATGTTGCTGATGGGATTTCCAGATTGTGGAAATTCATACTTTTTGCTAATGCTGCTAGACAAGGATTTCAAGCCCCAGTTTAAATTGCTGGAGACAAAGCCAGATCCTTCCGGTAAAGCCAATGGTCTTAGTGATGTAAACAATGTGATACGCATGAAGAAAATTGACGTAGATCAGATACAGATACTTGAAGACGAGCTGAACTTAAGTCTGCTTGACTGGGGAAAGCTGTTGCCCTTGTTACCAAATTCTGTCAGTAATCAAGCTTCTGAAAATGGTCTTCTTTCTGATATTAGCCTTGATGGTCCTCTGCAGATTGCTGGATATCCTCCATCTAGTTTTTCTTCTGTTGTTGATGAAGTGTTTGAGTTGGAGAAGGGGCCTCCTCCTGTACCTGCTTTTTCTGTTTCAAATCTATCTCAATCTTTCAATTCATCTGCATCTCATTATGGTTCTCTCCCTAATATTCACAATATAAAAGGAGTTCCTTCTCCCAAGTGGGAAGTGGGTATGCAGCCATCCCAGGGTAATAATGTTGCAAAACTATCAAATATTCCCTCGCACAGCAATGGTTCCTTGTATTCATCTAGCAATTTAAAGGGTCCAGTACACTCCACATCTCTGGGTTCTCTTTCTTCTGGTCCTGGAAGAGGTGCTGCAACAAGACGTCTTTCAAATTCAAAATCTGAACAGGATTTAACCTCCCTTAGATTCCCGAATCCTGTTGAGGTTAGTTCTTATACTGCATTGGACGATGATCATATAAGTATGCCAAATGATACATCCAAGGATGGGGTGTATGCAAATAGGTCATCTCGGCTATTGTCTCCATCTCAACATGGTGGCCCTCGAATTTCTGCAAGTATAAAACCAAATGGATCCAGAAGTTCACCAACTGCAGCTCCAATGGGATCTTTAAGGCCTTCTGGATCGTGCTCGTCTGTTTCAACTCCCGTATGTAAGATACTTTCTCCCAGTTTCTATGTTATTGGTTGACCGCATGTAATTTAACAATTGAAGTTCTGAACTTAAAAAAAAAAAGATGGATGTTTTACTTTCACTAACTTCAGAGAGATACTTTTTCAGCCCAGAATCAAGATTCTTGCTCTAGTCCTGTATATGATAGCAGTCTAAAAAATGATAATTCTCGGAAGCGCACTGCTTCAGATATGCTGAACTTAATTCCGTCACTTAAAAGGATTGATGCATACAATGGACTCTCTAAGAGAAGGAAGGTCTCAGAATCAGCTAGATTTAGTCAACCCTCATCGCAGTTGCTTATTTCAAGAGAAACGGTCTCCAAAACTGAGTACTGTTATGGTAACCTTATTGCTGAAGCTAACAAAGGCATTGCGCCATCTAGTACATATGTCTCTGCTCTGCTTCATGTAATCAGGCACTGTTCACTATGCATCAAACATGCCAGACTTACCAGCCAGATGGATGCACTGGACATTCCATATGTTGAAGAAGTTGGTTTAAGAAATGCATCAACAAATATATGGTTCCGGCTTCCATTTGCCAGAGGTGATTCATGGCAACACATATGCTTGCGACTTGGAAGGCCTGGAACCATGTGCTGGGATGTCAAGATTCATGACCAACACTTCATAGATTTGTGGGAGCTTCAGAAGAAAAGCAGTATGGCCCCATGGGGCCCTGACGTTCGAATAGCAAATACATCTGACAAGGATTCTCATATTCGTTATGATTCAGAAGGTGTTGTTCTCAGTTATCAATCAGTAGAGGTAGATAGCATAGATAAGTTGGTGGCAGATATACGAAGGCTCTCCAATGCAAGAATGTTTGCCATTGGGATGCGGAAACTGCTTGGAGTTAGAACAGATGAGAAGCCAGAAGAAAGTGGTACGAACTCAGATGTTAAGGTACCAGTTGCCAAAGGTGCATCCGACACAGTCGATAAGTTATCTGAACAGATGAGGAGGGCATTTAGAATAGAGGCAGTTGGATTAATGAGCTTGTGGTTTAGTTTCGGTTCTGGCGTGCTGGCTCGTTTTGTTGTAGAGTGGGAATCAGGTAAAGAGGGTTGCACTATGCACGTTTCTCCCGATCAACTTTGGCCTCATACAAAGGTGTGTTTAATGTCCCTTGTTTATTTTATCATATTGTATTTCTTTTTCTTGTTCATCGTTTAGCATTTCTTTCATTATATATGAAACAAGTGGAAAAAATTTCCTCCTTTTTATTTATGTATCAAGTCTTTTATCTCTCCCGTAATTCTATTCTCTCTCGCTAGACATTTGGCCATCTAAAAAAATATTAATCGATTTTCCTTTAATCTAGGTTTAATGCCATCTAAAAAAATATTAATCGATTTTCCTTTAATCTAGGTTTAATTTTGCTTGATTTTTTTCCTTTATACTTGTTTTTTTTTCTGCCTGAATACTACAATAAGAGTATTATAAACTTTTATTCTTTATAGTTTATGGTTTTGGTAATTCCTGCTTGTAATAAATTTGTTTACAATGAATGTCTTATATTAACAAAGCTAAACATTTGGCCATCTAAGAAAATATTAACTGATTTTCTTATTAATGTGTGTTTAAATCTTCTTGATTTTTTTTTCTTTTTTAGTCAGTTTTTTTCTGCCTGAAGATGGGTAAGCAGAGCAACATATATATTTATCTTTTTAAAAATATTTTATAAGACTTTGCATATTCAAAATGCTTTCAAAAAAAAAAAATCAGTTATGAATTTGTATCCTGATGATGTACGTGCCCTGGTCATGTTTTCTTCGAGTCATTAGGACATGAGTTCAAAATTATGGCAAGATATATTCTCAGTTTTCATAGATATGTTAATGTGTATATATTTCTGGTGTATACAGTTTCTAGAAGATTTTATAAATGGAGCTGAAGTTGCCTCACTTTTGGATTGCATTCGTCTCACTGCTGGACCACTACATGCTCTTGCAGCAGCAACTCGACCTGCACGAGCTGGTCCTGTTTCAACGCTTCCTGGCATTGCTGCAGCTCTCTCTTCCCTTCCGAAACATGGAGGATATACACCAACCTCCCAAAGTGTTTTACCTACCAGTTCAGCCACAAACGCTAGCCAGGTTGCCAATGGCCCAGTGGGGAACACTGTTTCTTCAAGTGTTGCTGGCCCTCTTGGTCTTCATGGGGCTGCAATGTTAGCTGCTGCTGGACGTGGTGGACCTGGCATTGCTCCTAGTTCATTGTTGCCAATAGATGTTTCTGTTGTCTTACGTGGTCCCTATTGGATAAGAATAATATATCGGAAACAATTTGCTGTTGATATGCGCTGCTTTGCAGGAGATCAGGTGTGGTTGCAACCAGCAACGCCTGCCAAGGTCAACCCTTCAATTGGAGGGTCATTGCCATGCCCACAGTTCCGGCCATTTATAATGGAGCATGTTGCCCAAGAATTAAATGGTTTAGAGCCAAACTTCCCGGGTGTTCAACAAACTGTTGGACTGTCAGCCCCAAACAATCAGAATCCAAATCCGAGTTCACAGTTGACAGCTGCAAATGGAAATAGACTTAGTCTTCCTGGTTCTCCTGCAATGTCTAGGGCAGGTAATCAGGTGGCTAACATAAATCGTGTAGGAAATGCTCTATCTGGATCTTCAAACTTGGCTTCTGTAAGCTCAGGATTGCCGTTACGGAGATCACCAGGAACAGGTGTCCCTGCCCACGTGAGAGGTGAATTGAATACAGCTATTATTGGACTTGGGGATGATGGGGGGTATGGAGGAGGTTGGGTTCCTCTTGTTGCTCTCAAGAAAGTTTTGAGAGGTATTCTCAAATACCTTGGAGTTCTTTGGCTGTTTGCCCAGCTTCCAGATCTTTTGAAAGAGATCCTAGGTTCAATTTTGAGGGACAATGAAGGTGCATTGCTGAATTTGGATCCTGAGCAGCCTGCCTTACGTTTCTTCGTGGGGTAAGTGTCAGTTTTTAATCCTATTTGCATGCTTTTGCTATTGTCGTGTAGGAAAGGTAGCAATCATATTCACTTGCAGCATCTGATTAATTTTATTATTTGACATCAATATTGGAGTCTTTGAAACAAGCTGTGCATTATGTCATGTTATGTTGACATTTCAGTTATCTGCAATTATCAACGTCAATAGCATGGAGTAAGCCTCTTCTTTCTCTTTTTTTTACTTCATCACTGACGGCACAAAATTATAGATGGCATGTCTACATTTTTGCCATTTCTGAGTACGAATGGTTTTCTGCTTGTCGGATTTAGCCATCTCTTTCTTTTACATTTTATCTCTCTTTCATCTCTCTCTCTCTGGCCTTTCACTTTTTTCCCGTCCCCCGAATGCTGTCTCAGAAAACTTAATTCAAATAGTACTTGCTTTGAACTGATTAAAACTATTATAGTAAACCATCTTTTTTCCTGAACCTAGTTGGACTTCAATTGGGTGAAATTCCTGATTGCATATTGCTGACCATCTGGATGTTTTAATTGATCATTGTGATTGTTTATGTAATTCATGAAATTTCGTTTAAATTTAAATGGGCTGACTATATTAAAAAATGCCTGGTTTTCATCATAAAATGTCTCTATGGAGATGTCTTAGACAGCTCTATGTTCATGCTAGTTCTTATTCTTTTTTTGGTGGATTTATTTCATTGTTTTTATATTTCTTCCATATTTTCATGATCTTTGCAAAAGAGGGATATACAAATATGTCATTCTTTGTAGATCCTTATATCTTCGTTCTAGGAAAGGATTGAATGAGCTGTCGATGTATGCTTTGTCTAGTAATTTAGTACCTTTACTACATGTATGTTCTGGAAGTTTCCGTGATTGGGATCGGCGAGCATAGATGGCCGGTTGTTTAGTGGATGTGGGAGGTAAAACTATCACTTCCTGATGCTTGTAAGGGAAGGGCAGGAAATTACTTATTCTGGAGAATTTGCAACTTCTGCTGTAAGTTTGGGCAACGTGAATATAATATAAGGGATATGATCGCAGAACTCATTTCTGAACCATTGAACATTGGGACGTCAGTTATTTTTGCATTTCCAATCATTTCATTACGATCTGTTTAATCTACTTTGAGTCATTGGTTTCATCCAATTAAATATTCTTGTAGGGGATATGTATTTGCTGTAAGCGTTCATAGAGTTCAACTGCTTCTTCAAGTGCTTAGTGTGAAGCGTTTCCATCAACAGCAGCAGCAACAGCAACAAAACTCTACTACCGCACAAGAGGAATTGACACAATCAGAAATTGGTGAAATATGTGATTATTTTAGCCGTCGTGTTGCATCAGAGCCATATGATGCGTCTCGCGTTGCATCTTTCATAACTCTCCTCACCTTGCCAATATCAGTTTTAAGGGAATTTTTGAAATTGATAGCATGGAAAAAGGGAGTGGCCCAGGCTCAGGGTGGAGATATTGCTCCTGCACAAAAACCCCGCATCGAATTGTGTCTTGAAAACCATTCCGGGTTGAGTATAGATGAGAACTCTGAAAGGTCGACATCCAAAAGCAATATCCATTATGATCGACAACACAACTCCGTTGATTTCGCTCTGACAGTTGTACTCGATCCTGCTCATATACCTCACATGAATGCGGCGGGTGGTGCTGCTTGGTTGCCATACTGTGTCTCAGTGAAGTTGAGATATTCCTTTGGTGAAAGCCCTATTGTCTCTTTTCTTGGCATGGAAGGAAGCCAAGGCGGTCGAGCATGCTGGTTACGCGTCGATGACTGGGAAAAATGTAAACAAAGGGTGGCTCGAACTGTTGAAGTGAGTGGAAATTCAACGGGAGATGTTAGCCAAGGAAGGTTGAGAATTGTAGCAGACAGTGTCCAAAGGACATTACATTTGTGTCTTCAAGGATTGAGAGAGGGTAGCGAAATAACCGCAATCGCTGGCTCAACGTCGTGATGGGCAACAGCACCTGGATTTCATTAGCAACGTTACTTGTGATATGTGAGAATTGGTATGCGTCATTTTCACATTGCCTCTGCCTTTTCCATTTACAAGTTCTGAAATCTTGATCGAAGAAGCACGTAACGACGAGGAAAGGAAGTTCATCGCAGGGACGACGATAAAAATTGTGAGATAAAGTTGGAGGGACTTGTAACATCAGACTTCATTGGGGATTTGGCAACACATCTGGGGGCAAGTTTTGGTCTAATTAGCTGATTTAGAATTTCAAATTGATAGGTGCTACTAGTTTGAATTGGATGCAGATAAAATCATGATGTTAGGGCCTATGATATGTTTGTTAGCTCATTGTAACAATGGAAAATCATTTTTTTGGGGTATGATTTTGTAAATATCACACTAATCAGGCAGCTCCTCTGTAAATTTATTCTGTTACACTTGTAAACCTCCACACCCACTCTGCCTCAGCTGCTTCAGTCCAACTCTAGAAGAAATGTTTCCTCCATGTTATAGAAAGTACTCATTTTTTTAATCTAATATTAAAGTTGTGGAAGATGCCATTAGCTCCTTTTTCATTATCCATTTGACAATTCTTTCTTTTGTTCATGTCTTCCACATGGCAGTTGTAGAGAGTCACAAGTTACATGGACTTGACTTTGTATTTGTGTTGTTTGATGTTTGGTTAGTGCTGAATGAACTGTTCTCTGACAATTTTAATTTTACTCGAAGAAGGTTGCTCAGCTCAAACGTCTCCTAAACTAAATGACGTATGGATTGATTATGACATTCCACTAATCAGAAAAGTGTCAAAGAATTTAGGAAGACAACAAGCAGGTAGTGATTGATGACTCTGTATTGCAGTTGCTAGATTATACTAATCGTAGACCTTACTATCCCAAAGATAGAATTCAAGTTGAGACCGATATTCATAAAAATTGAAAACCGAACTCCCCAAATCTTTTGACATATTTCAACTTATAGCCGCCAAGCGTGCTTGTGATTGAACATCAGCTTCCAACCTCATTTCACTTGTTAGAAAGCTTAGCATGGAGAAGATGTCCATCCATCTTGTATGCTGCTTATTTGCAGCCGTAAAATCATGGACAGTACCATCAACCCCCACACTACTGCAGCCTGCAATCTTTTTCACTCCCCTGCCGTTCATCACTTCTCGAATGCTGTTCGAATAGCTCCACCTCCCACACGTCGCATATACGTTAGACAACAAAACGTATCCGCCCTCTTTCTCGGGCTCTAACTTGAGCAGCTCTGTCAAAGCTCTCTCTGCTAGTTCCATATTCCCATGCGCCCTACATGCACTTAATGTTGCTCCCCAGATAGACTGACTTGGTTCCATAGGCATTGCTTCGATCATGCAAATGGCATCCGACAACCTACCTGACCGACATAGCAGATCGACCAAGCATCCATAATGTTCAACTCCTGGTTCGATACCGTACGTTTTCTTCATGTTGCTAAATATTTTGAGCCCTTCATCAACTAAACCACTGTGGCTACAAGCTGCGAGAACTGAAACGAAAGTCACGTCGTTAGGCTTTGTTTCGCGCTGCATATCAGAGAATAGTTCCAGAGCTTCGTTTCCATATCCATGAAAGGCAAATCCAGTGATCATTGTTGTCCATGTTGTGACATCCTTTTCAGAAATTTGCTTGAAAACAACACAAGCTCTTTCGATGCTTCCGCACTTGCAGTACATGTCAATCAATGCCGAGCCCAAAATTGCATCTATTTTTGTCTGCATTTTCACTGCTAATCCATGGACCCATCTCCCCTGATCTAAAGCTCCAATTTCTGCTACAGCAGAGATCAAGTTAACGATCGTTACCTTGTCGGGTTTGACATTTTCTGCAAACATGCGCGTAAATAAACTTTTGATCATCACATAATCACCATTCTGCACGTAACCGGAAATTAAAGAGTTCCAGGAGACAATATCTCTTGTAGGAATTTGATTAAAAACCTCACAGGCAAGTTCCAATTCACCTACCTTGGAATATCCTGCAACCATTGTATTCCACGAAACCGTGTCCTTCTCCAACGACACATCAAAGACTCTTCGAGCAAGCTTTAATTCATTGCACTTCACATACATGTCCAGAAGAGCATTGTACAATATCAAGTTTGAAGAACTATTGGACTTCTCAATCTGTGCATGAACAGATTTTCCCAACTTTGGCTCTCCCAACTGCCCACATGACAAGAGAAGGCCTAACATGGTGATATCATCAGGCTCAAGACCATAACACCCCATATCATGAAATAGTTCCAAAGCCCCCAAAATGTCTCCCACCTTAGCAAAACCAACAATCATGATATTGTAAGAGACAACATCTGGATTCGACATTTCATCGAACACCTGACGAGCAGGGCAGAAACATCCATTGTCTATATACCTCTTGAGCAGTGAGTTTTGCAGGTATTCTTCCTTATACAGCAAACCAACAACTAA
>JAOANK020000051.1:1232304-1245749 GCA_026257165.2 Telfairia occidentalis | reverse complement strand
TAAATCAAAATAATGCTCTACAACCGACTTAAATTCATGTTTTCCACCCATATGACTTGTTAGACTTCTGCAAAATCAAGCATATAGTTCAACTGGCTAAGACATGTCTTTCCAACTAAAAAGTTGTGGGTTTAAATCCTCTACTCTCATATGTTGTTGAATTAAAAAAAAAATTTGTCAAGATCGATGCATAATATAGTTTAATGGTTAAATTTACAAATAATTTATCTATTAGATTTCTATTGCTCCTCACTAATAATAACAACGTTTGGGTAAGCTTTAATCAAAGCATGAAGACAATAATGAAATTTACAAAAGCATAGAAATTTATTTTTTTAAAAAAATTTTTACTTATTTTTTTCTTTTACCAGTTTCAAGATTGTAATATTATAAATGTGCGGTGCCTTCGACTTCTAAAATAATTATCAATATTTAACAAGTTGAGTATGTTCAAGTCGATTTAGAAATTAAATTGAAACCAAAGTTAAAAACATAGACAATACAAATTGTATTTTGACTATCCTATATTTAGCATTAATTTTTAAAAATAAGTCAAACATATAATTATTTACCTTGCAATCAAACGCATATTTATTTATATGGTTTAAATCTTATTTTTGGTTCTCAAACTTTCAAATTTATTCTATTTTGATCCTTAAACTTTCAAAATGTCTATTTTGCTCCTTGAACTTTCAGGTTTGTTCCTTTTTTGTCGCTGAACTTTCAAAATATCTATTTTTAAAAAGTAACAATTTTGGTCTTTATGTTTGTTCTGATTTTAACAAACTAATGACATTTCTTATGTGTGTGTGCGTGCGCGTGTGCATGCGTGTGTGGGTGTGTGTGTGTGCGCGCGCGTGCGTGTGTGTGTGCGCGCGCATGTGTGTGTGTGTTAGTTAATGTGAACATGTACTTATGTCACATAGGTTTAAGACGAACATTGGACAAATAAATATTATATGAAAAAATTATATAGTGAGGACTAAAATAATTATATGTTGTAAGTTTGGGGACCAAAATGAACATTTTGAAAGTTCAAGGACCAAAATGGAGCAAACATAAAAGTTCAAAGACCAAAACATATATTTTGAAAGTTTAGAGACCAAAATAGAAAAAACTGAAAAGTTTAAGGACCAAAATAAGATTTAAACTCATTTATATTCTCTTCCTATCTTTTACGCCATTTGTACTAAAAGGAAAAAAAAATATATATATATATATATTTTTTCTTAAGGTCAAAGTACAAACTTGTTATAGTGCTTCATGAAGGCGTATTAATGCTTCCTTCCATTAAAATATTCACATCTTACAATATAAGAAATATATAATTTCATGCTACAATAAACTCTAGTTTTTAATTATTTTACAAACATAATTTTTCAGTCATAATTAAATAATATTCATCAAATGTGTTGTTTTCCATAAATTATGGTTAAATAAACTAAAATGCATAAACTCCAAAAAAATAAAATAAAAAAATGTTGGAGGTGGGAATCTCTACCCACAAAAAGTTAAATAAATTTTTAACATTATGGAAAAATAAATAAACAATTAAATTGATATGGTGTTTTATTTATTTTATTATAAGTTAATATTCCACATTCATAATATATTTAAGCAATTATTGAAAAAAAAAAAATTCAATAGATTTGAAAAAAAATTAAAGTTAATTTTGTTGTTATTTTTAATTATTTTTCCTTTTCATAAAATTTCCTCCAAATGGGGTTGTTTTGTATAATAATTGCATCCATTTTATATTGGATAGATATTAGAACAAAATTGGAATAAAATGTCGAGGTCTAACCGTATTTTTTATTTTTTATTTATTTTTTAAAGGAAGGTCTAATTACTTTATTCTGTCCAAGGTCTAATTGTATTGAGCCATGAACAAAATAAAGTAAAAAGAATATGGATAATGACGGATATTTCTAAAACAGTACACAAATAAAAAAATTATAAAAATTATTAAATTATTAAATAGAAAATTTATCATTTTTTTTTTTTTTAGTTTTATCACTCCCTAAATATAAATTTTTATTAATTAATACCTATAATTATATTAGTTATATTTTCTCAACATCTCTAATATTTTTGTTTGACATTTTCAACATTTCATCCATATTTTTATATCTTGAATATGTCTAATTATCTCTTAATTACCAATAAACCCTTCACTATATACTATATAAAAATATCAATGCAAATCGACTAAATCACCATTATTATAATCCCAATAATTTGTGTTTGGTTTGAAATGTCCTTATAATTTTAAAATTTATAATTTAGTCTATAAACTATAGTCCGGTTAAATCTCTTAGAATATCCATAAATTTACCAAATATTTATAGTTGTCCTATGTGACGTTTTTTAGTTGTTAGCTCATGGCCATTTACGTGCAAAAGAAATATGTCACATGTTCTAAAGAAACTCTATCAGCTTTTGGCGATACCGAATACATTTTGAAAGATTTAATAAAATTATAAAGATTAAATTTGAGTTCCTGAAATAAACTTCAATTCATCATAACTAAAATAATAATTTAAGATTATAAAGTTTCGTCATTTTAGTTTCATAGTTATGTCTAATAAAAAACTTTAAAAAATGTCTACTAAATTCTTAAACTTTAAATCTTATGTCTAGTAGACTAATTTCTAATTTTTTGTTTGATAAAAAGAAAATTTTTAGTACGATCGTAGTATATATTTCTTTTATTTACCTTTTGACATATCAATAAGTGATATATTATTTTACTTTACGGACTTTACGCCATTATTAAATGGTATTGGTATGACAAACAATAAATAAAAGCAGTGTTGAAAATGAAATTTGTTCGTCATTGAACTTTTAAATGTATGTCTTATGAGATTGCTTTTTTTTTTTTTAAAGTTCAAGTACATGTTAGATGCAAAGTTAATTGTTAAAGGGCCTATTAAACGAGAAATTATTCGAGGAGACTGCGTGATTGGTAGTTTTAAGCCATTAGATTTAGGTTAGAAAACCCCCAATAACTATTGAATATAAAGTCAGAGTATTTTTACCATTTCTCTCTTATAAATCTAATTACTTAAAACTATCCACCACATTGTTGCGTTCTCTCGAATAATTTCTCCGAATATTTAGAAACCTATTACACACAGGGTAATTTTCATACTTCACAAAACCCAATATGGTAGTTGTAATGAAACCATAATTTAGCATACTCCAAAGTCCAAACAAATGGGGTTCCTCAAATTGCAATGGTTTCTTCCTTTTCTCAACCCAAATTCAGACAATTACCATTTTCACTTGTTCAATCTCTAAAGCAAAAATTTCCTCAAAAACAGTAAGAAAGTCAGAAATTTTTTTGTCTGAATCGATGAATGGGCGGTTTGGAAATGGAACTGTTGTTTCCGAGCGTCAGCCAGATGGGGCCATCGGGAAGGTAAGAAAAAAAAAAATGAATGGCCTTCTTTGCTCGCTCACTTTCGACCTCCTCCTCTATTAATAGCGACCAGAGCCTTCAAGCTCTGCGCCACGCCATTCGATTCGACCCTTTTCTCTTTCTCAGCTTTCAACACTGCCCAATTCGTCTTCTTCCCTGTCGCACCTTTCAGAACCGCGAATTTCTTCCATTTTGGGTAAAAAAACCCTTCATTTTGTGGATTCCTCTGGTTTTCTTGGAATTTCTTGTTGTTGATTGTTGGAATTTTTCGGTGTTTTCGTTCAGATTTAGGGTTTGAATTCCTGGGTACTCTTTCATTTCTTGTTTACTTTATAGGGAATGTTGTTTTTAGTTTGATTCGTTTAAAAATCGCATAAATTCTCTTTCTCTGTCTTTCTTTTTTCAATATGCTTTGTGAGATTTACCATCCCTTCTCCATGGCGGTGCAGAATGGGGAGCACAGGGGAAACCAACTATGGCTCGTACACCTATCAGGAGCTGGAAAGAGAGCCTTATTGGCCGTCGGAGAAACTGAGAATCTCCATCACCGGCGCCGGTGGGTTTATCGCCTCTCACATTGCAAGGCGTTTGAAGAGCGAAGGCCATTACATCATTGCTTCTGATTGGAAGAAGAATGAACACATGACAGAGGATATGTTCTGCCATGAATTTCATCTTGTTGATCTCAGAGTGATGGATAATTGCTTGAAAGTGACTCAGAAAGTGGACCATGTCTTCAACCTGGCTGCTGATATGGGTGGCATGGGCTTCATCCAGTCCAACCACTCTGTTATCATGTATAATAACACCATGATCAGCTTCAACATGCTTGAAGCTGCAAGAATCAATGGGGTCAAGAGGTTAGTTTTCAAGAACACCTTTCTCAATTTCATGGTTTTTTGGTATGCTTTAAATCTTTGTTGGTACAGAACTGGTTAATGTTTTTGCCCTTCAGAGTTATGGTTTTGGGTGGGTGGGGAGGTGGGGTCAGGTACTAGAAATTTTTATGAGGGCAGTGTTTTTTTTTTCTTTTCTGAGTTCAACAACGTGTAGGTGTGAGGATTCAAACCTCGGACTTGTATCTTTTGGTCAAGGGTATATGCCTTAACCAGTTGAACTATGCTTAATTTGCCATAACGAGTTGAATTCATCAACATGACGGCTGTGTTTTGCATTCTATTTTTTCTAATCTAAGATTGTTCCCTCCTTTGGTCTTGGTTCTGTCCCTACCAATGAGGAATAAAGTACTCAACAGAAAATTCTGATTTGCTATCTGGTGAGTGCAGGTTTTTCTATGCATCTAGTGCTTGCATCTACCCTGAATTTAAGCAACTGGAAACTAATGTGAGCTTGAAGGAATCAGATGCCTGGCCTGCTGAGGTTCATACTTTATTCTGTTTTTTAAAGATTGGGAAACCAAACAACTGTAAGATATTTGCTTATTAAAACCGTGTTAACGTACGTTTTGTAGCCTCAAGATGCTTATGGTTTGGAGAAGCTTGCGACGGAGGAGTTGTGCAAGCATTATACTAAGGATTTCGGTATCGAGTGCCGAATTGGAAGGTTCCACAACATTTATGGTCCGTTTGGAACATGGAAAGGTAGATCCAAATGCAGGAGATGGTTATGTTAAAATTGAAGTTATCTTTAGACAATGACTATGTAAGATCTAATGCTCAATCATTTTATTCATATAGGTGGAAGGGAAAAAGCTCCTGCTGCATTTTGCAGAAAGGCCCTCACTTCTGCAGAAAAATTTGAGATGTGGGGAGATGGTCTTCAGACAAGATCTTTCACCTTCATTGATGAATGTGTAGAAGGTGTCCTTAGGTAAGCCAGCTCAATTGCTGTAAATTTTATCATCCATGGTCCCATGTTTAAAATTTTTACTTTCTTGGATTTGATATAATCTTAAGCGCACCCCAAAGGTCGTCCGGGGTGGTAAGAGTTTGGGACATTTGGAGATACCCTCCCTTGAGGCAAGGGGTGAGGCCTTCCTAGGATTAGTTGGGGTTGGCCATGAACATGATGCAAACAAAGCATAAACTTTAGTACTTTTTGGCTTATTAATTTCCATTTTTCATTTCAGCTCTAGCTTTATTAACTTAGGTTGAGCTAAACGAAAGTAATCGGTGTACCATGTTGTATGTAAGCTGTAAACTCCTCTGCTTGGTTGTGAATTTGTTGATATATGAATTGGGATGAATGCGTAATGATTAACATATTCGTTGAGCGAAACAACCGATACGATTCTTTTTCAATCATGTTGTGGGATGTTTACATTTTCACTCTGGCTGCAGCAGCCACCGTTATCTTTAACGCCTTTTCAATTTATGCAAACGACTAAACATTGGCTCACTCGGGATGGGATTAAAATCGCCAAATCGAACTTCTATTTGCAGATTGACAAAGTCAGACTTCCGCGAGCCAGTGAACATTGGAAGTGATGAGATGGTTAGCATGAACGAAATGGCTGAAATTGTTCTTAGCTTCGACAACAGAAAGCTTCCAATTCACCACATCCCTGGTCCCGAAGGTGTTCGCGGTCGAAACTCAGACAACACACTCATTAAAGAGAAACTTGGGTGGGCTCCCACAATGAAGTTGAAGGTAAAACTTAGATAAAGCAGCCGATTTCACGTCAAATCGAAACTCTCATCTCATATGACTCTCTTGCTCATCAGTTTGTTGCATATTGTCTTTCTACATGTGTAGGATGGTTTGAGATTTACCTACTTCTGGATCAAGGAGCAGATTGAAAAAGAGAAGTCACAAGGCATTGACCTGTCAGTTTATGGATCATCAAAGGTTGTTGGTACCCAAGCCCCGGTTCAACTCGGGTCACTTCGTGCTGCTGATGGTAAAGAGTAATCCGTTAAGACCCTGATAATCTGCTCGGGCTGTATCGACGCTAACCGAGCTGTACTCGATGTTGTTATCAAAAGTTGTTATTACCACCTGCTACATTCTCTCTAGTACTTTGATGTTACTGCATATTTTTATGTGCCTACTATCCTATTCAATTTTATATGCCCTTTCAACCCATCCTGTTTCCTTAGAAGGAAATATTGTGGTTTTCTTTAGCATGTTCATGCCCTTTTCTAATTTGTAATAAAATTTCCCAAGTAATTTTTTTGGTAAAGCCAGTGTATTCCATTGTTAATTCTGATGTTCTTGTTGGTTGTTCTCCAAAATTTGCTTCATTTTGCAACAATCTGGTGATTGAAGAGAGCTCTAAACTTTACATGAAATGGTTTTGTGCTGGTCTTTATTAAGGTATTAGAGGATTGTGCCATTGACATTTTAGATCTAAAGGGTTCAACATTTATTTGCTTTGATATGATGAAAAATTATTCGATATAGACGATCATTACAACATTATAGCTAGTGCATTTACACCGTTAGATTTATGAGAAAGAAATTGAAAAAATATTTCAACTACGTTTTATAATTTAGTAATTGAATAGAGCTACTTTACATGTATGGTTTTGTGTTGGTCTTTATAAAGGTATTACATTTTGTTATTGACCTTGTAGATTTACAGGGTTCAATATCGATATGATGAGAAATTATTCGATATAGTTGGAACACTAGAATATAGCTCTCAGTGCTCTTATCCCGTTAGATTTATGAGAAAAAAAAATGAAAAATTATTTTTGAATATGCATCGAGTGATTATTAAAAGAGCGATCACATTTAATAATTTGGTAATTAAACAGAGTTGATCTGAACTTTACATGTTTTATGTAGTCTTTATTAAGCGAACAACCAGTCTTAATAATTTTTTTTTTACTCCTAAACTTTGCAAGGTGTGTCAATCTTTACCTAAACTTTGGATAAGTGTTGCAATTTTTACCTTAAACTTGAAAAAGTATAACATATTTACCTTAAATTTGAATGAGTGTTGTAATTTCTATCTTCTAATAAATTTCATTTGAATAATATTTATGAAAAGTATTCTCAATATATGTTTAGTAAATTATAAAATATATCTTTATATAAAATTGATAAGATTTTAGAGAAAACTAATATTATAATTATTTTTTTGAAATTGGGAGTTTTGACATTTGAGTTATTCAATGGTCAATGATCGATTTTGTAAATTGATAACATTAAAATTTTCACCAAGCTTGATTTTCATTGAAATTATTGAATTTTTGAGGATTTTTCTTTGTTTTTCGTTAAAATTGGTGGGTAAATTAGGAAGCTGAACAAAAGGTAAAATTAGTGTTAGAGTTTAATTTGACGAAATTAGAACTTTATGGTAAAAGTTCATACATTTTTGCAAAATATAGGGGTAAAAATTTTATTTTATTTTATTTTATTTTTTATTTTTTTGTTTAAAAGAAGACTATCCATTACAATTTCTTGGCCATTGCCTCCAAAAAAAGGAACAAAAAAGGATTGTTTTTTTATTTTTAAAAAAAGGACATTCGAAGATAATTTCTTAGTGGTTCTTGTAATTTTTTCTTTAATTTAAAAAACGGTGGCTTAAGATCTACAATTCAATACAATACAATAATAAAAATCAAATGCGAAGTAGAAAAATTAAAACCATGTATTTGTAAGTACAGAAATAAAAAAGAGAACAAACCAGAAAATTTAGAGAACTCTCCTAAGAGAATTCAAACAACATTCAAACTTTTTTTTTGGGCCTATTTTACACCCAATGATTTAAATATCCATCGATATGTCGATATATCCACAAATTAAAAGGTTCGACGTCGATATTAAAAATAATCAATATTTCCAATGTCAGTATAAATATCTATGAAAAGTAAAAAATAATATCATTTAGTAATAAATATGAATATAAATACTAATAATAATAACTATTACTTATTTTGGGTGAAAGTAACTTAGTTATTATTTGAAGTAATTTTTATAAATTCTTTAGTTTATCGGAATATTCATAGATATAGATTTTTTTTATCAATATAACCATCGTAAAATTGAAATGTCGATATCGATACGGATATTGATATTTTAATCGTTCGTTACATATCAAAATGAGATTCACATGTGGACTTAGATTTAAAGGGATAAGAGCAATGATAAGGCTGAATAATATTTAATTGAATATGATTGCCAATGAAAGAGAAATGGCATGGTTTTAAAAAGTGGGAGAAATGAGTTGGTGCCAGTGAGGCCACCTCTTCCACCTCCCTCCACGTTTTGAAGTTTGTGGTTCTTATAAAAGATGCCCCCTTTTTTATGTCCTTTTCTAGGGGCAATGGTGGGAAATTTGTAATGTGTACTTTTTTATTTTAGGAGAAAAAACAATTTTCATTGTTCAACTTATCAGCTTGTATCAATTTTGATTTTAAACTTTCAATTTTATCAAACTGAATCTCAAACTTAGATAATTGTTGTAATCTTAACTTTAAACTTAGAAAAGTATTACAATTTTTATCCTTTAATAATTTTTTTTATTCCAAATATATATTGTTTGAAAAAATATTTTTATATGCATTTAATGAATTATAAAACATATGTAGAAGGAACAAAATGGATAGAATTACAAAGAAAAATGACATTAGTGTTAAATTTTTGTTGAAATTTTTGAGTTTTGGCATAAAGTTATTCAATGGTTAATTTGTACGTTAATCAAACTTAATTTTGTACAATGCTTTATTTTCATTGAAATTAGTGAGTTTACCAAAAATTTTACATTACTTTTTGTTAAATTTAATGAGTGAACTAACAAAAATTGAATAAGAGGTTAAAATTGTTACACATACTACGTTAGGGTTCAATTTGATGATATTGAAAATTACGGTGCAAAAATTGATATAACTTTATAAATTTAGGGATAAAAATTGATTTTTTCCCCTTCATTTTATTATTAGATTAAAAAATATATATATTTTTTACTACATTCAAATCTTTAAAGTATTGTATACTTTTTTAGAGGTTGTAAGTTCAAACTTTCCCCACTTTGTTTGTGATATAATATGTCAACCAAATTTTAATTGGGTCATTTTTTTAACTTTTTGAGTAGATATTCAATTACTTTGATTTTATTGGAAAAAATAATAATAATTATTATTTTTTTAATTTGTCAAGTTGTATCAATCTTTGCCCTAAACTTTCAATTTCATCACATTCTAACTCAAACTTAGATAATCGTTGTAATCTTAACATTAAACTTGGAGAATTATTGCAATTTTTGCCACCGGATAAATTTTTGCTCAAAAGTTCTTTAAAAAAAGTGTTCCTATATATACAAATTATAAAATATTTGTGTGATATAAAAAATGATAGGATTTCGAAGAAAAATGACTTTATATAGAGCTAAATTTTTGTTAAATTTTATGAGTTTATGATTTTTTTTTAATTAAAATTTAATGGGTAAATTAACATAAATTGCATAGATGATAACGTATTATCACTTATCTAAGTCTAGAGTTCAATTTAATGAAATTAAAAATTCAAAGTGAAAACTGATACAATTTGACAAGTTTCGTAATAAAAATTATTTTTTATTCATTTAATTCAACCACCCCATTGAATTATTGGTGATTTTGTAGATTCAAAACATATGGGAACATAGACAGAGACAGAAAAAGAGTAATACAGAAAAATAGGAGAGTACTGATTGAAATTATAATATTATTGAATGAAGAAACAATTAAAATTAAATAAAAATATATAGAAAAAATTATTAATGTTTATGTGTTAATTTACTTTTTGAACCCTTGAGATAAAACTATTCAACAAACACCACTCATCTTATTTTTAAATTTACATTATCATAGATTTATATATTAATTTATTTGGACAAAAATATTTTGGTTGAAATAAATTGATATATTAAAGATAATTTTGAAAATTTCAAATGAATAGAAACGAAACAGAAAAATGTGATAATTTGTTAATGTAGGGTATCTCTATATATAGCTGTTTTTTTTTTTTTTCTCTCTCTCCCTTTATTTATTTATTTGTTTGTTTTTTTCTCTATCTTGTTTTATATAAAATAACACGTTCTATCTTTTTCACGACAAGAAATAGTACATAACACGTGTTAATATTTTTTTAATTGAATATTCGAATCTCTTCTTTCTATTTGCAATGGGTTTTAAAAATAATTCTCAAAAAGTAATTATGATAAAAAAGAATCTATTTGAAAAGCCTACCAAATATTTTGATTCTTTCAAATGAAAATTAAAAATAATTAAAGACATCTTTAGTAATCATTTTTAGAAAATATGTTTATCTACAATTAGAAACGTGTTTTATTTTTGAAATTTTGTTAAGAGATTTTAAATTGTTTATGAAAACCTAAAAAACAAAACAAATGAATTATTTATATAAAAAAATGTTTAGTTGCTAACATGAGGATAACTCTACCAGTTAAAACATATCTTCTCGACCAAAAGATTATGAGCTTAAAAATCCCCACTCCTACGTTGGACTAAAAAAATAGTTGTAAAAAATCGAAAACTAAAATAAAATGGTAATAAAATCGACTTTAAAATTAAGCGACACTTTTTTGTTTCAACAACCAATTTTATGCAGAGCTTTAGAATAGACATTTTATTTTAAAGTTCTTTTGTTTGAGTTCAATAATATGCGAGGATGAGAATGAACTTCTGATTTTTCTTAACTAGTTAAGTAGTATTCAAATTGACACATTTCATTATAGATTTAAATCATATTTTTTAATTTTAATTTTTTTTAAACTATTGTATTTGGTTACTAAACTTTTGAATATTTTGTTCTAATTCCTAAACTTTTAAATTTTTATGTTTTAGTCTAGCTGATTTTTTTGTTGATCATATTACAAATTAGTGCATCTTAGTCTTATTTACTACATAAATTTGTTTTATTTGTGCCTATTCTTCAAGCTCGATCGAGCCTAGTTTTAGTTGTATAACTAAATCACTTGATTTTATGATTGGACTTGGTAGGACTTTGTTTAGAACTTTTAAAAAAGTTGGTTAGTTGCAATTCTATAAATTCAATGTATTTCTTGAGACGAAATAATAAAAAATATTCAATTGAGTCTTTTTTATCTTTGTTCTATTTTATTGAAATATTTATTTCAGACCTAAATACTTGAATCACCACATGTAGTTGTCAATACTTATTCATGTAGACATTTTTACTTTTCTTTACTCAAAAAAAAAAAAAAAAGAAGACATTTTTACTTATTGTGTAAATAAGTTTTATAACAAAATAATGAAAAAAACTGAAATAATTTTTAATATAAATTTTTTAAAGACTAAAATGAAACAAGTTTAAATCTCATTTTTTTTTACGGCTGACCTTTCAAAAAGTTTATTCTAATCATTAAATAAAAAAAATGTATTATTGATCATTGCTATTATGATATATTTATTTATTTTTATGGACAAAAAGATTTTGCTGGAAATAAATTGTTACATTAATGATAAATTTGAAAATTTCAAATTAATAGGAATGAAATAGAAAAATGTGATAATTTGTCAGCGTTATCATTATAAGTGTTTTTTTTTCTCTATTTTGTTTTACATAAAATGGTACCTTTTATTTTTTTTATTTTTTCAAAAAAAGAAAAAGTACATTACATGTGCTAATGTTTTTGGTTGAATATTTGAATCCTCTCTCTCTCTATTTGCAAGTGTTCTAAAAATTTAAAAAGAATCCATTGATAAGCCTAAAAAATATCTTGATTCTTTCAAAAGAAAATTACAAAAAAATTTAAAGATTTGTTTAGTAACCATTTTTAGAAAATATGTTTATCCACTTTCAAAAATATGCTTTTATTTTTGAAATATTGTTAAAAGATTTTAAATTGTTTATGAAAAGGTAAGAAAAAAAAAATTGCATTTTTAAATTTATTGAATTTGATTTCTTAACTTTTGGATATTTTATTTTGATTCTAAACTTGTAAATTTTATATTTTAGTTTTAAAATTTTGAATAAAAAGCTATTTTAGTGCTACCTTAATCATTTAATAGAAATGCGTATTCATTTCAAACTCAAATTTGATTGGTGTAGCTTTCAATATGCATGTAGACAGACATTTTTACCTATATGATAAATAAATGGAAAGTAAACCTACTCAAGTTTAAAATAATTTTATGAAAAATTTAAGATAAAATAATGTTTCATGTAAAATTTAAAGACTAAAATAATACATTTGAAAATTCGAAGACTAAAATGAAATAGGTTTAAATTTCATTTGGATCTCCGGACTTTGAACATGTCTATTGTAATCATTAAACTTTAAAAAACAATCATTGTTGCCATTGCTATTATTCTGCCTCATAAGCCTCATAATACTCACATACCCAATACTCCACTCAATCTATCAATCTTGCTCCAATATAAATTTATGTTCAATATTAGTAATATTTTTTTTAGTTCAACAATTACAGGCTTCAAGATGAGGGTTGATAATCCATTGACATTTAGGATACTAGTAGATGTCTTATCAAACTATGTTCGAATTGATAAAATATTATACTCCAATTAGTTGAAGTAGAGGCCTCAAGATTATGGTTGAAAATGGCGCGAGCTGGGGCCAGAGATGTATTCCCCATATCTGCCCCATCCTCGAAATTTGGAAGCGAGGACGAGACGAGAATCCCCATCCCTGGCTTGTAATTTTTTTAAAAATAATATATTAGATTGATTTTAAGTTATAATTATTTATATTAGAGAAAAAAAATTTAATTTTTACCCCCAAACTTGTCCGTTTATATCAATATATACTCTAAACTTTCAATTTCTTCAAATTATACTTCAAACTTAGATAAGTGTTGTAATCTTAACCTTAAACTTAAAAAAATATGGTCATTTTTCTACGAATAAATTTTCATTGAAAAGATCATGAAAAAAATGTATACTTACATGCATTCAATGTAATATAAAACATATGTATGATACAAAATTAATAGGATTTAAAAAAAGACGACATTAAAACTAACTTTTCGTTGAAATTTTTTAGGTTTGGCAAAGTGTTATTCAATATTTAATTTGTGCATTTATCAAACTAAATTTTGTATATAATACTTGATTTTATTAAAATTAATGAGTT